>CM075980.1:54700801-54725060 GCA_038087875.1 Malacoraja senta | reverse complement strand
ATCAAGGGTGCTGGAACCAAGGGTGCTGGAACCAAGGGTGCTGGAACCAAGGGCGCTGGAACCAAGGGCGCTGGAACCAAGGGTGCCGGAAAATCGGTGGTGGACCTGTATGTGTTCACATTGCACAATATCTATGGTGTCCCATCTGAAAGGTGACATGTCCAACAGTGGTGGAGGTGACTGCTTTGGCAACTCGAATGGCCAGGAATGGAGGAGATTACTCGGAGTGAATGACATTCCTCGGTCCATCACAGGTACGGACCTCCCCACCATTGCAGAGATTTATAGGAAAGGCTGCCATGCTCTCATTTCACTCCTGCTATTGCGAAGAAGGGATAGGATTCTGAAAACGGTGACCATCAGGTTCATGAATAGCTTCTTCCCAACATCCATTAGGGTCTTGTTTGCACACTACACTGACCACAACTATGAACTATGGACTGTCTTTGATTGCACTGAAGGCTTTAAATAATATTGGGGTTATTAATTTATATATTTTTTGTTTATTAGGGATTATCTTTGTGTATTGTGTTTGAAGGCCTGTATGGGGCTACGAGTAGGAATTCCATTGTTCTGTGTTGGTACATATGACAATGAAACACTCTTAACTCTTAGGGGCGGCATGGATGGTGCGGTGGTAAAGTTGCTGCCTTACAGCGCTAGAGACCCAGGTTCGATCCCGACTATGATTGCTGTCTGTATGGAGTTTGTATGTTCTCCCTGTGACAGCGTGGGTTTTCTCTAGGTGCACCGGTTTCATCCCACACTGCAAAGCCGCACTGGTTTATAGGTTAATTGGCTTAGGTAAAATTGTAAATAATCCCCAATGTGTAGGATAGTGCTAGTGTACGGGGTGATTGCTGGTCGGCGCAGACTCGGTGGGCTGAAGGGCCTGTTTCCGCATTGTATCTCTAAAGTGAGGCACATCTGCAATGTGCTATGGAGGGACAATGTACATTTTGTGCTTAAGTCCCTAGAATGGTTATGGATCCAGTTTCAGCTTAGTTTGTTGTCACGTGCACCGAGGTACAGTGAAAAGCTTTTATTGCGTGCTAACCAGTCAGCAGAAAGACAATACATGATTACAATCGATCCATTTACAGTGTATAGATACATGATAAGGGAATAAAGTTTAGTGCAAGGTAAAGCCAGCAAAGTCCGATCAAGGTTAGAATGCGGGTCATCAAAGAGGTAGATAGTAGTTCAGCACTGCTCTCTGGTTGTGGTCAGATGATTCAGTTGCCTGATAACAGCTGGGAATAAACTGTCCCTGAATCTGGAGGTGTGTGTTTTGAGTGGCCAAAAATGCTTTTTATGGTGTCTTCTCTTTCATGGGCACAGGAGATACTAGATTATTGTTTCAAGAAGCATTAGTCCTGAGGCACAGCATGCTTCCACAAGCAGTACAGTGGCACAGCTGGTAGAGTTGCTGCCTCACAGCGCCAGTGTTGCAGGTTCAATCCTAATCTCCAGCTGTCAGTATAGAATTTGCAACATTTACTTGTTATTATGTAGATTTCATCGTGGTGCCCTGGTTTCCCCCCACATCCCATTGTAAGTGACTCTAGGTCTCTCGGACTCTTGAAATTGCAGAGAATTGTGGACGCTGCCCAGACCATCACACAAACCAACCCACCTTCCATTGACGTCATCCACACACCATGTTGATTCGGCAAGGCTGCCAACATAATCAAGGGTGAGTCTCACCCCGGTCACTTCCCTTTCCCTTCGGGCAAGAGGTACAGAAGTGTGTAAACACACACCTCCAGGTTCAGGGACAGTTTCTTCCCAGCTGTTCCATTCTATCAACAACTAGAGAGTGGTCCTGAGCTACTATCTACCTCATTGGAGACCCACGGACTATCTTTAATCGGATTTCACTGGACTTTATCCTGCACTAAACATTACTCCCTTCATCATGAACTGTGCATGGCTCGATTGAAATCATGTATTATCTTTCTGCTGACTGGTTAGCACGCAACTAAAGCTTTTCACTGGACCTCGGTGCATGTGGCAATAAACAAAACCTTAAGCTAGTGTAGGTGAGTGGCGGAACCTGGGGGGAGCTGAAGAGAATGTGGGGCAAATAAAAAGGGATGTTTTAATGGGTGCTTGATGTATGGATTCGATGGCCGAAGGGCCTGATTCCACACTGTATGACTATGATTATGGAAATGTAGCGTTAAGATTCAAACCACATTCTGTTATTGATGAATACGTATTGATTAAATACTCAGATCTAGCTAAAGACAAAGAATGAGACAATTATGAAGTATCAATGGGGGTTAACTCTAGTGCCTTTAACTCTGAACCAAGGGGGTCAGGGATTCACAAAGGGAAAGCAATGAGTAGAACTCATCAGTGAGCAGAGACTTGTAAATGAACGATGTGTAGGAAGGAACTGCAAATGCTGGTTTACACCGAAGATAGATACAAAATGCTGCAGTAACTCGGCGGGTCAGGCAGCATCTCTGGAGAAAAGGAATAGGTAACGTTTTGGGACGAGACCCTTTTTATGATCCAGTGCGAAGACGACACAGTACAGGCAGCACTGGTAGTCAGGATCAAACCCGGGCCTCTGGCACTGTAAGGCAGCAAATCTACTACTGCGCCACCATGCCACCATATGTTATGACCTCTTTAAGAAGAGAAACTCTCATATCAATAATATTTTACTTGAAACCCCGTTCCCTTTATTCTCCTTTATTTTCCTTTCTCTGTCCTATTATCCAGAAGGAAGTTGAGCAATTTCCTCCTTCCTCTCTGCCTGTCCTTTGCCATTGTTTTGTCAGGACCGGCGTGATCCACGTAACTGCTCTGTGTCATCCACTATCTAGCTGTCCCGGTGTTAATCTGTGGTCTCCTGGGCCCCGAGCAGTCATTTATCAACCACACTTTTCAGAAATCAAAGGCAACAGGTCAGATCAGACCAACGACAACAATCACTGCGAGAGCTGGATTTACCCTTTGAACTACTCTCTGTGGATTATTGCCTGGTTTACCATATGCTGTGTGAACAGATCTTTGGCTCAATATTAGCCAACTCACAGTGTTGGATTTAACATCCACTGATTTAGCTAATACACACTTTTCTTCTAATTTCACACCATATGAAGCAGTATCACGGAGCAAATGTTTGCTTGATCAAGCTGAGAAACATTGGTGGATGATAGATATGTGTATAAAATCATGAGAGGAATAGATTGGGTAGATGCACAGATTCTCTTGCCCAGAGTAGGGGAATCGAGGACCAGACGACATAGGTTCAAGGTGAAGGGGAAAAGATTTAATAGGAATCTGAGGGGTAACTTTTTCACACAAAGGGTGGTGGGTGTATGGAACAAGCTGCCAGAGGAGGCAATTGAGGCTGGGACTATCCCAAAGATTAAGAAACAGTTAGACAGGTACTGTACATGGATAGGACAGGTTTGGAGGGATATGGACCAAATGCAGGCAGGTGGGATCAGTGTAACCGTTGGGACATGTTGGGCCGAAGGGCCTGTTTCTGCACTGTATCACACTATGACTAACTAATTGGGATGATTACAAGATCAGGCTGAATAAGGGTCTTAACCTGAAACGTCACCCATTCCTTCTCTCCAGAGATGCTGCTTGTTATTCCAACATTTTGTGTCTATCTTCGGTCATTATGAGAGAGCTTCTCCTACTTTGCTTGGTAGGGAGTCCCTACCACAGTGTTGGAGCAGGTAGAGCTGCTGCCTCACAACGCCAGAGCCTCAGGTTTATTCCTGACTAAAAGCAGTTAAGAGTTTGCAGTTCTCCCTGTGATCACATCTTGGCAGGACAAATCAAAATAGGACGTACATGGTAAATGGTAGGGAATTGAAGACTGCAGGTGAACAGAGGGATCTTGGAATAACTGTGCACAGTTCCCTGAAAGTGGAATCTCATGTAGATAGGGTGGTAAAGAAAGCTTTTGGTGTGCTGGCTTTTATAAATCAGAGCATTGAGTATAGAAGTTGGGATGTAATGTTAAAATTGTACAAGGCATTGGTGAGGCAAATTCTGGAGTATGGTGTACAATTTTGGTCGCCTAATTATAGGAAGGATGTCAACAAAATAGAGAGAGTACAGAGGAGATTTACTAGAATGTTGCCTGGGTTTCAGCAACTAAGTTACAGAGAAAGGTTGAACAAGTTAGGGCTTTATTCTTTGGAGCGCAGAAGGTTAAGGGGGGACTTGATAGAGGTCTTTAAAATGATGAGAGGGATAGACAGAGTTGACGTGGATAAGCTTTTCCCACACAGAGGAGGGAAGATTCAAACAAGGGGACATGACTTGAGAATTAAGGGACAGAAGTTTAGGGGTAACATGAGGGGGAACTTCTTTACTCAGAGAGTGGTGGCTGTGTGGAATGAGCTTCCAGTGAAGGTGGTGGAGGCAGGTTCGTTTTTATCATTTAAAAATAAATTGGATAGTTATATGGACGGGAAAGGAATGGAGGGTTATGGTCTGAGCGCAGGTATATGGGACTAGGGGAGAATACGTGTTCGGCACGGACTAGAAAGGTCGAGATGGCCTGTTGTCCGTGCTGTAATTGTTATATGGTTATATGGTTATATTTCCACCTGGTGCTCTGGTTTCCTCCCACATCCCTAAGATGTGTGGGTTTGTTGGTTAATTGGCCTCTCTAAATTGCCTCTAGTGTCTCCAATAGGTAATGGATGCAAAAGACTTTAGACTTTAGACTTTAGCTATACAGCGGAGAAACAGGCCCTTCGGCCCATCGAGTCCGTGCCGACCAGCAATCACAATCACAATCACAATGATAATCGCAATCACAATAATATTTTATTAGCCAAGTATGTTTTGCAACATACGAGGAATTTCATTTGCCAAGTCAGTCATTCAAATAAAAAGCAACGAAACACACAAAACACATTTTAACATAAACATCCATCACAGTGACTCCTCCACATTTCTCACTGTGATGGAAGGCGAAAAAAAGTTCAATCTCTTTCCTTTGCTCTCCCGCGGTCGGGGGCCTCGAGCCCTTCGTTGACGGGATAATCTTGACTCCTGTAGCCGGCGGTCGGGCCCTCCATATCGAGGCGATCAGCTTCTGCATCGGGGGGATGTCAGCTCCCCCGCGCCGGACGATCGAACCTCGCGTCGGGGCTGGTCGAACTTTCTGCGACGTTGGAGCTCCCGACATCCACGGCCTCTCCAGAGACTGCGAGCTCTTGATGTAAAGGCCGCAGGCCGCGGTTGGAGCGATCGCAGGCAAGGGATTGACTCCGATGTTAAGTCCACGCTCCGCGGTGGGGCCCAAGGCCAGTCTGAGGAGGTCTCCATCGATGGTAGGCCGCAGAGCGACCGGAGAATGCGATTCGAAAATTAATCTCATCTCCGGCAAGGTAAGAAACAGAAAACATGTTTCCCCCGACCCCCCCCCCAACCCCACATAAAACAAACCAGAGAACATTTACACAGACTTTTAACACACACTAATAATTAAAAAAAGACGAAAAAACTCCAATCTTGCACTCGTACACTAGCGCTATCCTACCCATGAGGGACAATTTACAATTTTACTGAAGCCAATTAACCTACAAAGCTGTACGTCTTTGGAATGTGGGTGGAAACCGGAGCACCCGGAGAAAACCCATGCTTTCACAGGGAGAATTTACATACTCTGTAGAGACAGCACCCGTAGTCAGGATTAAACCTGGGTTACAGGAGCTTTAAGGTAGCAACTCTACAGCCACTGCGCCACCGTGCCGCCCTAAAAATGGGTTAACAAGGGGCTAGATATGCAAGGTTAGGGGTGGCCATTTTAAAACTGAAGTGTGTAAGAACCTCTGGAATTCTTCATCTCAGATGGTTGTGAAGCAAGATATTTGGAATTTCTAAAGGGGGGGGGGGACGGCACAATGGCACAGTAGTAGATATTGCTGCCTTACTGCGCAAGAGTCGGGTTCGATCCTCATTAAGGGTGCTTTCTGTACGGAGTTTGTATGTTCTCTTTGTGACCACATGGGATTTATCCAGGTGCTCCGGATTCCATTCATACTCCAAAGGCGTTCAGCTTTGTAGGTTAATTAGTTTCTATTTTGATTTTGCGTATAAATGTTATACCCTTTTTCCTGTATTTTACACTGTGGACGGCTTGATTGTATTCATGTATTGTTTTTTTACTGTCTGGATAGCATGCAGCAAAAAGCTTTTCACTGTACCTCGGTACACGTGACAATAATAAACTATGTTAAACAATGTTTTCCAGAGATGCTGCCTCACCCGCTGAGTTACTTCAGCACTTTGTGTCCAACAGGGATACAGGGATGGCACAGTGGCACAGTGGTAGAGTTGCTGCCTTACAGCGCCAGGGAGCCTGGTTCGATGCTGACCTCGGGTACTGTTTGCACAGAGTTTGTATGTTCTCCCCGTGACCGAGTGGGTTTTCTCCGGGTGCTCCGGTTTCCTCCCATATTGCAAAGACGTGCAGGTCTGTAGGTTAATTGACTTTGGTAAAAGATTGTAAATTGTCCCTAGTGTGTAGGAGAGTGCTGGTGTACAGGTATTGCTGGTCGGCGCGCACTCGGTGGGCTGAAGGGCCTGTTTCCGCACTGTATCTCTAAACTAAACTGAGGATAAAAATGTCCCAGGACCAAGTCTATTGATGAGGCAAAACCCTTCCCAAATCAAAAAGGGCTGTAGCTTGTTTAGCAACAGACAGCCACGGTTAGTCTCCCATCCCACTTCCACCATGCAGAATTGCAGGGGCTCGTCAGGGCCAGAGACCTCCTAGTAGGTACCCACAACACCACTGCTAACATAGAGTGTGATTTGCTGCGTACAGTGTATCTACAGCTGCTTCATTAATAGAGACTCCACGGACAGCATTGGCTGACTCCCAGCCAAGGCCAGAGGCTTGGCAACAACACAAGACAAGTGCAAACCGTCAGCCAGATGCTTTCATGTAATCGCTGGCAATGGGATTGAAACCCAGACCCTACAGCGACCTGTAAATCTCGAGAGTGTTAATAAAGAGAGAGTCTGTGCTGTAACCTGTTGATGAACAATTCTGGGAGCAGGTTATTAGGTAGAACAACACCCAGTCTGTAAGTGAAGTCGACTGGGTGTCTGTCGGCGCACGCCTCAATGGAAAGCGTGTCTCTTCACTCTTCTCTGCACACTCCCTCTCCCTCGCCTCTGCTCTCCATTCTCAGTCCTGGCCCTCTGTTCTTAATGTTAAGCCTGCAGTCAGAGTCATAGAGTCATACAGAGTGGCAACAGGCCCTTCCCACACTGGGCCCAACTTGCCCACACGACCAGCATGTTCCGCGTACACTAGTTCCACCTGCCTCTGTTTGGCCCATTTCCCTCTAAACCTGTCCTATCCACGTATCTGTCTAATTGCTTCTTATGGTACTGCATAATGTTGCCGCTTTGTTCTCAGGCATGATCACAGATGTGACCCGCCACGACTACTACCCCGTCCTTGTCACTTTCCAGCTGGTGGGGGAACCCCTTCTACCCAACCTCCATGGCCCACCATTCCCACGGAGAGTGGTCTTCCCTGACAGTGGTCCAAGGTAAATATGGCCCCGTCTATCTGCAAAGTTGTGCAGCTGAACTCTGGTGAGGAGGCAACCATTTGCTTTGACCTGTTATAGAGTTATAGTCATACAGCGTGGAAATAGGCCCTTCGATCCAACTTGCCCACACTGACCAACATTCCCCATCTCCTCTAGTCCCACCTGCCGGCATTTGGCACATATCCCTCTAAACATATCCTATCCATGTAGCTGTCCCAAACGGACACATGGCTTCACACTATTCCACCTCAGGCTGGTGACATTAGGACACCCATTGGATGAGAATATACAATGATGAGTAAGTTTGCAGAGACACTCAATTGGGTGGGAGCGTAGATAGTGAAGATGGTTATCAAAAATTATGGTATGATCTTAATAGCAAGTGGGCTGAGGAATGGCTAATGGAGTTTAATGCAGATAATGGCATGGTATTCTTGTCAAATCAGGACAGGACCATCACAGTGAATAGCAGCATCCCAGTAAGTATTGTAGAGCAGAGGGATCTTGAACAGGTACAACCTGAAAATGGCATCACGGGTAGATCGGGTGGTCAAGAAGGCTTTTGATGCATTGGTCTTCATCAGGCAGAGTATTCAGTATAGAAGTTTGGATGTTACAGTATGCAAGACATTGGGAAGGCCACACTGTGTTCAGTTTTGGTCACCCTACTGTAGGAAGTCAAGTCAAGTCAAGTCACATTTATTTATATAGCACATTTAAAAAACAACTCTCGTTGGCCAAAGTGCTTTACATTTGTTATAAGAATAATATAAACAAACAAACTACATACATATATACATGTAGCCCACGCTCAGAGAACGTCAAGAAAGGCTTGGGAGTATAGATACGTTTTTAGTCTTGACTTAAAGGAGTCGATGGAGGGAGCAGTTCTGATGGGAAGGGGAATGCTGTTCCACAGTCTAGGAGCTGCAACCGTAAAGGCGTGGTCACCCCTGAGCTTATGCCTAGACCGCGGGATATTCAGCAACCCCAAGTCAGCCGATCTGAGGGACCTGGAGGTGGAGTGGTGGGTGAGAAGACTTTTAATGCAGGTGGGGGCAAGCCCATTGAGGGCTTTGTAGACATAGAGGAGGATCTTGAAATGTATACGGAACCGCACAGGGAGCCAGTGGAGAGAGGCCAGGATCGGGGTGATGTGGACCCTTTTTCGGGTGCCCGTCAGGGGTCTCGCTGCAGCGTTTTGGACCAGTTGCAGGTGGGACAGGGAAGATTGGCTGATGCCAGTGTAAAGATAGTTGCAATAATCTAGGCGGGAGGAGATAAATGTGTGGATGATCTTTTCGAGGTCATCAAAGTGGAGGAATTGTTTTATTTTAGCTATCGTCCGAAGCTGAAAGAAGCTAGCTTTTACCACGGCATTGACTTGTTTGTCAAATTTCAGTGCTGAGTCAAATATCACGCCAAGGTTTTTGACGTGAGGTTTGAGTAGCGGGGTAAGGCTTCCAAGGCTGCCTGCTATCATTTTGATTGAGTCCGAGGGGCCGAGAAGGATGACCTCAGACTTACTCTCGTTTAGTTGGAGGAAGTTCTGGGCCATCCAACACTTTATATCCTCGAGGCAGCAGGTAAGGTTAAGCAGATTTGATTGGTTTTGGGGTTTCAGGGGGAAATAGAGTTGTGTATCGTCTGCGTAGCAATGGAAGGAAATGCCGTGCCTTTCAATGACTTGGCCTAAGGGGAGCATATACAGGGAGAAGAGAAAGGGGCCAAGGATGGAACCTTGTGGAACCCCACAGCAGAGATTAGCTGGGGAGGAGAAAGAGTTGCCTATGTTAGTCGAGAATCTCCTACCTTTGAGGTAGGAGATGAACCAGCTCAGGGCAGTGCCATCAATACCAACCCCGTACCGGAGACGGTCAATTAGGACGATCTTAGGAAGGATGTCATTAAGATGGAAAGAGTGCTGAGAAGATTTGCGAGGATGTTGCTAGGACTCGAGGGCTTGAGCTGTAGGGAGAGGGTTGAAGGGCTAGGATTTTAATCCTTGGAGCAGAGGACACTGAGGGGTGACCTCATCAACATGTAGAGAATGACGAGGGGAATAAATAGGGTGAATGCACGGAGTCTTTTACCCAGGGTAGGGGAATCAAGAACCAAATGACAAAGGCTTAAGGTGAAAGGGGAAAGATTTAATAGGAATCCGTGGGCGGGTATATGGAACGAGCTGCTAAAAGAGGTAGTTGAGGCATGTACAATAACAACATTTAAAAATACATTTGGATGGGTACATGGATAGGAAAGGTTAAGGGGGATATTGACTAAATGGATGAGCATTGACGGGGCATCTTGGCTGGCATTGACAGGTTGGGTTGAAGGGCCTGTTTCCGTGCTGTATGACTCTGTGACTCTATGATGGGGAAAAGGTCAACTAGCCGCTCGCCATTCCTTTGGTTTATGGCTGACTGTTAACAGAGAAATTTGAAGGGCAGCAAAACAAATCTCGTCATCTTTCTTGGATGTCAAATTGCCGGTCAGTTTTAAACTAGTAACACGCACAAAATGCTGGACTCACTCAACGGGTCAGGAAGCATCTCTGGAAAACATGGGTAGATGATATTTCGGGTCGGGTTCCTTCTTCAGATTCAAGTCTGAAGAAGGGTCCTGACCCAAAACGTTACCTATCCATTTTCCCCAGAGATGCTGCCTGATTCGCTGAGTTACTCCAGTATTTTGTGTCTATCTTTGGTATAAGCCAGCATCTACAGCTCCTATTTATTACATTTAAACTAGTGGTGTAAGGCAAGTGATAAACTCTGATTTTATTCAGAGAGCAAGGTACTAGATTTGAGTTTAATTTAGTTGAGCTTATTGTCACATGTACCACGATACAGTGAAAAGCTTTTTATCACATGCTATCCAGTTACTGTAGCAAAAAGACAATCGAGCCATGTGTACAGAAACATGGTAAAGGGAATAATGTTTAATGCAAGATAAAGGATGCAAGTGTAGTGCGATATGTGTGTATGTAGTACGAGATGTGATATGTGTGTGTTTGTGAGGTGAGTGTGAGGGTGATGTGTTCTTTGTGGGAGTGTGTGTTATGAACCTGTGTGTGTGTCTGTGTTTGTGAGTGTGAGATGTGTGTGAGGTGTGTGTGTGGCGTGTGTGTGAGATGTGTGTGAGGTGTGTGGGTGTGTGTGAGATGTGTGTGTGTGACATGTTTGTGTACGTATGTGTGTGATGTGTGTGTATAATGTGGTGTTTGTGGGAAGCGTGTGTGTGTATGTATGTGTGTGTGTGTGTGTATAAGATGTGTGTGAGAGATGTATGTGTGTGTGTGTGTGTGTATGTATGTGTGTGTGTGTGTGTGTGTGTGTATAAGATGTGTGTAGGAAATGTATGTGTGTGTGTACGATGTATGTGTGTGTGTGTGTGTGTGTGTGTGTGTGTGTGCGTGTGTGTGTGTGTGTGTGTGTGCTTTGCACCACTATAGTTGCTTTATATACTTTGCTCTTTGCACTATCATGGTCTGGTTTACTTTGTATAGCTGTTAATTTATTCTGTATTTGTTTTTGTTGTTGCCTGGAACGTGCCTGCAAGGCTGCACCAAGTAAGACTCTCATTATTCTGGTTCATATCCAGTGCATATGACAAATAAACATTCTTGATTCTCCTGACGATGAAAGTGCATTCGTTAAACACAGAATCGAGTGACTGATGATGATTACTAAGTGATCAGGATGTACTTAATGGCTTTCTTCTGCTGTTTCTTCTCTCCACTTTCCACCAATGCACCATCCAAGTTCTAGAATGAACAGCATCTCGTCGAAGCTGAGGTCCTTCAGCCACAATTTTACCTCCAAGGGCAGTTTGTGAATTGAACTCGTGTGTTTGGCCGGCTGCACATAGCCGCTGTATGCTAACATGGTCTGGTTGAGTCTCATTGTCTGTAACTCGTTCTCACCCAACAAACAGCTAACAATGGCCTGTTTCCTTTATCATTGTTACTTGTTTGCACATCCTTCATTCATTTGTTCTATACCTCTCCACATCACCATCTATATCTCTCCTTTCCCTTTCCTCTGACTCTCAGTCTGAAGAAGGCTCTAGACCCGAAACGTCACCTATTCGTTTTCTCCAGGGATTCTGTCTGACCCGCTGAATTATTCCAGCTGTTTGTGTCTATCAGCACATAGCTCACATCTGTTTGCAGACCTTCAGAGCTTTAATGACTTTCCCCATCCAGCAGGTATTGCCTCTGCCCGTTCCTTGCTGAGACTGTGTGGTAATCTGTGGTCCAAATTATTACAGGTCCAGATTATTACATATACTGCACTTCACAGAGAGTTACGGCAGAGCAAACGGAAGGATAAACAACAGGGGCTGAGTGGACGGGTTTTGAAAGCTGCTGTCTGTGTGTTAGTGGTGGAATTTATTAACCAAGGCCCCTTCAATGTACGGCTATTGTGCTGGATACTTTCTTTAAAGTCTTACCATCAAAGAGGCAGTCACGCTGCTGGTAGCTGGAACTGGGAGCATTAATTACAATGTTAAATTGGAACAGGACAGTAAAGAGCCTGTTCCCCTTGGGCGTCATTTGCGCGTCACGCAGGCGGTGCGCGAGGATTTTGAGAATCCCCAGATCCTGGGGCGCCACACGCTACCGCGCGGCACTGCCTGAGCAACTACGTCTCACCATGCGCCATGCGCACGTAATGCACGCCATGAGCGTGTCACGCGCGGGCCAAGACGCGTAAATTATTTAGTGTAAATGACGCGCAAATGACGCCCAAGTGGGACAGGCCCTTAACTTTAACTCTGCAAAGTAGGGGCAACATGTAGCTAGAATAGTTCAAACTGTGAGGATGAAGCCTTCAAAAAGGAGCCGGACAAAATTCAAAACTAGATCTTTAGATTTTAGACTTTAGAAATACAGCGTGGAAACAGGCCCTTTTGGCCTAAAGAGTCCACGCTGACCAGCGATCACTCCGTACACTAACACTACCCTACACACCAGGGATCGTTTTATTGAAGGCAATTAACCAACAGAGTGCGGCATGGTGGCGTAGGGGTCGAGTTGCTGCCTTACAGCGCCAGAAACCACGGTTTGATCCTGACTACAGGGTGCTGTTTGTGCGGAGTTTGTATCTTCTCCCTGTGACTGCATGGGTTTCCTCCGGGTGTTCCGATTTCCTCCCTTCACACTACAAAGACGTACAGGTTTGTAGGCTAATTCGATGGTAAAATTGTAAATTGTCCCTAGAGTGTGAAGGATACTGTTAGTGTGCGGGGATCCCTGGTCGGCACGGACTCGGTGGGCCGAAGGGCCTGTTTCTGTGCTGTATCTCTGTACTAAACTAAACTAAACTAAACCTAACGTGCACTAGCAGTAATGCATAGTGACCAATTAACCTACCAACCTGCACGTATTTGAGCTATAGCAGATAGCCAGACCCGGAATGATCCAACATGGTGAAAGGGAGAATGCACAAACTCTACACAAGTAACATTCAGGGCAGTGCTGCTACTCCCTTAGCTTTGTTTAATTTATTGTCACGTGTACCAAGATAGAGTGAAAAACTTTTTTGTTGCATCCAGTCAGCAGAAAGACTATATATGATTACAATCAAGACGTCCGCAGTGTACAGATACATGATAAAGGAAATAACATTTAGTGCAAGATAAAGTCCAGTAATGACCGATTAAAGATAGTCGAGTCTCTTCAGTTAGGTCGATAGTGTCTCAGAACCATTCTCTAGTGGTTGATAGGATGGATCAGTTGCCTGATAGCAACTGGGAAGAAACTGTCCCCGAATCTGGAGGTGTGCATTTTCACACTTCTGTACCTCTTGCCTGATGGGAGAGGGGAGAAGAGGGAGTGACCGGGGTGAGACTGGTCCTTGATTGTGCTGGTGGCCTTGCCAAGGCAGCATGAAGTGTAGATGGAATCAATGGAAGGGAGGTTGGTTTGTGTGATGGTCTGGGCTGCATCCATAATACTCTGCAATTTCTTGTAGTCTTGGATGGAGATGTTAACAAACTCCTTACAAACAGCACCCGTAGTCAGAATCGAACCCGGGTCTCTGGTGCTGAAAGTCAGCAACTCGACCACTGTACCACTGTGTCACCCTCAAGATTAAGAGGGTAGATAGCATGGGCTCAGTGGGATGCATGGTCATTTATCATGCCTTGCTTTCATATCCAACTCTGCAAAGAAGCTGAAATAACTTTATTATTAAAAACATAAATAAGTTTTGGCAATTGTATCATTTCCAACTGGGTATAATATGCAAAGTATGTTAATAACTCAGTGGTATGTTTATATCTGCAATAACAGATGATGGGTTGGTCCCAACTGGATAATGTGTCAACATTACTGCCTTTCATCTGTCTGCCCAGTGCTTTAAAGGGCTGTAAAAGGCAGGGACCTCCCTCTGTTTCACACAATGGGCTTTGGTCTCTTTTAGTTTTTAGTTTAGTTTAGTTTAAAAATACAGCGTGGAAACAGGCCCTTTGACCCTCCGAGTCCCTGCTGACCAGCGATCCGCGCACTTTAACACTATCCTACACACACTGGGGACAATTTACACTTGCAACGAACCAATTAACCCTACAAACCTGTACGTCTTTGGAGTGTGTGAGGAAACCGAAGGTCTCTGAGAAAACCCACGCGGTCACGGGGAGAACGTACAAACGCTGTAAGGCAGCAACTCGAACGCTGCGCCACCGTGCCGCCCTGTCTTGGTTTGTTCTATTCCTAAAAGAGCCTATGACTACATGGTTCCAGTCCTTCTATCCTGCTGCTGGATAGGTGTGATTGAGCTTGCATTAGATAAAGACTCATGAAAACAAATATCACAAGGACATTCATTAATATTTGTGAGTGATGATGTGTGTAACCCTAACCCTGGTGCATTAATTAGTGCCTTGTCAAAGCATTAAGAAAGGTAGTCCAACCATCTGCCTATCAAGCCCCTCCCCCCCTCGCCTGTGTTCACCTATTTAAGTTATAGGAACAGAATCAACCCACTCGGCTCGTCAAGTCTGCTCCGCCATTCAATTCATCTTACCCTCTCATCCCCATTCTCCTGCCTTCTCCTCATAACCCCTACAACCTGCAATGCTTTGTGCTTATCTTCCTCTCCTAGCTTTCTTCAACTACCTCAACGGGGTCCAAATGACAAATTTGTCCAATAATACAAATAAATTGTATTGCAAAAAGACAAATAAAATTGTATTGTAAAAACTACCCACCACCAGTCAGTCCCAATCCATATCACCATCTTTCTACGTTCTCCTGGGATACTGTTTGACCCACAGTTACTCCAGCATTTGTGTCTTTCTTTGCAAACCAGCATCTGCAGTTCCTTGTTTCTAAATTAAGTAGGTTTAGGTTTATTATTGTCATGTGTGCTGAGGTACAGTGGAAATCTTTGTTTTGCCCAAACCAAACCAGATAATTATTCTGATTCAACCCAATCAGTTAATGCTGGACATACAGTAGGTACAATCAAGCCAACCTCAATTACAATAGGATGAGCAAAAGAAAAGATACAAAGTGCGGAATATAATTCTCAGTATTGTGGCTTAAATGTTCGAGAAACAAAGTCCAATGTCTGCAATGGGGTAGTAGTGAATTGGACAGTAACCTAGTATATGGAAGGATAGTTCAGAAGCCTGATAACAGAGGGGAAGAAACTGTTCCTGAGTCTGGTGATGTGCGTTTTCAAGCTTCTGTATCTTCTGCCTGACGGGAGCAGGGAGAAGACACAATGACTCATTAAATAGATTGAATAATATCATCCTCATCATCAGCGTTGAAAACTTCAATGGGCATGGTGCCTTACAATGTTATGTGATCGCAACTTCTACTGGTGTGGATGGCCATTGGCTCGCTAGGGGCTCATCCGCCCTTTGACAAGTCTTGTTTTTGGTCCTGCCAGGGGTCCACAGCCCCCGCCTCACCTGGCGAACCAGTGGGGGAGACGGTTTAGTCGCCGACTATCCGACCATGGAGCAGGTAGCATGGGATTACAAGGGTACCCTTGGCGGGGAGAACTACCCCCCACCTGACCTGGTAATATTAGATGTTCAGGAAAGTGTTACCTTGAGTCTGAAGAAGGTCCCAACATGACAAGTCACCTATCTATTCCCTCCACAGATGCCCTCTGACCTGCTAAGTTACTCCAGCACCTTGTGTTTGTTCAAGATTCCAGCGTCTGCAGTTCCTTGTGTCTCTGGCTTAAAAGTTCTGCTGTCAACAGTGGTGAATTTGTGAGAACGTAGGTAGAGTCAGTGCCTTCTGGCAAATTGGCAACACTAAATCCAGGACTAAATCCACCTGCTGTGACAGGGATTTCTTCCAACCTGTGTTTCTTTTCTGTAGTCATCATCCTAAATAAATGCCTTTTATTTCCCAACTCTCTGGGCGGTTAATATAAATTTCCCCATCAAAGCCTCTCCTAGCTTTGAACATCTGTATTAGATCTCTGCTTGACTTCACAAACGTTATGACGCACTGCCACCTGTAACTAAATCTATCACTCTCTGATATTGTAGTGAAAATCTTTTGCAAATTATCACCCCATTGTCACGACAGTTTGTTAAAATACGGTAGAGCATTTGAACCATGGCCTAATTGATGGCTTGTATATGTTTAAGAAGGAACTGCAGATGCTGGAAAATCAACGGTAGACAAAAATGCTGGAGGATCTCAGCGCGTGAGGCATCATCTGTGGAGTGAAGGAAATAGGCAACGTTTTGTGTCAAAACCCTTCTTCAGACTGATGTGAGGGGGAGGGGGGGCAGGAGGAAGAAAGGAAGAGGTGGAGCCAGTGGGCCGAGGGAGAGCTGAGAAGGGGAGGAGAAAGTAAGGAGTACCTGAAATTAGAGAAGTCAATGTTCATAACGCTGGGGTGCAAACTGCCCAAGCGAAATACGAGGTGCTGCTCCTCCAATTTACGGTGGTCCTCACTCTGGCCATGGAGGAGGCCCAGGACAGAAAGGTTGGATTTGGAATGGGTGGGGGAGTTGAGGTGCTGAGCCACCGGGAGATCAGGTTGGTTATTGCGAACCGAGCGGAGGTGTTGGGCGAAGCGATCGCCAAGCCTGCGCTTGGTCTCACCGATGTAGAGCAGCTGACATCTAGAGCAGCGGATGCAATAGATGAGGTTGGAGGAGGTGCAGGTGAACGTCTGCCGCACCTGGAACGACTGCTTGGGTTCTTCAATGGAGTCAAGGAGGGAGGTAAAGCGACGTGTAGCATTTCTTGCGGTTGCAAGGGAAAGTGCCCGGAGAGGGGGTGGTTCGGGTGGGAAGGGACGAATTGACCAGGGAGTTACGGAGGGAGCGGTCTCTGCGGAAAGCAGACAGGGGAGGTGATGGGAAGATGTGGCAAGTGGTGGGATCACGTTGGAAGTGGTGAAAATGTTGGAGGATTATTTGTTGTATGTGACGGTTGCTAAGCTGGAAGGTGAGGAGAAGGGGGACTCTGCCCTTGTTACGAATGGGGGGATGGGGGAGTGAGAGCAGAGTCACGGGGTATGGAAGAGACCCTGGTGAGAGCCTCATCTATGGTAGAAGAGGGGAACACCCGTTCCCTGAAGAATGAGGACATTTCTGATGCCCTGGTGTGGAACACCTCATCCTGGGAGCAGATGCGGCGTAGACGGAGGAATTGGGAGTATGGGATGGAGTCCTTACAGGAAGCAGGGTGGGAAGAAGTGTAGTCCAGATAGCCATGGGAGTCAGTGGGTTGATGGCTTGTATATGTTCAGCATTACATTTCTGCTTCTGTATTCAGTGTGCTGCTACTGACAAAACAAGAAATCGCACTTGAAATCCATTTGTGGGTAGCGCGGAGGCAAAGCGGTAGAGTTAGAGTCATAGAGTCATAGAGGGATACATAGAGGGATACAGTGTGAAACAGGCCCTTCGGCCCAACTCACCCACACCGGCCAACATGTCCCAGCTACACTAATCCCACCTGCCTGTGTTTGGTCCATATCACTCTAAGCCTGTCATATCCATGTACCTGTCTAATTGTTTCTTAAACGTTGGGATAGTCCCGGCCTCAACTACCTCCTCTGGCAGCTTGTTCCATAAACCCACCACCCTTTGTGTGAAAAATTTACCCCTTAGATCTCTATTAAATCCTTTCCCCTTCATCTTAAACCTATGACTAAAGGACGTTGCTGCCTTACTGCACCAGAGACCCAGTTGGATCCTGACTACGGGAGCTGTCTGTATCGAGTTTGTACATTCTCCCAGTGACCTTGTGGTTTTTCTCCAGGTGCTCCAGTTTCCTCTCACACTCAAAGGACATGCAGGTTTGTCAGTGAATTGGCTTTGGTTAAATTGTAAATTGTCCCTGGTGTGTAGGACAGTGCTTGTGTATGAGTAATCTCTGTGCGGTGCAGACTTGGTATGATCTTGGTTCTGGAATAGAGGTGGCACTGTGGATTTGTAAATTTGTCCTGTGGATTGCCCCAACTCAAAAGGAAGCTGCTTTATCCCTTTATATAACTGATTACAACAGATAATCCAGTGATTATTTTACTGTTGCTTGTGGGAGAATGCGTGCACTAATTGTTCCTTTCTTCTCCGTGGATTGTCACCTTGTCGTGGTGGAGAAGCTTGAGTGGTCCTGAGATCCTGAGAGCGATGCCGTCTGGAGCTATGCTCCTGGTAGGGCCACCCATGGCGGTAAGGTCGAGGGGGAGGTCCCTGACAAAGAGTCTCGCACAGGCGTCCTCCATGAGAGGACAGTCATACTCATTTCAAGTGACCGCTGATGATGATGTGGGCAAGTTGGGCCGAAGGGCCTTTCTCCACGCCGTCTGACTCTATGACTCTACCTGTTCTGTTTAGATAGCGTGCAAAACAAGCTTTTCATTTTACCTCAGTACACATGACAGCAATAAGCCTAAATCTAAACCTGAAACCTACTGAATTTAAGAGAGAGTTAGATATCGCTCTTAGGGCTAACGGAATCAAGGGATAAGGGGAGAAAGCAGGAACGGGGTACTAATTTTGGATGATCAGCCATGATCATATTGCATGACGGTGCTGGCTTGAAGGGCCGAATGTCCTACTCCTGCACCTCTTGTCTATGCTTCTATGTTTCTATTGTTTAGATGGGGAGGGTGGGGGGGAAGGGAGAGGTTCTCAAATCCGTCACTCACCTGGGTTGTTTGTACCTGTCCAGACTGCGAGCTAAATAATGAGCCAGGAAAGGTCACGACCTGAACTCACTGGAGAAGCTGGTCCCAGCGGACCCTGTTAAATGAGAGGCATGTACCTGTTCTCGCTCGCCTGGTGTCTGTGCAGTGGTCGGGGACGGGGCTCAGAGGCTGGAAGGACACAGCTGTGGAATCCGCAGTGACTCCGCTGAAAGAAAACCGTTCCAGAACCGGCCTCTGTTATTACAGCTGAGTCCTGAGAGAAGCATGCCGACCTTGCCAGGAGTTAGTTACAGGTTCCAATACAAGGAGGTGTACGCCATGAAACCTCAGACCCTCTAAACGGGTCTGACCAAAACTGCGGTCCAACGATCCCTTTTTGAATTATAATTGGGGGTGACACAGAAGGCTTGTCTTATCCAAGAAGGAAAGATATCAGGCAGAATTCTCAGCTGCTAGGTTTTGCAAATTATTTATTTGCAGGGTGTGGACATTTATTCACCGCCCTAATTGTCCCCTCAGGTGGCATTTAAACAGCAAACATACAGGAGGATCTGGAAGCACATAAAAGCCACAATGGGTTAGGATGGAAGGTTTTCTTCCTGGAAAGACATTGGTGAATCAAAGAGGCTACTCCCCCCACCCCCCCCCCCTGCTTCACATTTCACTTCTCTTCTCTCTTATCCGACACCATTTTGTCTCCTTGTCTCCCTTTTGTCCTGTTTTGTCTCCTTTTCATCTCCACCCCTTGTCCACTCATCTGCCAACTAACCAACTCCACCCCCCCCCCCCACCATCTGTACCCACCTATCACTTGCCAGAGGTAGACACAGAGTAGTGGAGGAACTCAACGGGTCAGGCACCATCTCTGGAGAACAGGGATACGTGACATTTCGGGTCAGAACCCTTCTTCAGACCCGAAACGTCACCTACCCATGTTCTCCAGGGATGCTGCCTGATCCGCTGAGTTACTCCAGCACTTTGTGTCTATCTTTGATATAAACCCACATCTGCAGTTCCTTGTTATCACTTGCCAGACTTTGTCCCACCCCCACCTCTGTTTTACACCTACTATAATCAGACTGAAGAAGGATCCCGACCCGGAACAGCACAGTGACACAACAGTAGAGTTGCTGTATTACAGTGCTAGAGATGCTGGTTCGATCCTGACTACGGGTGCTGTCTGAACAGAGTTTATATGTTCTCCCAGTGAATATGTGGGCTCTGGTTTCCTCCCACTCTCTCTAAAGACACACATTTGTAGGAAAATTGGCTGCTGCAAATTGTAAATTGTCCCTTATGTACTTATGTACAAGGTGATCTCTGGTCAGCATAGACTTGGTGGGCCAAAGGGCCTGTTTCCATGCTGTATCTGTAAAGCCTAAAGTCGCAAGTAAAGTCACCTATCCATGTCTTCCAGAGATGCTGCCTGGCCCATTGAGTTACTCCAGCACTTTGTGTCCCATGGAATTCCACATCAATCTAGTAGCTTCATGGATACTGTTACTGGGGACTGCCTTTTATTAAATAATTCCAGATGTATTTAATTACTGATTTTAAAATCCCCAGTTACCATTGTGGGAATTGAACATGTCTCTAGATCCATCGTCCAGAACTCCAGCTGCTAATCCACTGACTGAACCACTATGTTGCTGCTGTTAGGTTCATAGAGTCATACAGTGTGGAAACAGGTCCTTCTGCCCAACTTGTCCACTCCAACCAGCATGTCCCATATACACTCGTCCCACCTGCCTGCTTCTGGCCCATATCCCTCTAAATCTGTCTAAATGTTGCGATAGTCCCAGCCTCAACTACCTCCTCTGTCAGTTTGTTCCATACACCCACCACCCTTTGTGTAAAAAAGTTATCCCTCAAGTTCCTTTCACATCTTTCCTCTCTCATCTTAAACCTATGTCCTCTGGTTCTCGATTCTCCGACCTGAAACGTTGTCTGTCCATTCCCTCCATGGATGCTGCCTGACCCACTGAGTTCCTGCAGTGCTTTGTGTTTAACTAAAAATAAACTTAATTTTGGGTGGGCCATGGAAGTTTCCATCTGGTGCAGGGCTCAGTCCTTTGTGCCTATTTCCCTTCCATTCACTCTCCGGGCATTTATTGATGTTAATGTGGGAGTTCCTTTGTTACTGTGAACTACTGAAAAAGCAGTATTCAAACACCGTAAAGAATAATGTTCTGTGACTGAAATCAAGCAGCGAAAATAATAAAATCGCAGACTTACTCACGAGCAGTCCTACTCACGAGCAGTCCGACATCAGTACATTAACATTACAATGCTGGAGGGAGTAATGAAATAGTGGTTGATTCATTTGAACGAGGCATTATAACTCAATAAAGTGAAAATTAAAACCCATTTCACTGCACTCCAGTGCACAGTTAGAACATTGATGTGTTGCTTTAATGAAGTAATTTTAATATTAATTTATGTTTTGTGTGAGACCACTTGGAGCACAGAGGAAGTGTAGGTTCCTTAGCGTTGTGTAACCTGAGCTAAATCTTGGCCTTTCTGCTAATCTATCTCAATAAATGAGGATTAAATTCACAGGGACCATCTTGACCTGAGAAGGCTTGTAAATCAGCCTTGCTCAAATTCTTAAGTCTCGTCATACGATTCACGGATGTTTGAAACAAAACATTTTCTCTTGTTTTCAGATTCATTGCTGGGTTCTTCAATGTGGAGAAAAGGCAATTTAAGTTCATGGCTTTAACTCCACAAAACAGCTTGCATTACCACAGCACAGGGGTGCAGCGGTAGAGTGCTGCCTTATAGCGCCAGAGAACTGGGTTGGATCCTGACTACTGGTGCTGTCCGTATGGAGTTTGTATGTTCTCCCCGTGACCGCGTGGGTTTTTCCCACATTGCAAAGACATACAGGTTTGTAGGTTAAAAGCTTCAGTAAAAGATTGTAAATTGTCCCCAGTGTGTAGGATTGTTCCAGTGTACGGGGTGATCACTGGTCGGCACGCACATGGCGGGCCAAAGGGCCTGTTTCCGTGCTGTATCCCTGAACTAAACTAAACTAAAGATGTAACGAAGGAGCAGAATTAAAGTGGTGACTTGATGCCGGAGGAGACATTAGAAATGATGGCCAAATACTTGGATTGAGTGCGCCTTAAATCAAGAAAGATAGTTTAGTTAGTTTAGTTGGGGTTTAGTTTATTGTCATATGTACCAAGGTACAGTGAAAAGCTTTTGAAGTGTGCTCACCAGTCAGCAGAAAGCCAATACATGATTACAATCGAACCATTTACATTTACAGATACATGATAAAGAGAATAGCGTGAATGATGTTCAGTGCAAGATAACTTCCAGTAAAGTCCGATCACTCCAATCAGGGTCTCCAATGAGGTAGATAGTAGCTCAGGACTGCTCTCTAGTTGTTGGTAGGATTGTTCAGTTGCCTGAGAACAGCTGGGAAGAAACTGTCCCTGAATCTGGAGGTGTGCGTTTTCACACTTCCGTACCTCTTGCCTGATGGAAGAGGGGAGAAGAGGGAGTGATCGGGGTGCAACTCGTCCTTGATTATGCTGCTGGCCTTGCCGAGGCAGCATGAGGAGTAAATGGAGTCAATGGAAGGGAGCTTAGTTGTGTGATGCTCTGGGCTGCGTCCACAATTCTTTGCGATTTCTTGCGGCCTTGGCTGGAGCTGTTCCCAAGCCATGGTGTGATGCAAACCGATACAAGCTTTTTACGGCACATCTGAAGAAGGATATCTAGAGAGGCAGAAAAATACCTAGAAGGAACGCCAGACCCTTTGAGGAAAAAGGGGGGGGGGGGGGGGTGGTGCAAGAATAGTCCTTAATTATAAATATGAAATGGGGTGTCTACATTGAATAACAGTTCCAATTTCTCCATATTGAATCATAGGACCGAATATCAGAAGGTGAGTACTTTACCTAGGTTGATCTCATTTGGTCCATGGGTCATAGTTTCTATTTGTTTGAAGGTCCCCTTCATCTCTAGATGATCAGAACTGGATAAACTTATCAAGGGATGTTCTCTTTCTCCTTGGGCAGAGTGGTTGGAAGTTTCACACACCATGTAAACTCTGACAATTCAGCTTCTTTATTAGTGTCTGTCGATTTATTTGGCCTTGGTGCAAGTATTATCACTCAGACTGATACAAGATAACTTTAGACTTTAGAGATTTAGGGACTCTTTGGCCCATCGAGTCCACGGTGACTTCTACACACTAGGGAGAATTTACAAGCTACACAACTTAATTAAGTTGTTAATTAACCTGTACGTCTTTGGAGTGTGGGAAGAAACTGGAGCACCTTGAGAAAACCCACGTGGTCACAGGGAGAACGTACAAACTCCGTGGCAGGGAACACCCGTAGTCAGGATCAAAGATCATAGATCTAGTGTCTTTGGTCAGGATTGAACCCCGGTCTCTGGCGCTGTGAGGCAGCTACTCTACTGCTGCAACAGTGTGCTGCCCTTCAACTGCAGAACATCCTTTATTGAAGGCTTCCTTTGTATGCACACAGACACATACTTATGCATGCACACACACACGCTCGCACACTCTCTCTCTCACACACATACACACGCTCACACACACTCTCTCTCTCACACACACACACACAGAAATTCTCTCACCAGCACTTAATACTAACAGATGGAGATAAATTCCTCCCCACAGCAGAGGAAGAGACGGCCAGCTAAAGAGAGGCAAAGCAATTCAGGGAACCATGTAAGAAAGTAGAAATGAAGGGAGACAGATTTCTATAATGGGGTAGACACAAAATGCTGGAGAAACTCAGCGGGTGAGGCAGCATCTATGGAGAGCAGGAACGGGCGACGTTTCGGGTCAAGACCCTTCTTCAGACTGATGTGGGGGGGGGGGGGATAATGGGGTGTCTGCTGGAGGAGGTTACGGAGACAGGATGGAACAGGAGCTGCAGAGGGAATTGAGCATAAGAATTTAAGAATGTGAATTTTAAAATGAGGCATTGTTGGATGGGAAGACAGTGCAGGCCAGGGAGCTCGGAGCTGCTAGATGAGAGGGACTTGAGTGAGCTGGGATCTCGGTGACACAGATGATGGGAAGTCATCCGCAAAAGTATCGACGAGCCTTCATATGACTAAAGAATGGATAGGAGTTTCAGCCGTCAATGGGCGATACATTTCTGGATACAACACACATCTCGGAGGATCACGTTGGATTTTATGTGGGTAGCATTGGTACCAGGGAGTGACAATATTGCGATTGGGACAGGATCTCTGTTTCCCATTGCCAGACCACACACACCAGTGTTTACACGGACCTCGTTAGTTTGGTTTATATCTCGAGTCAATGTAATGTATACAGGAGTGTTATAGATTAGTGACAGAGACTATATTTGTTTCCAGAGCAAACATTGCCTTCCTGTTACATGAGAGGAGGATGCACTTTATTTCTCCCCCACCCACTTTCCTTTAAGTGGCATAAGAAAGGTGGATTTCCCATCAGCGAGGCCTCAACAGACCAGCGGCGAGGAGGGCAGGCATGAGCAGAACGCTGTCCTCGTTATCGATGATCCAAACTCCTAATGGCAG
>CM075980.1:54664679-54700601 GCA_038087875.1 Malacoraja senta | reverse complement strand
AATTCATCTTCATTGAATCTCTGTCTCATGACCACTTAAGGTGGAAAAGGAGCATCTGGGATGGTGTTGAGAACATCGAGGACTTGCATCAGGTGGACATTGAGGTCCTATTCATGTGCTGGAATGAGCACAACATCTCACAAATTACATATCCACAGAACTTGGACACAGAGTGGTGGAGTAACTCAGGCCAGGCAGAATCCCTGGAGAACATGGATAGGTGACGTTTTGGGTCAGGATTCTTCTTTCGACTGATCAGTCTGAAGAAGAATCTTGACCTGAATGGTCGCCTATCCCATTGAGTCTCTCCCCAAAGAGTCAGATAGCATGGAAAAGCATGCAATTTTCAGCCCAACTAACTCATGCCAACCAAGATGCTCCATCTTCTCTAGTCCCACCTGCCCACATTTGGCCCATGTCGCTCAAAACCTTTCATATCCATGTAAGTGTCTTTTAAATGTTGTCATAGTATCTGTCTCAGCTACCTCCTCTGTCTCAACTCCCTCCTCTGGCAGCTCATGCCATATACTCACCACCCTTTGTGTGAAAACTCATGCCGTGCTGTCCTCGAAACTAATAGAGTGAATCTTTGTTGAACCTCTTTTCTGACCAGTGTAATCTTTCTTAAGAAATGAGACCAAAATTGTACTCGGGGCTCCAGGTGTGGTCTTGCCCAGACCTTAAGGGTCTGTAGTAAGGTCAAGTCAAGCTTTTGCTTCACTCCACTGTCTAGTCAAGGGACTAGAGGACAGGGACAGATACTGGTGGCAAGGGACCTGACTCGATACATCACCTTTCATCAGTCTGAAGAAGGGATCTGACCTCAAACATCACCTATCCATGTTCTTCAGGAATGCTGCCTGATCCGCTAGTCACGTAGTGTCTTGTTTTGTAAACCTGCATCTGGAGTTCCTTGTAGGAAGGAACTGCAGATGCTGCTTTAACCTGAAGATAGTCATAAAAAGTTAGAGTAACTCAGCAGGACAGGCAGCATCTCTGGAGAGATGGAATCGGTGACGTTTCGGGTCGAGACCCTTCTTCACACCTCCAGTCTGAAGGAGGGTCTCGACCCGAAACGCCACCCATTCCTTCTCTCCAGAGATGCTGCCTGTCCCGCTGAGTTACTCCAGCTTTTTGTGTCTATCTGCAGTTCATTGTTTCTACCAACCACAGACCTTGCCAGTTACCTCCTGCTCTGTGTGTGGAAGAGTCGACAGTTCCAGATTTGCCTCAATAGCAACCTCAGAAGCCACAAAACTAGAGTGGAAGCAGGTCATCGCCAATCACAAGGGACTGCCAAAGAAGAAGTTCAAAGATTTCAACATTATAAGGATTCCAAGTGATAGATGAAATAAACCAGGAAATATATGTACTGGAATGAGTTGGCGGATGCCATGTCTAGAATTAATGTGAATTTGGAGACATAAGTGACTGCAAATGTTGTAATCTGGAGCAAAAATCAAAGTGCTGGACCACTCAATGGGCTGGGCAGCATCTGTGGAGGTAGTCAAGACCCTACATCAGGACAATGAAATGTGAACTTAGTGGGGTTTTTACAGTAGATCCACACTGGAACATTTCAGGGGGAGCTACATTTATTTTGTTTGCATTTACAAATATACTTTGTTCATAATAATTCTAAACTTTATATATACAGAATGTTCAAGTCAACATGTTCACAAGTATTGTTATTCCATTACTTAACATTTAACACATATCATCAATGACAGGCTTAACGCAAATATTTCAAGGTTTTTTAACACAAATTTTAATTAATTTGTAAGCATTCGCACGTGTGCAATTCACTATAGAACCCCTACATTTGTTTATTTACAATGCTAACTCCAATTTTACTTTTTCTTTTACAGCCAGCCTGGCCCTTGACATCCAATCCCCCCTTTCAAAAATGCAAACAGGCAAACATCTGTGGGAAATGTTCAATCTGCGGAAAGGGCTCTTTAAGGCAAGCCGCGAGGTCTCAAACACGGCTCTTTTTGTTTGTTGTAAGTGCGGCGGAAATAAACTGTTGAGAAGGTATCCTTCCGTTGCTCAAACGTTAATGTACACCTCCCTGTTTTAAGTCGTGCGGTAAGATGCCGAGGAAAACAGATTGCTATGGCAACGCAGCTTTGTTAACGAAAAGAAAATGTTTCTGCTGGAGTGAAAGAGCGAAGAACACCTCCAGTACCCCGAGAGTATAGATTTAATATCATCCTGCTCAGCAATTTAATTTGATGTAACCCTTATGGAACAGTTTACAAGAGGAACCTGTCACTGAGCCATAACGACAATAGGTTGTTTCAGAAGGTCTGCAGCTCTGGCATATAGGAAACTAAATCCTTACTGCTACAGAAAGTACCTCTCCCTCCCCCACACACTCTCTCCCCTGAATCTCCCCACAAATCTTTGTTGAGCAAATGTTGATTTTGAGCGGTGGTTGAAAATGTCCGGTGCAGGGATAACGTTACTTGGAAGATTAAAGCGAGAGCAGGAAAAGGACTTGGCTTAAATGAACAGACACTGAACATATGTTTAAAGTTAATGACCAATTTAAATGACTAACAGTGAACTCTCTATATACCCTGACAAAGGATGCCTTATTACAAGGTATAGTGTTTCGGACCCTGAATGCACATTTAGCAACATTTATCCAGATTTTGCATTGTTGCCTCTCATCACATTGGTCCTAAGCCGCTCGTGATACCATCGGTAGCATCTCTCTATCATTCATTAGCCGTTCGACCCATGACATTGTCCAAACAAAACAAACAAGTGAGTCATCGTGCAAGCGGGTATTTTCATAAGTTCATAAATTCTAAGAGCAGAATTTAGGCCATTCGGCCTATCGAGTCTAATCCACCATTCAATCATGACTGATCTATCTTTCCTTCTCAACCCTGCCTCCTCCCCATAACCCTTGACACCCTTACTAATCAATAATCTGTTAATCTCCACTGTAAAAATATCCATTGATTTGGGCTCCACAGCCGTCCGTAGCAATGAATTCTACAGATTCACCATCCTCTGCCTAAATAAATTCCTCCTCATTTCCTTTCTAAAGGTATGTCCTTTTATTCTGAGGCTGTGGTCTCTGGTCCTAGGTTCTTCCACTAGTGGAAGCATCCTCTCCACATCCACTCTATCCAGGCCTTTCACTACTATGTAAATTTAAATGAGGTGTTCCCCTCATCCTTCTAAACTCTGGCGAGCACAGGCCCAGTGCTTGTGGACGGCTTGATTTTATGGATAAAGACCTGTTTGGGGTGGAGGACAGGAGTAGACAATATCAATGTGCTTTGAGTCTCCATTCACATCCATACATCAACAAGGCTGAGTTGTCACCAGCTTGCAGCACTGTCAGCCATTATTATTTGATGGTACAGTGAAAATAGATTTGCCTTAAGTGAGTGGTCGGAGGAAATGCTTGCAGATGTTAGAGGAAAGGAAACCCAGATGAAAGGGTCTGAATGCAATTGCAAGTTTGAACGGAAGAGAATATGTTATTTGGAGGAATGAATATCAATAAGTCTGGCTGATTTCCTGAAGTTGCTTGTTTCTACATTTTGACAACTCCACTGCAAACTCTCCCCAAGGTCTGCCTAGTTTGGAGAAATTCTCTTCTAGTTTTCTTCCCCCTCCCTACAATCAGTCTGAAGAAGTGTTCCGACCCAAAACGTCACCTATCCATGTTCTCCAGGGATGCTACCTGACCCGTTGTGTTACTCCAGCACTTTAATATCATCAGTGGCGTCCCTTTTTGTATACCAGCATCTGCAGTTCTTAGTTCCATAAGTACATGGGGCGGAACACTGGTGCAGCGGTAGAGTTGCTGCCTTACAGCGCCAGAGACCCAGGTTCGATCCTGACTACGGGTACTGCCTGTATGGAGTTTGCACGTTCTCACTGTGCTCGCGTGGGTTTCCTCCGGGTGCTCCGGTCTCTCACATTCCAAAGACATGCAATTATGTAGGTAAATTAGCTTCTGTAAATTGTCCCTAGTGTGTAGGATAGAACTAGTGTACAGGTGAAAGTTGGTCGGTCTGGACTCTTTGGGCTGAAGGACCTGTTTCCACGCTGTATCTCTAAACTAAACTAAACTAATCTCTGTTCCCATGCGCCATTTATTTTTTCACCATGTGGTCACTAAGTTATTGCGAGTGACAGGGCACGGAAATGGGTGCTGCTTAAAGTCAGACCCAAAGTCGTGCTAAAAATAGATTCATAGGTAAAGGAATAGAGTACAAAAGCAGAGAAGCTACAAGGGCCAGGCCAATAATTGATTATTACATTCAATTTTGCTCGGTAGAGTTTCGGGGAGATGGAAACCGGAGCACCCGGAGTAAACCCACGCGGTCACAGGGAGAACGTACAAACTCTGTACAGACAGCACCCTTAATCAGGATCGAACCCAGGTCTCTGGCGCTGTAAGGCAGCAACTCTACCATTGCGTCATCGTGCCGCCCAAATGATTAATATATACATTTTGGTGCTGCTGATAGGAATTTGTTTTTACAGTACTGAAGGGAAAACTTTGACTTGAAAGTGATGTGATCACTAGCTTTAACTTAGCTTGTGAGAAACATAACTTGGAACTTTTCTGTGATGAAAAGCAGACATTAAATAGGTAGTTAAGGAACTCTGATGGAGAATAACCTATGCGTTGACCTAGGCGAGGTATGGTTTAAGGCTGAACAGTGGGATTAAACACAAAATTGAAGCCAATTTCCTGAATGCCATCTTAAACGATCAACTATACCAATCAGCATATTTTATGCTTCATAACATACTCAACTTTCATTTCTACATCCCCATCCTTTCTCATTTTGTTGCAGTATTATTGAGAATTCCTTTTCAAGTTTCACAATGGAATTCGAATAAGGTTCAAGAATCCATCTCATCCAGATGAAATGCAAGCCATTGTTCAGAGCTCCTAGTATAATTGAATTGACAAGTATCAATCCTACTCCAGAAGTGTCTTTCCACAGTAAGGTGAACCCACTAATAGTGATTAGCCTTACTCTCAGAAGATTTCATAGTAACTGTATTACAATATTTCACTCATCCAAACTCTGCTAATTGTACAGTGGATAAGTACTTGCAGAAAAAAATAACTAGAAAATGTGGAGAGAACTGTGAGTGAGAGCAAATAGGTAAGATGACTTCCAGACTTATACTCAATGCCACAGCCTATAAAGTGGAGCATACCATGTCACTGTATGTCATGTTGTCACTTGCGGGCGGAGCACCAAGCCAAATTCCTTGTTTGTGAATACTTGGCCAATTAACTTATTCATTCATTCATATATCTTTTCATCAGAAGATTATCGAAGATAGAACAGTTCAGCCTGGGAACAGGTCCTTCAACCCACAAAGTCCTTTCCCACCATGATGTCAAGTTAACTTAATGTCCTCTGTTTGCACATGATCTATATCTTTGATTCTCTGTCAATAAGTCAAACCTAAATCCAAACCTAAATGTATGAGAATGAAACTGTAAGAGTTATTCTTTTTAATTGAAACCTGGGATTGGAGTAACATTTTAAAATTGCAATAATATCTTGTATCTTCACTTTAATCTTCTTTATCTCAATTGGCATTGTTTAAAACAACAGGCCCACATATCTTCCTTGTCCCATATTAAATTTATTCTTCTGCTCTTAGATGCAATTTCAAGAAATTAGTGTTAGTAAAGAATTATTATCAGAGAAATTAAAGGGACTATAAAGTCACAGATTGCCAGGACTTCATGGGCTGGTTCTCAAATAGAAGCTACGGAAATAATAAATAGATTTGTGAAAATTACATGGGGAGGATCTAGCTCGTTTCCCACAGAAGATAGAAAATGTAATCCTATTAATTAAATGAAAGAGAGAGAGAAAAAGAGACCTTTAGACAACTTGTCTTTACATGAACAGCAAGGAATCTATTACTAACCTGTTCACTGCCAAGATTTTTTCTGAAGAAGGCTCTCAACCCAAAACATCACCCAAAACTTTTCTCCAGAGATGCTGTCTGACCCGCTGGGTTACTCCAGCTTTTCGTGTCTGTCTAAGATTTTTATTTCACTTGTATTCTCTGACCCGAGTATACTCACTGGTGGTACTGAACAGGTTAAAGAAATGGCAACAATTCAATAGAATATATTAGTTGGATTGGCAGAAAACAAAATGGATATATGAAAGGAAAATCATGCTGGGAAAAATATATGTTCTTTTTAACGATTGTAAACAACTGAATCTATCAGAACGTACCATGCCTTGATGGTAAAGACTTATACAGGTGCTGTTTCTAGAATTGAAACAAGGAATGCAGATACTGGTTTACAAAAATGGACACCGAGAGCTGGAGTAATTCAGTGGGCCGGGCAGCATCTCTGGAGAATAGGCATCTTACTTAAACATAAAAAACATTCTCAAGTTGCTTTGACAGGGTAGATGTCTTCCTTGATTGCACAGGTTAGAACCAGCCTGAAAAGAATGGATAAGCCATTCAAGGCAAAGATGAGAAAAAAACATTCACCCAGAGGGCAGTGAATGTTTCGAATTCTCTACCAGTTCAGTTCAGTTTAGTTTATTGTCACAGGTACAGTGAAATGCTTTTTGTTGCATGCTAACCAGTCAGCAGAAAGACAATACATGATTACAATCAATCCATTTACTGTGTATAGATACATGATAAGGGAATAACGTTTAGTTCAAGGTAAAACCAGCAATGTCCGGTCAAAGAAAGTCTTAGGGTTACCAATGAGGTAGATAGTAGTTCAGCACTGCTCTCTAGTAGTGGTAAGATGATTCAGTTGCCTGATAACAGCTGGGAAGAAACTGTCCCTGATTCTGGTGGTGTGCATTTTCACACTTCTATACCTTAGCCTGATGGGAGAGGGGAGAAGAGGGAGTGGCCAGGGTGCAACTCGTCCTTGATTATGCTGCTGGCCTTGCCGAAGCAGCGTGAAGTATAAATGGAGTCAATGGAAGGGAGGTTGGTTTGTGTGATGGCCTGGGCTGCGTCCACAATGCCCCAGCTGTGGAGGTTCTGTAACTGACTATATAGAAAACAGAGATGAATAGATTTTCAGATATTAAGGAGGTCAAGGGACATGTGATTAATGCTGTAAAAGGAGTTAAAAGATTAGCCAGGATTTTATTGGATGGCGGAACAGGAATGAGGGGCCAAATGTCCCATTCCTCTTCCATTTTCTATGTGTTTTCTGTGCTCTCTATCTTTTCTCTGCATTGTCTTTGTTGTCCATGTTGCCCCTTTTCAGCAAATTACAGTACACTACAAACTTTGAAACTTAGTTTAATTGTTTTGTGTATCTATTCATTCTAAGTTGTGGGTGTTGAGCACACACTAAGCAGTCTCGTGTACAACAAAGAGAGTCAATTTACTCACGAAAGGATCCCATCTGAAGAGGATTCCCGATCCGAAAAGTCACCTATTCATGTTGTGCAGAGATACTGCCTGACCCGTTGAGTTACTCCAGCTCTTGGTGACCAGTTTCGTAAACCAGCATCTGCAGTTCCTTATTTCAATACTAGAAACAGCACCTGCATAATTAACAGAATAAATAACTGCAGCAACATGTGTAGGAAGGAGCTGCAGACGCTGGTTAATGCTGGAGTAACTCAGCGGGTCAGGCAACATCTCTGGAGAAAAGGAACAGGTGACGTTTTGGGTCAGAACCTTTCTTCAGACTGAAATTAGATTGAGGGGGGGGAGGGGGGGAGTGGGGGAGGTAGGAAAAGGACAGAATAAAATCAGGGCTGGCTCCAGATGAACAAGGAAGGGTGGAGCCCACAATGGCCCATTGTTGGCTGGGGAGGAGGTGATAAGGAAAGGATACAGGGATGGGAATAGTAGAACTAGTAGAATGACAATTTATTTTTATTTTCATCTCTTCACCTCAAGCAATCCTACAGGGTCAAGGATGACTAGGTCCCCCACTCGTTTCTTAGGTTCGGAGGTTACACATGAGACCAGTGTGGCTGTGTGGGTACCACGGTATTTTCTACAGCTGGGACAGGAGTGCCTGATCAGATGGGCAAATGGGTAATTTGTGAGGTAGGGCAACTATACTTACATTAGCCTTCAGCGTGGTCTAATGCATGTATTTGAGGTTCTCAATACCATTCCATCGGTTTGGAGGTTACTCACGGGACCAGTTCTAGAAACAAGACCTGCATAATTAATGGCAGGAACTGCAGATGCTGATTTACATCAAAGATAGACACAAAATGCTGGAGTTACTCAGTGGATCAGGCAGCATCTCTAGAGAAAAGGAATACATGATGTTATGGGTCAAGACCATTCTTCAGACTGAGAGTCTTCGGTTAAAGCAAGGTAACTGCTCTAGAAATACTCTGAGTGGATGGTAGTTCTGAATACCCTGAATTAATGAGTTTGAGATGTTGTTGTTCATCTGCTTTTGGTAGTCAGATGAAGGCATTGAATCAGATGACTGCATGTACATTAGCACAGGAGGAAAAGCCCTTGAAAGAACAAGAGATGTTTTGAATCTGACTTTCACTACCCCAATTCTAGGTGCTATCCCAACAAACAAAAACTGCAAGGACACAAAGTGCTGGAGTAACTCAGTGGGTCAGGCAGCATCTCTGGAGAACATGGATAGGTGACATTTCGGGTTGAGACCCTTCTTCAGACTGATACCAATGCTAGAAAATTATGCCTGAGGTTTGGTTCATCTTGGGGGTATATATTTAGGAACAAAAAAGATTTGGTCCCGGCCAGAAACATCACCTATCCATTTTCTCCAGAGATGCTGCCTGACCCGTTGAGTTACTCCAGCGCTTTGTGTCCTTTCATGTAAACCAGCATCTGCAGGTCCGTGTTTCTAAAAACTAAACTGTTCAATATTGTCATTTCACAAACTAAATCATTATTGTGGTTTATAGAATCGAGGAAACTTACAGCACAGAAGGAGGCTATTCGTTCTGATTTTGGCAGGTTAGCTAAAAAAAGGGCTCTTTAATCTAATTTCACTTCTATATTTTTGATCCGCAGCCCAATAGTTGGTACTGTATGACATCCATTACACAGAATTTCAAGTTACTTTCATTTGAGTTTAGAGATACAGCACCGAAACAGGCCCTTCGGCCCGCCGAGACCGTGCAGAGCAGCGATCTCCATACACTAACACTATCCTATACACTAGGGACAATTTACAGACTTTACCGAAGCCAATTAACCGACAAACCTGTACGTCTTTGGAATGTGGAAGGAAAATGGGGCAGCCAGGAAAATCCGACACAGTCACGGCGAGAACGTACAAACTCTGCATAGACTGCACCTGTGGCAAGGATCGAACTCTACCGCTGTGTCACCATGCTGTCGTATAGAGATTTAATCCCCTTCTCATCCACGACCAATACAACACAACATATATAGAATACTTGATTTAATCATAGCCTTATAGGAAAACCATGGATTCTAACTTACATATTTAATACATGCAATATTCCTATGAGATCTAATTCTCAGTGTTTTTTTTATCACTTCATCCATGCAGGAAGCCCAGACTGATGTTTTTCCTCTTACTGAGTGCAGCCATTGCCTTCCCTGGGGAGATCATTAGCGGCCCTTTTGTCGAAGTCAATGATGTCACTTTGCTTGTTAATCTTGGCTAGAATATATGGGAGAACTCAGAACAGCAGCTCAAATTCTTCGGATTCAGTGTTGGCTTTTAACGGATTAAATTAAACAGGACGTGAGGCTTTCTGCTCGTTTAGATGGCCTTGGTGCTGGGAGGAATAACATTGCTGAGGTGATGCACTTGAGCCAATTACTCTCCACACAGTTTCCACCTTCCAGAGTCCTCCATGTTTGCTCAAATGCAGCAAAATAAATAGTGCAGTAGGGAGGACTAGAAAACGCTCACAAAATATTACTTTGAATGTATGGATTGGGAGATGTTAACACATAGGAACCTGCTGAAGCTTTTTTGTGTGTTTAGTTTAGTTTAGAGATACAGCCAGCAAACAGGCCATTTGGCCCACCGAGTCCACGCCGACCAGCGATCCCCGTACACTAGCACTATCCTACACGCTAGGGACAATTTAGAATCTTTACCGAAGCCAAATTAACCTATGAACCTGTATGTCTTCGGAATGTGGGAGGAAATCAGAGCACCCGGAGAGAACCCACGCGGTCACGAGGAGAACATACAAACTCTGTATAGACAGCACCCGTAGTCAGGAATGAACGCGGGTCACTGGTGCTTTAAGATAGCAACTTTACCGCTGTTAATAGAAATTGTTACACACTGTGCAACCCACAAGATTGATGTGGGCTGGAAAGAGAAAATACAAATGATTATATTTAGCCTTTCAGCACCTTTGTAGCAAATGAGACATTTTTAAAGTAAGTTGCTGCAATAGCAATGGTCATGCGCTACCAATTAATGCGTAGCAAACTCTCACAAATAGCAACATGATAAGGATGAAGTAATCCATGTTTTGGTGTTTATTAGGAAAAGTAATATACAGGTTAATGGAAGTAATTCTAATGCTCCTTTGGGAAAAAGAGTATCATCTACTGAGACGAGGACCGCTGGTCCGTGCAACAGTCCTGGGTCTCCCGGCGCGGAACTGGGAAACCCGCCTGCAGAGAGAGCCGCTGAGCACGGCCCCCCCTGCTCATCCCTGAGGACCAGAGAAGTGGAGGGAGTCGGCGACGACGGATGCAAGACCAAAGGGGCCGGTTAGACAAACTGGGCTCTAACCTTCCGCGCCCTCAAGGACGGCTGCGAGAGGCACGAAGGCTGAACGGTGGCCGGGTGAGGAAAGGGTTGGCGGTTCGCTGTGAACGATCAGAACGGGGGTGAGGGCTGCAACGGCCCTTTATGGTCAGCTGCAGCTTGGACTTGGAAAATGGCGCCAAACTTGGCGACTCTTGTTGAAGACAGACACAAAGTGCTGGAGTAACTCAGCGGGTCAGGCAGCATCTCTGGAGATAAAGGATGGGTGGACGTTTCGGGTTGGGACCCTCCTTCACTGGTGTACATGGTCTCAGTGGGCTATTTCTATTCACTTTGTATTTAATCTGGGGTTGTGTTTATGTATAAAAATAATTTACTGAACAGTATTCACAGAAAGAATTTCACGATGGCTCGGTACCTTCTGATAATAAAGAACCATTGAACATTGAACAAAGAGCTGGTCTTATTTCTCACTCAAAAGATATGATTGCAGTAAATTAGGTTTTATGTTAAAGTCTCCTGAGTGGGATTTGAACCACAGGATGAGCGTGTTGCCTACTTGGCCGAACCTACTGAAATAAAGAAGAGTAGCTGGGGGAACTCAACAAATCAGGCAGCGTATGTGGAGGGTGTCCGGGAGAGAGAATATTGACTGGTTGTATCAAGGCCTGATTCGGTAACCCGAATGCCCAGGAGTGAAGGAGGTTACACAAAGTTGTGAACGCTGCCCAGTTCATCACCAGTACTGACCTCACCACCACGGAAGGGATCTACAGGAGGCACTGCCTCAAAAAAAGGCAGCCAGCATCATCAAGGACCCACACCACCCTGGCCACACTCTCATTTCACTCCTGCCAGCGGGAAGAAGGTATAGGATCCTGAAAACGGTCACGTCCAGGTTCAGGAACAGCTTCATCCTAACAACCATCAGGCTTTTGTACACTATGAACTCCACCTAAACTACGAACTATGAACTGCCTTGGTTGCACTAAGGACTTCGAGCTTTATTTTTGTTTTTTAACTATATTGTTTCTTTTTTTAAATGTATTGATCTTTTTGTTGTTTAATACTGTATCTACTGAGCACTAAGTTTACATACCAGTTATGCTGCTGCTAGTAAGAATTTCATTGTTCTTTTTTGGGACATTTGATATTAAAACACTCATGACAGATTTTGTTTCAGGTTGGAAACCCTTCATTCAGTCTAGATGAAAGGTTCATCTGAAACGTCAATTGACCATTTCCCTCCACAGATGCTGCCTGACCCACTGAGTTCCTCCAGCTGATCCCCTGTTTCTTTGCTACAGATTCCAGCATCTGCAAACTCTAGTGCTCTAAGTGACTGTCTTGGCGATGCTTACACAATCAATTAAGTTAATAGGTGGCTGCACAGCGGCCAGAGAGGCATGGTGGCGCAGCAGTAGAACTGTTGCCTTACAGCGCCAGAGACCCGGGTTCAATCCTGACTATGGGTGCTAACTGTACGCAGTTCGTACGTTCTCCCTGTGACTGCGTGGGCTTTCTCCGGGTGCTCCGGTTTCCTCCCACACTCCAAAGACATGTAGGTTTGTAGGTTATTTGGGTTCTGTAAATTGTCCCTAGTGTGTAGGATGCGAAAGTGGAATAACATAGAACTAGTGTACGGGTGATCGCTGGTCGGCGTGGACTTGGTGGGCCGAAGTGCCCTTTTCCATGCTGTATCTCTAATCTAAATAATCTATATGTACACAAAAATGCTGGAGAAACTCAGCGGGTGCAGCAGCATCTATGGAGCGAAGGAAATAGGTAACGTTTCGGGCCGAAACCCTTCTTCAGACTCTATAATCTATATGTTACACAATGCTGATATTATCGATGTATCATTCTGAGGCACATTTGAAACATCTTATCGGATTGGTTTAAAATGTGAAGCCATTTGATATGTTTTGATTGGTTTATATGGAGGAAGAGCAGGTTGTCCAGAGTAGATAATGTGATTGGCTTATTTGGGTGGGGGATTCGATAAAGCTGGAGTGATTTAGTTTTGAAACCACAGTTTTCTTTAAATTGCAAATGTTGAGGAAATGTCAAAGTTATCTTAATTGTCATATTAGACACAAAATGCTGGAGTAGCTCGGTGGGTCAGGCAGCATCCCTGGAGAAATAAGGTTCTGAAGAAGGATTCCGATCCGAAATGTCACCTATTCCTTTTGCCAAGAGATACTGTGTCACCCACTGATTTACTCCAGTATTTTGTGTCTGTCTTCAGTGTAAACCGGCATCTGCAGTGCCGTCCCACAGATCCTATCACACTTCCTTTATCCGACCACAACCAGAGAGTGGTGCTGAACCACAATCTACCTCTTTGATCACCCTCGGACTATCCTTGACCGTACTTTGCTGGCTTTCCCTTATTCCATTATCATGTTATTCCGTTTCCGTTATTCCCTTATCATGTATCTATACACGATGAATGGCTCGTTAGTAATCATGTATTGTCTTTCTATTGACTGGTTAGCATGCAACAAAAAGCTTTTCACCGTACCTCGGTACACGTGACAATAAACTAAACTGAAATGAACTTCCTACACATTAATTGTCATATTTTAGTACTAAGAGCAGCAACATATTTTTGCACCTCTTAATGTCTCAGGGAGAAGAATGTGAGTAGTTGAACCAGCCTCTTTTTTCGGTCTCATTTTTACTCAGATCGAATAACAGAATGCTTGATCAATGAGCTGTGGTACAAGGATCAGGAAACCGGGCTATTTTCTTAACCTTGGAATTATAGAGCTCCCCTTCCAAATTTAACATTCCTTGGCAAATAAGTTGCATGTTTACCAAGATTCAACTATACTTAAGAGAAAAAAAATGTGACCCGATTTGGCTTTACCATGTTTCCCTACCTCCTCTCTTCAGTAGGACGTTTACAAGAGACTCTTAAAAGCACTTAACTCCACATTGAATGTGTTATTTTTGGAGTCTCTCCCACATTGTGGAGGGAAATGTCAGCCTTTGGAAAATACTGCTTAAAGAAAACCTGCTAGAAGACTTGAACAAGTGAAAGGGACACTCTTAATTGGTGAAGAAAGACCACAATTTGTCTGCGCTGAAATGCATTGTGTGGCCTTGCTGATCAGTAATAATCTGTAGTTGAAATTCTACTTTTCAATGGAATTTATGGCATGTGTGGATGATGGCTTCTGAAATCAAATTAGGGGCAGGATAGGTCTTTACCCTTCTGCTCAATCCTTCTTCTAACAGAACTATCTTTTGGCAGTGTAAACTGGAAAAGATGCAGAGAAGATATACGACGATGTTGCCAGGACTTGAGCGGGTAAGCTACAGGGAGAAGTTGGGCAAGCTAGGATTTTATTCCTTGGAATGCAGGAGGCTGAGGGCTGATCTGAGAGAGGTGTTTAAAATCATGAGGGGAATAGATATGGTGACTGCACAAAGTATTTTACCCAGACCAGGGGAACCAAGATCCATAGGACATAGATTTAGAGAGGGGAAAGGTTTAATAGGAGCTTGGGGAGTGGTGGGTATGTGGAGTGAGCTGGTTGCAAAAATTGGAAGGCATAGAACGAGTGTGAGTGGGTGATGTGTTTATATGGTTTTTGGAAGGCTGAAGGACATATTTCCATGCTATTTAATTCAGACATTCAATCATTGTATTTGGCGAGACGACGTGGAGAAGAATCAGAATACAAACATGAAAAAACCTATACACACAATTAACACAATTTACATAAACATCCATCACAGTGAATTTCCAACGTGGGATTGTGGTCCAACCAGATGAAAGAGGCCAATGTGATCTGTGGTCTTAATTACATAATATAGGATGATGTTCAACATTTACAGAATGCTTTTCAATACCACATGTACTGTACCATGAAGTATCTTCTGAAATGTCGTTCTTTAGTAATGTGGGAAATGGGAGCTAATTTACACACAGCTGGTTCCCCAAAACAACAATATGGTTCATGATCAAATAATTTATTAGAAATTGCAAATTGGAAAATTAAAGTTTTTTTTCCAAGTTGAGGAATTCCGACATTTCTATCCAGATTCCTGGATGTTGCTAGGACTTGAGGGCCTGAGCTACAGGGGCAGGGGGAGGTTTAGCAGGCTAGGACTTTATTCCTGGAGCGCAGGACGATAAGAGATGATCTTATGGAGGTGCACAAAATCATGAGAGGAATAGATTGGGTAAATGCACAAAGTAGGGGAATCGAGAACCAGGGAACTTCGGTTCAATGTGAGGGGGAAAAGATTTAATAGGAATCTGACGGGCAACTTTTTTACACAAAGGACGGTGCATTCGCTGTAAGACAGCAACTCTAGCGCTGCATGGTGGCGCAGCAATAGAGTTGCTGCCTTATAGCGAATGCAGCGCCGGAGACCCAGGTTCGACCCCGACCACGTGTGCTGTCTGTATGGAGTTTGTACATCCTCCCCGTGACCGCGTGGGTTTTCTCCCACACTCCAAAGACGTACAGGCTTGTAGGTTAATTGGCTTGGTAAATGTAAAAATTGTTCCTAGTGTGTGTAGGATAGTGTTAGTGTGCGGGGATCGCTGGTCGGTATGGACCCGGTGGGCCGAAGGGCCTGTTTCTGGTAACTCTGAGAGCTCTGGTTTCCTCCCACATCTCTAAACTAAACTAAAAAAAAGAGTGGTGAGTGAATGGAACGAGTTGCTAGAGGGGGTAGTTGAAGCAGGTACTATCATAACAATAAGGGGCATTTGGACAGATACATGGATAGGATAGGTTTAGAGGGCTGTGGGCCAAGTGGCAAGTTGGGCTGAAGGCTCTGTTTCCATCCTGTATGACTATGATTAACACTCTAGGTTTTCCACACATTTGATGCACTCCTATCTAGTGGAGCTTGGATACCTGCTGTGGGATAACGGATGTGAGAGCCATTCTTTCTTCATTGACTTTCCTTATGGCTCCCAAGTTCAGGTCAACCCTCCCCCAATAGCTTATAACTACACCTGATATCCACCCCCCTCCTCTGACAACAGGCCATGTATTTATTTAGCAAACAGGAGAGAGGGTGGCACGGTGGCGTAGTGGTAGAGTTGCTGCCATACAGCGCCAGAGCTCCGCATTCGATTTTCTCTACGGGTGCTGGCTGCATGGAATTTGTATGTTCTTCCTGTGAAGCCGCGGTCTCCAGTAAGAAAGTGCCAATTCGGGATCTCCAAGCCGCAGAGTCTATGGCCCCGACCACGGGTGAACAAGGGAGGAGGACTGGTTGAACTTTGTTGCCTTCCACCGCAGTGAAGAATGCTGTGGTGGATGTTTGTGTTAAATTTTATTGTGTATTGTGTGTTCTTTTTAAGTGTATCGCTGCTGGCAAATTCATTTCACTGCATGTAATGTGCTTGTGGCGAATAAAATTGACCGACTTTGACTTTGACTTTGACCATGAGGGTTCTCTCTGGGAGCTCTGGTTTCCTCCCACATTCCAAAGATGTACAGGTTTGTAGGTTAATTGGCTTTAGTAAAAATTGTAAATTGTCCCTAGTGTGTTGGATAGCGTCAGTGTACAGGTTGATCGCTGGTCTGCGCGGACCCGGTGGGCCGAAGGGCCTATTTCCGCATTGTATCTCTCAACTCTAAAGTCTAAAATTTCAACGAACAGCATGACTAAAAACACAGCAAAGGTTCTTAATAAAAACAGTGTCATTTTTCCAGCAGAAATGCAGTGAGCGGAAGATAGTTTGGTCATGCAAATTACATGTGTAAAATTAATTCCTGTCAATTCAGGCTAGAATGAAGGGGTTGTTATTATCTCATCATTTCTATCCTAGTTTGGAATTATTCTGTCACCATATGCAGCCTTTACGATTTTAGTATAGGTAGGATAGAGAGCAAGTGAAGCTTAAACTGGAAAAAAAATAGACAGAAATCAAAATAAAAGTTATTAACGCCTGAGTTTGATCTCCAAGTAGCTGCGTGACTGTCTCTCTCTCATTCGGAGTTCAAAAGCTCGACGCTCTTTTCTAACACAGGCAACCCACCAAACCTGACTTTTCTCTCCTCTCTTCCAACAAAGGATAGGGGTGGCATGGTGGTGCAGCGGTAGAGTTGCTGCCTTACAGCGCTAGAGACCCAGCTTCGATCCTGACTACGGCTGCCGCCCGTACGAAGTTTGTATGTTCTCCCTGTGACCACGTGGGTTTTCTCCGGGATTTCCGGTTTACTCCCACAGTCCAAAGACGTACAGGTTTGTAGGTTAATTGGCTCGGCATAATTATAAGTTGTCCCTAGTGTGTGTAGCATGGTGTTAATGTGCAGGGATCGCTTGTCGGCACGGGCCCGGTGGGCCGAAGGGCCTGTTTCCACGCTGCATCTCTAAACGAAACTAAACTTCCATGTTTTCTTTGTGGTCCTCGGAGATCATCTGTGTCTTATTACAGAGAATTCAGTGCTCCTTTTGTGGCCGCATTTCAACGAGATGGAGCAAAATGGACGAGAGATTTAATTTGGACAGGAGCCCAAGACTCAGTTCATAAATTGTTCAGCGATGGTGCGGGGAGGGAGAGCGGGGCTGCCTGTTGGGGGGAAGCAGGAATGATGAATTTGTGGAGCTGTGGACAAGCAGTGATTTTGTAACATCTGTAGAGCACAAAAAACTCATATACCTTTCTTAAATATAGACTATTATTATTATTATTGAACTACTATTGTTTTTTTTGAGTATTTGTATGTATTTTTTCTATATATGTATATGTGTGTGTACTTGTGGGTATGTGTATATACACACTGATCGTTTTGTTTCTCTCTCATTTATCATATTGTTTACAGTGTACTATGTTTACATATTCTGTGGTGCTGCAGCAAGTAAGAATGTCATTGTTCTATCTGGGACACATGACAAAAAAACACTCTTGACTCTTAAATGTTAAACAAAGAATTTGTTTTGAAGGCTACCATTAGCCAGCAAGCGTGTTAATTGGTTTATTGGTAGGGAAATGGATTGGCTTCAGGCTGTTTAGGAACATGCTGTTGTGGGCTTGTCGTGTGGTTTAACACTGAACATACCTTCGTTGTGTTAACTTCTGGGTGAATGAGTAATTAGGTGTTTGTGGCCTATAATTAACCAAATTATTCCCTGTTTCTTAACAGTTAGGAATGCAAAAAATGCTATAGAAAGGGGAATAAAGCAATTATTATTCAATTTCCATTTTCTCTTTAAATAAATACAGTGGTGAAGTTGCCTCAATCTGATGGATTGAACAGATTTTGGTCCTCTTAGAGTTCATGCTTGTGTGTGGACCATTGGGAAATCCGTGTGATAACAAACGCTACATTGGTTATTAGGCTTACATTTTGTGGCCAGGGTTTCGTTTTATTTCACAGTAGAAACAGGCATCAGACCAGGCAGCACCAGCAGAGAGATCATAACATGAGAAAAAAACTGTCGATTAAAAATGTTTTTAACTTGCAGAGAATGCAGGTGGAGGTCAGGGAGAACAAAAGGCACAGCAGCAGAGCTGTTGCCTTACAGCGCCAGAGACCCAGGTTCGATCCTGACTATGGGTGCTATCTGTGCGGAGTTTGTACGTCCTCCAAGTGTCCGCAAGAGTTTTCACCCGGTTTCATCCCACACTCCAAAGAAGTGAAGGTTTGTAGGTCGATTAGCTTCTGTAAATTTTCCCTAGTGTGTTGGACAGAACTAGTTCCAGGAGGGTTAATTGACTTGGCAGTTAGGTGTGAGTATCCTGATTGGTTTGCCCTTCTTGGCAAAGAAGAAATGAGCTTTGAGTCTTGGGGACGGGCTAGTTTACAACTGCATCAGTCGGACCTGAACAGCTAAATCATTGGGAGAAAGATTTTCCTTCATTTTATTCCATTCTGGAACATCCTTCTGATTGACCAAGTTTGAGTTACTTTATTGCCACGTGTACTGAGGTGCAGTGAAAAGCTTTTGTTGCGTGCTAACCAGTCAGCGGAAAGATTATACATGATTACAATCGAGCCATCCGCCGTGTACAAATACAAGATAAAGGGAATAACGTTTAGTGCAAGGTAAAGTCCAGTAAGGTCTGATTAAAGATAGTCCGAGGTAGATGGTAGCTCAGGACTGCTCTCTAGTTGTTGATAGGATGATTCAGTTGCCTGATAACAGCTGGGAAGAAACTGCCCCTGAATCTGGAGGTGTGCGTTTTCACACTTCTGTACATCTTGCCTGATGGGAGAGGGGAGAAGAGGGAGGGACCAGGGTGAGACTGGTCCTTGGTGATGGTGGTGGCCTTGCCGAGACAGCATGAAGTGTAGATGGAGTCATTGGAAGGGAGGTTGGTTTGTGGGATGCTCGGGGTCGTCACCCTGTGGCTAGGACTATGGTTACAGCATGTATTTGTATTGGTTGTATTCCACTGTCAGAATCTAATCCGTATGCATTCTGATGGTTATCATGGTGAGCAATGTTCCTGACCAAATTTCTCTTGGATGTGCGTATTTTCAGATCCTATTGATTAGCCATGATATACTGTCATGCTCTCATCTCCTTGTGTGGTACATTGAGGAGTTAATGTTGGTTCTGTTCATTTTACGTCATAGAGTCACAGACCATAAGGGCGGCACAATGGCGTAATTGTCACCTCACAGAGCCAGAAAGCCGGGTTCAATCCAGACTTAGGGGGCTGTCTGTGTGGAGTTTACACATTCTCCCTGTGACCGTACGAGTTTCCACCGGGCGCTCAGGTTTTCTCTCACATCCCAAAGACATTCGGGTTTGTAGGTCAATTGGCTTCTTTAAATTGGCCTCCTGTGTAGGGAATGGATGCAAAAGTGGGATAGTATAGAACTAGTGTGAATGGGTCATCAATGTTCAGCATGGATTTGGTGGAGCGAAGGGCCTGTTTCTGTGCTGTATCTTTCAATCAATTAATTCAGCATAGGAACAGGCCCTTCAGCTGAACTTATCCATGCCAACCACAATATTAATGTTAGTATGAGCCAAAAATATAAATCTGAAGCAGACCACAAACTGGTTGCCCTGTTTCTGTGCTGTATATTCCACATAATTCTCGCTGTAAACCTCATCCTCTGTGGCTGCACTGCGCAGGTATGCATAGAAACAGCTGCACTCTGCATTCATAATATAGCTCCACAGAGGTCAATGCATCTGAATTTCAAAAGTGGATTAGAATATGATGTTTAGTGCAAATGACGGAAAGTGAATTTCCCCCAAAGTGGAATAACATCAGCATTTGAAAGCTGGATAGTGCAACAAGACTCACAACATTAATCTATTCCAGAACCTCCTCCCATTTCCCTCCCTTTAAAATGATGAAATCCCACTTCTGGGACCCTTGGTTTCAATTTAGCTCAAATTGATGGGATGATAGAAAATCCTCTTTCAACCAGTTGTAAAGATATTAAATGAAGCCACTTGCCTGTGTGTGTGGGTCGGGAGGGGAGAAGGGCTTGCAACTTGGCAGATTCAGCGAGAGAGGCCTTCAAGATGAATGGTGGGGTGGGGTTCAGGCATGTTATTTTTGAACAAGAGTAGAACAAGCTTTGTGCACCGTACACCATTAGAAATGTTTGACACGGATATTAGAATGGAAAGCTGATCTGCACAGAGCCACCAACATTCGTTAAGTATTTGTGAAAATTATCTAAGATAGCCTTAGACTGCTGTGGTTAGTATGCAGACACACTGTGTCAATGCAGTTGGAATTGAGTCTACTTTGTGCTACATCTGAACTAGAAGCATTAGTGGGAAACTCCACAACCAGTCCAACAGCATGTTCAGCCACTTCTACCTCCTTAATATCTTCTGACTCTGGCCATCATCAGAGCCTTAAGAGCGTGTCCCACTTAGGAGACCTAAAGGCAAGGCAAGGCAAGGCAAGGTAAGGCAAATTTATTTGTATAGCACCATTCGTGCAAACAGCAATTCAAGGTGCTTTACAGGAAAGAAAAAATAAAATAGTCAATAATTAAAAAATTATAAAGTGCTTTACAGGGAAGACTATCCATACAAATAATAAAAAGAGGTAGAAAAAAATGACACAACATACTATAAGAAATTCAACACGAACATCCCCCCACAGTAGAATCTACACTCTCCACTGTGAGGGAAGGCACCAAAATGTTCAGTCCTCCTCCTCCTCCTCCTAGTCCACCCGAGGTCGGGGCCAGTTTGAGGCCACCGCAGCCAGTCACCGCAACGGCAGCCCGATGATTATAGGCCCCACCCGCATCGGGTGGAAAAGTCCTCAGCAGCTTAGAAATGTCTGGAGCGGCCGCTCCTTCCCCGGAGACTGCGACACCCGTGGACTTTAGGCCGTGCCGGTTGGAGCTTCGACTCCGCGGTGCTTCCGATCCAGCGCCGCCCGCCCGCGACGGGACGCACTCAAACCGCAGACCGCAGACCGCAGACCGCAGACCGCGGCTGCTCGATGTTGGTGGTCGGCGGTCACAGCACTCCGGAGCGGCGACCCTGCAAGGCATCGCCCACTCCCTGTTGGTATCCCAGCGCTGTGCCGCCGAAGCTGTGGTCCCCCGGCAGGAACGCCGCTCCAGCCCGATGGAAGGCCGCATGGGGAGCCATACAAACGGCGCCCACTCCTGCACATCCGCCCACAACCTCTGGTGACCTTGCCCGCCACCCAAAAAATAATCAAGGTTGAGGTGACCTGCAACCTCCTACCTCCTCCCATGCATATGTTGAAAACCTTCCTCGACTATGAAGAAAACCGGCTTTGACTAGACCTGCGACTAAAAAATTATCAATTTTTAAAACGGCAACCTATTTTTAGTCGAGGCCGGGTTTAATCATGATGAAAAAATAGCAGCAACCTAGATGAAGCCTCGACCACGCGGAAACCACTTTCGACCATTAGGGAGAGTGACCAAAACCTCCGGTGACCTCATGGAAACCTTGGGTGGCGGGCAAGGTCACCAGAGGTTGCTGTTTAGGTCTCCTAAGTGGGACAGGGGCTTTAGTTACCTCTAGTTAATATCCTTCGACATCCTAACTTCCACCATCTATATATGTTAACTTATCCACAACACTGCCTGATGCATTTCAAATCAGGATGCCTAATGCATCAAGGTGCCACGGTGGCGCAGCGGTCACGTTGCTGCCTTACAGCGCCAGAGACCCAGGTTTGATCCTGACTATGGGTGCTGTTTTGTACATTCTCCCCACGACCACGTGGATTTTCTCCAGGAGCTCCGGTTTCCACCCGCCTTACAAAGACATACAGGTTTGTAGACTAATTGGCTTTGATAACATTATAAATTGTTCCTAGTCCGTAGGATAGTGTTAGTTTATGGGGATCGTTGGTCGGCACGGAATCGGTGGGCCTAAGGGCCTGTTTCCGCACTGCATCTCTAAAAATAAAAATAAACTAAATCCTGTTCATCCAAGGCAGCACTAACCATTGTACCACTGCGCTGCCAGTTTTAAATGGGAAAACGTTTCTAGGTTTTCTTATATGCTTATTTATGCACCACTGTAAGCGAGGCTCCTTTATTGTAGAACTGGCCATTAGGCTGTGCTCCCACAGCAGTAAGTACCCTGCACTGCCTTTGAAAACGGGGTAATTAAGGAAAGAAATACAGACAGAATAGTCTCAATCGACAGATTGTTGTGATTTCAATAGCAGGACACCAGGGCTGTGTGAAATTGAGCTAACATGACATGCATAACTTCCTTCGTAAGTTTCTGATGCATGCAAGCTGTTGGAAATATGATGTTTTGGCTCTCCAGCCCTTGAAATTGATGCATTTCTGTAAGAGTAGTCCACTTATTGCCACCATCTAACTATGAATTTCACTTTTATTGTCACACAAAGAGGGCATAAAGATGGGCTAATAATCTGGAGAAAAGAGTTCAAAAACCCATCACGGTGATCGGGAATTAGATTATTCTGGGGATGAAAGCAGGAGTGGGATCGGTAGCAACGTTACTGCTGGGTGGTGGAAGAACCCATCTGCTTTATTGATGTTCTTCAGGCAAGCAAGTCTACTGATCTTGCCCATTCCAGCCTTCCCTTGACTCCTCCAACCACCTTCATGCTTTTAGTTTAGTTTAGTTTAACTCAGTTGAGTTGAGTTTAGTTGAGTTGAGGTGATTAGTTTATTATCATCGCCTGTACCGAGGTATAGTGAAAAGCTTCTGTTTGTGCGCTATACTGTCAAAGCAAAGACTATACATGAGTACAATAAAACCACCCAAAGTGCACAAATAAAGGATAAGGGTACAACGTTTAGTGCAAGATAAAGTCCAATAAATTCTGATTGAAGGGCCTGTCCCACTTACGCGACTTTTTCGGCGACTGTCGGCACCCGTCACAGGTCGTTACAGGTCGCCGAAAATTTTCAACATGATGAAAATCCAGTGGCGACCAGAACAAGGTACGACTCTTTGGCCGACTACTCACGACCATACAGGCTTCACCCCGCGACCGCGTATGGTCATGAGTCGTCTCCTAGTCACCCAAAGAGTCGTAGCGTCTTTCTGGTCGCCGCTGAATTTTCAACATGTTGAAAATTTTTGACGACCTATGACGGGTGCCGGCCTTCGCCGAAAAAGTCGCGTAAGTGGGACAGGCCCTTGAAGATAAGGACTCCAGTTGATGAGAGGACATTCGGTTGCCTGATAACAGCTGGGAAGAAACATCACTTGCTCATCCACTCCTCACACACCATGGGCAATTTACTGAGGCCAATTAATCTTAAAAACCGACACGTCTTCAGGAGGTTGGAGGAAACTAGAGCACCCCAAGGTAACCCATGCGATCACAGGGTGAAAATGTAAATTCCATACCGACAGCACCCAAGGTCAGCATCGAACTTGGGTCTGTGACGCTGTAAGGCAGTAGCTCTACCAGCTGCGCCACTGTGCCGCCCTGTTATTTAGTTAGTTAGTTAGTTAGTTAGTTTGATTAGTACGGGTGTCAGGGGTTATGGGGGGAAGGCAGGAGAATGGGGTTAAGAGGGAAAGATTGATCACCCATGATTGAATAACGGAGTAGACTTGATGGGCCAAATGGTCTAATCCTGCTCCTATCACTTATGAACCAATGAACATGCCAATAAACCCCATAGCCTTTGATGTCTCATTTTCACACCTTACCCTTCCTTATCTGTGTCTCCCTCTCCCCTGACTCTCAGTCTGAAGAAGGGTCTCAACCCCAAACATCACACATTCCTCCTCTCCAGAGATGCTGCCAGCCCCGCTGAGTTGCTCCAGCCTACTCCAGTCTATCTTCGGTGTAAACCAACATCTGCAGTTCCTTCTTACACGGCAGCCTAAGACTATCCAGATTGTTGACAAATATACCAATCTTTGTGTCATCTACAAACTTAGATCATGCCTTGAATTATCTTAATTTTTTGTTTATTATATATTATCAATGAATATTGTATTTACAGGCATGTTATACTTCTGAAAATAAGACTGTTCTGTTATTGGTACTTATGACAATTAAACAATCAATCAATCAATATATCAATCAATAAGTAGGAATTTCTTCAGCCAGAAGGTGGTGAATCTGTGGAATTCATTGCCACAGACAGGCCAAAACCATGGGTATTTTTAAAATGGAGATAGGGTCTTGATTAGGAAGGATGGAAGCAGGTCCTTCGGCCCAACTTGCCCAAGATGTCCTACCTAAGCTCTTCCCATTTGCCCATATTTGGTCCATATGCCTCTAAACATTTCCTAACCATGTACCTGTCCAAGAGTCTTTTAAATGTTGTTTTTGTACCTACCCCCTCTGGCAGTTCATTCCAGACACCCACCACCCTCTGAATGAAAATCTTGCCCTTCAGGTTCCTATTACATTTTTCCCTTCTCACCTTAAACCTATGTCCTCTGGTACTTGATCCTCCGACATGGAAGACTGTGGAAGAAGGAATCCCATGAATATTTCTCCACAAACCATTCCTCATAGGCCGCTGAAGATCACTACCCCCTGACCTTTGAAAGCAAGCCACCACTTACAGCTGGATCACCTGAAGCTATTTGAAAATGCTGCTCGAGTTCGAATGCTCTTTTGGGTCTTCCTTAGTAATTAGCCTCTGACTTGATGTCAGCTTGAAACACTGCACAGGAAACACCGATGCATATGGAAGAACTGCAAAGTTTTCTTTAATGAATAAACCATGAAAGGATTTAGATTCCTGCACCAGAGGGCACATTGTCTCATTATATTTGGGGTCTTATTTTTAAAGATCCAGTCAAAATGGTCCTATGTTTGTTTGTTCATCTCTTGAGACCAGCAGGTGCAATGCATGTTGTCAAAGTCTCCATTCTATTCCCTCACAATATATAGAGTTTAGTCATCCAGTATGCTTCAATGATGATGGTTTTATTGTCACATGTGCAAAGTGCTAACACACAGTGAAATTATTTTCTTACAAGCATTCCAGTAGAGCATTGCCATACCCCCGATCTTCAATTAGCAAATGTACAGAAATAGTCTCCTGAGCCCGCTTGCCAGAGGCACCATGTTTTAACGTCATTTTCAAAGTCCAGTCCAGGCTCTAGTTTTTATGTCCAGTACCTCTTTCTTTCTTTCCTTCTTTCCCTCTCTCTCTCTCTCTCTCTCTCTCTCTCTCCTTCCTTCCTCCCTTCCTCCCTTCCTCCCTTCCTCCCTTCCTCCCTTCCTCCCTTCCTCCCTTCCTCCCTTCCTCCCTTCCTCCCTTCGTCCCTTCCTCCCTTCCTCCCTTCCTCCCTTCCTCCCTTTCCCCACAACACCTTTGCCATTGTCTCATTTCACTCCTATCACCCAGATAGGAACCAAGTGAACCACCAGGATCAAGAACAGATTCTTCCCAACAACCGTCATGCTCTTTAACACTACATAACATTAACCTCAAAAAGCTGGAGTAACTCAGTGGGACAGGCAGCATCCTGGAGAGAAGGAATGGGTGACGTTTCGGGTGAGACCCTTCTTCAGACTCATCTTTGAGTCTGAAGAAGGATCTCGACCCAAAACATCACCCATTCCTTCTCTTCAGAGATGCTCCCTGGCCTGCTGAGTTACTCCAGCTTTTTGTGTCTATCTTCGGGTTAAACCAGCATCTGCAGTTCTTTCCTACATACAACATTAAGCTCAGCAACTATGAACTTCTGTGGACTGTCTTGGTTGCACTAAGGACTCTCTGGACTCTCTTGGCCATTACTCATGTGTGTTTGTATGCTTTGCATTACTTATATTGGGCTGTTGACTTATCCTAAGCAATGGAAGACTCACACAAACTGTACATCGAACGTTGACAGATCTGTTTGTTACATTTTCAGCCATAATGAACTCGGAATTTTAACTTCCTGGGATTTATTGCGGTACGCCTGATTTATGGTTTAGTAAGTCCCTGATATTACTGACTTGTAATGTGCTGGAACCTAACACAGGAAAACTATTGTAATTCTAGTTCATCTCTGTCGCATATGAGTTGCAGGGGATTAGTGAAACTCTAAGGACAATTATTCCTTATGCATGCCAAAGTTTATTGAAGGTTGGGCCGGTGTGGTTGCATAAATAGTACGCACTTAGACCTCTGTCAAGCCTAACTTTGATATATGATAATGCAGTCCTGCATCTAATCTGACCATTAATGCCATCTGAAAGTTGGTTTTCAAGTAAAATAACTTAAGGAAGAAGGAATTTCTGGCCACAAAGCATCCTTTGTGCCTTCTATCCGACAGTACTTCACAACGCTTTAGAGTTGTAGACTCATACAGCATGGATATAGGTCCTCCGGCCCAACTTGCCCAAGACAAAAAAGATCCCCCATCAAAGCCAGTTCCATTTACCCATATTTGTCCATATGCCTCTAATCATTTCCTATCCTTGGACCTGTCCAAGTGTCTTTTAAATGTTGTTATTGTACCTGCCTCAACAACCACCTCTGGCAGTTCATTCCATATACCCACCACATTCTGAGTAAAAATGTTACCTCCCCAAGTCCCTGTTAAATCTATTTCCTCTCACCTTAAACCTATGTCCTCTGGTTTTTGATTCTCCTACCCTGGGTAAAGGACTGTGCATTCACCCTTTCAATTCCCCTCACGATTTATTTCACCTCTATAAGATCGTCCCTTAGCCTCTGTGCTCCAAGGAATAAAGTCCTAGCTTGCCTAATCTCCCCTTATAGCTCAGGACCTCGAGTGCTGGCAATATCCTCGTAAATCTTCCCTGTACTCTTTCCAGCTCAATGGCATCCTTTGTATAAATGAATGACCAACGCTGGCCACAATGCTCCAAATGCAGCCTCACCAACGGGTTGTATAACTGTAGCATGACACCCTAACTTCCAACTCAATACCGTGACTGCTGAAGAGCAATGTGCAGCAAGCCTTCTTTACCACCTTATCTACCTGTGACGCCACTTTCAAGGACGTATGTAGCTGTACTCCAAGATCCCCCTGCTCTACAATGCTACCCAGATCCCTACATTATTCCCTTTGTCATGTACAGTATGCTGTGGATGGCTTGATCGTAATCATGTATAGTCTTTCCGCTGACTGGTTAGCACGCAACAAAAGCTGTTCACTACACCTCGGTACACGTGACAATAAAATAACTAAATTAAACACTTCTCTATGAAGATCCTATGTGGTTTGATTATATATATATATATATATATATATATATATATATATATATATATATAATGTGTGTGTATGTATATATATATACATACATATATATATAATATATATATATATATATGTCATAATAGGGTAGTCATATATAGTACACACACACACACACACACACATATATATAATATATATATATATATATATATATGTCATAATAGGGTTGTATCAAATTCCCCTAAGGGATAAATAAAGTTCTATCGTATCATATCGTATCGTTATATATATATTTATATATATATATATATATATATATATATATACTGAACCTCTTTTAATTTTATTTTGGTTTACAGAGTACTACGTTTATATATTTTGTTGTGCAAGTAAGAATTTCATTGTTCTGTTTGGGACATTTGAAAATAAAACACTCTCTTACAATGCAACACTTCTATTACACTGATGCACTCAACTGAAAGGCAATATTTCTACAATTAAGCTGTAATTAGCCCACCTCAGGCAATTTGCAGTTCTAACCCTTGGCACAATGAAGCTAAATGTTAGGAGTGATCTTCAAATAGTTCTGTTGACCCCAGTTCCTTGGCTAGAACTCATTGAGTCTTGGGAGATTTGGGGGTGTGAAACCAAGCCATGTATGGCCATGGCTTTACTGACTCCCTGCTTCCTTTCATTAACTGCCCCTCTTAAATTTGCTCTTTCCAATCCCCACAGACGCACGGAAACAAATGGTTAAAGCTGCAGGGAAAAGCCAGCAACATAAATGTTTGTGTTGCAACGAGAATCACAGTGGATCCAGTTATCCATTCAACCCCATCATGTCTCATCATTGAGAACTGGGTGTAAAAAAAAAGTTCCTCACTCTAATTAAAAAGCTAAAATGCTTTGAAGCAACATTGAAGCACAAACCAGATGTGACTTTGTGACTGTGACTTTCGGACCATTTGGGTTTCTGACATTGAATACCCTAATATTCTGTAGCAATCGCAGCCCTGTTCATATTTATAGTTGAGATTCTGAAATTTGAAACAAATAAAATAAGCACTAAATTGTAGGTTCTTGTAATTTACCCATTGAAGCTGAGAGTGGCCCTCTGATAATAGTCCTGAATATACAGATTGGAAACATGTGCAGTGAAGATCAGATAGATGCAATCCTTTCACATTATCACAAGCTCACATGTAGACAATTACGTTTCCATGACCATAGGGGCACATGCAATAATGCTTCCAAGATGTGTTACTATATTTAATAGCATTCAACGTGTCTCCACCTAACAGCAACAATAGCATCCGTGGGCCTTGATAAAATGGCTGCCTTATATCCCGTCAAATTTCATTGCAGATCTGTCTGTACTTGAAGACTAAATTACATTTATTTCAAGTCTTACATGCTCGCTGCAATGTTTTACGATGCTGGTTGATATATTTTCTTGTAATCTGATACCAAAATAAATGTAGGCATTAGTGCGCTGGATGCAAAATGTAATGTAAGAACTCTTGTCATTTTTGTCCTTCAGCTACATCATTCCCAAATGCTTCCATCTCCTTAACAGCAGCTTTGTTCTACCTGTCAGTGATTCAGATTGAAAACATTTAAACAGTTACATGTTAACCAAAATGGAAAGCCTGCCTGAATGAATAGAGGCAGCATAGCAACCGGCTATGTTTGTGACTGGCCCTGATTCTTCCTGTTTTTTTCCCACCTCCAGCCCTTCCCATCCCCTACTTTCAGTGTGAGGAAGGGTCCCGACCCCCATTGTCACCCGTCCATTTTCTCCAGAAATGCTGCCTGACCCGCTGAGTTACTCCAGCACTTTGTGTCTTTCAAGAGCAATGGGCTTGCTGGTCTATCAAACCTGTAGGAGCAGCAAGACTCAAGATAGAGTAATCATCTGCAGGAGGTAAGGAAACATTTGAAGATCCAAAAGTCAAGGTTGAAAGAATAAAGTGTGAAATTCCTCACAGGCTTCACTATATTCCAACCTCCTAAGTGATTAAATCCAATCACAGGAGAATAACCTGGTCTTCGAGAAGTGCGTCTGGGCCTGGGCGAGGAGAGGGACGGTTTGCGGGCCGATCCGGTCGGGGGTGACGGAGGAAGGCCCTGCAGGAGCCCGGGGCTTTCCATGGATCGGGAACCACTCCAATAGACCGAGCATGCGGGCGGACCAGACTTTGGAAATGCTGCCAAAACATGGCGGCGCCTGCATGTGTAAATATGCAAAAATAATGTCACTGCTCAGTCTCCCCCCACACTCCATGTGACAAATGCAGCACCAGTACACTATTGGAGCATGTGCATTGTGTAAAACTGCTGACATTTTATCTGACATTGTAACTAACTCCTCCCTCTTGGAGGTCCATAGGGAGTCTTAGCCCACTGCACCAGCCAGCAATTCAGAGCAGTTAGTCATCGAATCATACAGAGTGGAAACAGGCCCTTTGGCCCAACTTGCCCATGCTGACCAACATGCTTCACCTACCCTGTTCCCACCTACCTATGTTTGAACCCTATCCCTCTAAACCTATCCTATCCATGTACCTGTCTAAATGTATTTTAAACTTTGTGATTGTACCTGCCTCAACAGCCTCCTCTGGCAGCTTATTCCATATACCCACCACCCTTTGTGTAAAAATGTTGATGGTTATTATCTTGGAAAATAAAAATCGCCCAGCCTAATCATGGATTAAACTCATATCCCTTGGTCCTCCCCAATTTGATTCCTCCATCTCTGTTCATTTTTCACCTCCTTGGGTCTGCACTCCTCTTGTAAATAGCTCTAGTCCTTAATCAATTCACATGAAGAGGAGTTATTTTAGACTTTACACTCTAGACTTAAGAGATACAGCAAGGAAACGGGCCCTTCGGCCCACCGCGACCACGAGAGGGGAAAGATTAAAAACAGAGCTGAGGGAAAACCTTTTCACACCGAGCCTGGTGGTGTATACATGGAATGAGAGGCTGCATAGCGGCAAAGTGGTAGAGTTGCTGCCTCACTGCACCAGAGACCCGGGTTTAATCCTGGCCACAGGTACTATCTGCATGGAGTTTGTACATACTCCCTTTGACCGCGTGGGTTTTCTCTGGGTGCCCCAGTCTCCCCCCACACTCCAAAGATGTACTGGTTAGTATTTGTAATTGGCTTTAGTAAAATGGTAAAATTGTTCCTAGGATAGTGTTGGAGTGAGGGCTGATCGCTGACTCAGTGGGCCAAAGGACCTGTCTCCCTGCTGCACCTCTAAAGTCTAAAGCCCAAAGCTTGAGCAATTAATAAAGGTGGGCGTAATTAAGAAGTCTAAAAGACACTAGATCAGCAAAAGGAATAGAAAAGGTCAGGATGGATATGGGCCAGGCATAGGCAAGTGGGACTAGCTCGGTGAGACCAGTTGGGCCCCAAGGGCCTGTATCTGGTGTCTAAAGCTCTGTGACTGACTTTAATTGGCTCTGAGCTGAGCAGACAGTCGGAAGTCAGCCACATTGGGGCACTGGAGGATGGAGGAGTTCTCGTCTGGAAGATGTTAGTGAACCAGATAGGTTTTTGCAACAATCTGATAAGTTCATGGTTACAGTTACTGAGACTAGCTTTTTAAATACTCAAAATCATATCTGATTTTCAATGATGCGGAACGTTTTGCTTTAATCCGGTAACTTAACCATTACACCACTGTGTTACAGTGACCCTGCTGTTACGTTCCAGCCCTGTGGGGCCCATCTTCTTCACCCACTCCATGATCAGCAGAACCCCTGAGAATAAATAGTAGCCTTGGCTGAAGAGCATAATTCACCTCAGTTCCACCGGCAGGTCTCAATAATCCGTCTCAATCAATTCTCCCCTCCTTGCTTCACATAATTTCAATAAAGTTTACCTTTGAGAACAAATGTTTAAAAAGCCCCACAGATAAAAAGCACCACTGATAACTATCAACAACCATTGGAGTTGAAGTGGATTGCTTTGTTGTGCAGGTATACGAGGACCTTCTGCCAAGATAAATACATACATAGTGGCTCAACACAAGCCATGGCAACGATACACTTCCACTTCAAGCTCTATAAGGTAGTAATGATGCATTCTGTGATGGGTCTGGGCTGGTATGCTTGATAAGAGGCAGAGTTAACAGTGCAGGGGAACATCTGGCAGGGGAATGATAAGCTCCGAAAATTCTTGAGGATGTTTGAAATTAGGAACAACAGAAACTTGTTCCCCACTAAAGGTCGCATCAAAACACTGCACTCCAAAGGAAAACAAATGCAACTTGAGTGCCCATTTGCAGAAATTGCAGAGTCGTGGATGCAGCCCAGTCCATCACGAAAACCAGTCTCCCTATCATCGACTCCACCGACACTTCACGCTGCCTCGGCAAGACCATCAGCATAATCAAGGACCAGTCTCACCCCGGTCGCTCCCTCTGCCATCAGGCACGAGGCACAGAAGTTTGTAAACACACACCTCCAGATTCGGAGGACAGTTTCTTCCCAGCTGTTATCAGACAACAGAACCATCCTATCACCACCTAGAGAGCGGTCTTGTCCTCCCATTTACCTCATTCAAGACCTTTGAGCTATCTTTAATCAGACTTTATCTTGTGCTAATCATTATATCACTAATCCAGCATCTGCAGTTCTTTCCTACACATTATATCCATTATCCTTTATCTGTACACTGTGGATGGCTTGATTGTAATTATGTATAGACTTTTCACTGACTGAATAGCACGCAACAAAAAGGTTTTTCACTGTATCTTATTACACGTGGCAATAATAAACAAGAGGGTAAAGGTTGCTGCTGAAGTTAATGTTGATGGTCGTCCAGGTGATAATGTCAATGCTGTCCATGCTTTGATTACTCAACTAATAATGCCACAATGAGGCACACACAGTCCGTCCCAATGTTTATCTTTCAGATATAAACACTGACGTGTAAGATATCACTGAGGTAATTGGTAAAGGTTCAGAGAAATGCTGACGAAATGTTCTTTTCATGCTGAGGATCACCTGCTCCGGAACCTGTTGCCGGAGTGTGGGTTGTGACAGAAACATGCATTTAAGAAGTACTGTTTCTTGATGCTTCTTCTTATAGTCATTCAGCATTGAAACAGGCCCTTTTGCTCAGCTTGTCCATGCCAACCAAGGTGCCCCATCTACACTAGTTCCACCTGCCTGCATTTGGCCCACATTCCTCTAAACCTGTTCTATCCATCTACTTATCCAAATGTCTTTTAAATGTTAAAGAAGGAACTGCAGATGCTGGAAAATCGAAGGTACACAAAAATGCTGGAGAAACTCAGCGGGTGCAGCAGCATCTATGGAGCGAAGGAAATAGGCAACATTTCAGGCCGAAACCCTTCTTCAGACTGATAGGGGGTGGGGAGAAGAAAGGAAAAAAGGAAAAAGGCGGAGGAGGAGCCCGGGCTGGGGGAGGGTCTTTTAAATGTTGTTATGGTTTCTGCCTTAAATACCTTCTCCGGCAGCTTATTCTGCTTATATTAAGATTTGGGAAATGGGATTAGATACCTTCACAGCTATTAATCATCTGTACTAATCAAGAACCTGTCAGTCTCTGCTTTAAAAAGTATCCATTGACGGCTTCCACGGCCTTCTGTGGAAATGAATTCCACAGATTCATCACCTAACTGAAGAAATTCCTCCTCATCTCCTTTCTAAAGGTACGTCCTTTTATTCTGAGGATCTGGCCTCTGGTCCTAGACTCTCCCACCAGTGGAAACATCCTCCACATTCATTCTATCCAGGCCTTTCACTATGTGGTAAGCTTCAATGAGGTCCCCCCTCATCTTTCTAAACTCCAGCGAGTACAGGCCCAGTGTCGTCAAACGCTCAGCATATGTTAACCCACTCATTCCTGGGATCATTCTCGTAAACCTCCTCAGGACCCTCTCCAACGCCAGCACACGAGGGTTTACTCTATGAAAGAACTCCAATAATTTAGTTCAATACTATTTTCTTTTATAACCTTGTGCGGTCTTGTGAAAGTTACATTAAATAGTCAAAGGGAGAAGTTAAATCTGAAACATTCTAAAAAGATCTGCTTAATAATCTCTGGAGAGTAAATTCTCAACAGCACTTTATATGAGAGACCTTTATTGGTAAGGACTGAGATTTGAAGATTAAGGTACGTTACACAAATCTGCTGGGATTTGTTGAGGAAGTGGGTAACTCTGAGTATGGGATACATTCAAAAGACAATACTAGGAAGTTAAGAAGCATATTCATCGAATCAATGGCAAGTCAGCTGGAGGTAATAAGGAAGCAAGAATGTCCAGAAGATGAATATTAGTGACAAACTTAATTTAGAGCATTTGTTAGTGAGATCTTCTTGACACAAAGTGATAGATGTTTGGCATAATCTAGTTGTCAAGGGATTTGATGGAATAATTAACAAAGTGAGGAAAAGGGATCTCAGGGTTTTAACCCAGCATCTTACCATCAACCATCCAGCAGCAGTGCAGTCAGAAGCAGAAGATAGACACAAAAGGCTGGAGTAATTCAACGGGACAGGCAGCATCTCAGGAGAAAAGGAATAGGTGACGTTTCGGGTCGAGACCCTTCTACAGACTTGATAGCATGCAACAAAAAAGCTTTTCACGGTAGCTCGGTACACGTGACAATAATAATAAACTGAACTAAACTAAATTAAAATCCTGTGAGCTGGGGGGGGGTTTCAGCATTGTCTGTATGAGTGTCCACCAGCAAGAGTGTGTACATGTTTACTGATCTATGAGGCAATGTGTAAGGCACAATGGCGATGAGATACATGGGCTGAAGGTATCACTGGAGGAAGTGTTTGGAGAGGTCACCATTAGGTCAGAGATGAAATGGCACTAGTACCTCAAGATTCAGAGGTTTTGACTGTAGGATGATGAACCAAGGGAAAATATAGTTAGTTCAGTTTAGCGATACAACTGGAAACAGGCCCTTCAGCCCACAGAGTCCACGCCAACCATCAATCACCTGTTCACACCAGTTCTATGTTATCACACTTTCTCATCCACTCTCTGCACACTCGTGTCAATTTATAGACACCAATTAACTTACAAACCCAAAAGTTTGAAGAAGAGTTCCGACAGTGAACCATCCTTTCTCCTCCTCATCCGGCCTTCAGTCTTCAGCCCTTGAGGCCTGGGGGGGGGGGGGGGCGACCCAGAGGGCAAGGAAGGCAAGACCCCGGCTCTCCCACCGGTCCTTTGTTCCAGCAGCCGCCGACGACTCTCTCCGCCCTCCGATTCTCGGCCTTTGGGGGCGAGCCTTGGCCCCTCTCCAGGTGGGCACCTCCGGTTCTGTGGTGGGCGAGCCGGGCCCACTGCAATGTCGGGATTCAGTAGCCGCCCGCGGCCCTCCGGGAGATTCTGCCGCGCGGCACTCCGGGAGTTGCCCATGGAACTGCTACCTGACCTGAGGCCTTGGTGACTCGAGGAATGATTGCTTTGCTATGCAGAGGCAAGATAACAATTCTGAAGACCCCATAATGAAAACGGCATCAAACTGGCGACTCTGTATGCTGTCTCATTGTAATACCGCTACACACTTGTGCTGTATCTCAGATGCGTATCTAAGATGCATCTAAATGCTTATGTATAGTGATACGTACTGAACTGTATACAAAATGAATTTCGCTGTACCTTAGTGCATGTGACAAATAATGCACCATTGACCATATAACGTCACATCAGGTTTGCCGCTCAGATGTGGGCCTGCCGTGCTGTGACCAGGGAGCGGCTGGAGATGCTGAATTAAATGCACTGGAAATCATACGGAGGTCAGGGACAATTAATTTGCAGCTATGACAGGACCAGTGGAGGAATGGAGAGATCCTGTATCCCCAGGGAGACGCTGTGAGAGTCCAGTTGTTAGACAGTCCTGCGTGAGAACAAGAGGATGGGAAGCATTAAACTAAATTTAAATTGGAGATTGTTGTTATTGGATTTGTGATACTTGGGAATATTTTGGAAACAACATGTAATTTTAACTATCAGTGCAGTTAATGCGTGCGTTTGTCTGATTTAGGTGTAAGGTTACATTTGATGTTGAGAAATGAGTGTGATATATTGCATTCATAGCTATGTACTGTCCCTAAATGGCCTAAAAACATAATTCAAAGAATATGGTGAGAATTTATGGTTGTGTTTTCCACAGCTGTTTGGAATCTAAGGAGTACTGGGAGCGGTTTGAAGCTTAGAGCATACAATGCTATGGCACGGGTTGTTGTAAATCCCACAATTTAGGAGTCAATCCGAGTGGATTAATCCACCAAAAGTGGTTGCAGGATGGTGGCATGAAACTGACCTGTCTGTCCTGGGCCTCCTCCACTGTCAGAGTGATGGGCCTGTCCCACATAAGCGACTATTTCGGCGACTGCCGGCACCCGTCATAGGACGTTACAGGTCGCCGAAAATGTTCAACATGTTGATAAATCCAGCGGCGACCAGAACAAGGTACGACTCTTTGGGCGACTACTCACAACCATACAGGCTTCACCCCGCGACACGTCGCCAGGGTGTCGCCTGTATGATCGCGAGTAGTCTCCTCAGTCGCCCAAAGAGTCGTACCTTGTTCTGGTCGCTGCTGAATTTTCAACATGTTGAAAACTTTCGGCGACCTGCAACAGC
>CM075980.1:54635542-54664479 GCA_038087875.1 Malacoraja senta | reverse complement strand
TGCTCATAAAAATATTTGTTTCTCTCTTTTTCCTCTTTCTCTTTCTCCTTCTTTTCTAGAGGGTCTATTTCTTAACTCTTTTTCTTTTGTTTTTAATTTTGTTCTTATAGGGTCTTCGTCCTTTTTTGTTGTCACATTTTCTACACTCTCACTTTTTCCTTCACTTTCTTCTTTCTTTCAATCTTTTCCTTTTACTAGTGTAAAAACAAATGGAGTACATTAATTGTAAGAAGACATAAGTGACGAGTACTAATGTATGTGGTTGTAATGTAATGTACTTCTAATAAATAAAAAATAAAAAAATAAAATAAAATTTAAAAAAGTTGTCTGGCTTCTTAAAACTGTCTCCACTCCTTCTCCCCCCTTCTCTCCCCCTTCTCTCCCCTCACCACCTCCCCGCCTCCCCCCCCGCTCTTTTAAAGGACTTACCGTACACTGTGCCAGCCGTCTTTTACCTTCCTGTTCATCGCGGGTATCACCTTGGCTTTGCACCATGTGAATTTCAGACAGAGCTCCCCCGCTTTCCCTGGCCCCCACCTTTGCGATGTGTTTGTGTGTGTGTGTGTGTGTGTGTGTGTGTGTGTGTGTGTGTGTGTGTTGTGTGTGTGTGTGTGGAGTGTGTGTGTGTGTTTGTGTGTGTGTGTGTGTGTGTGTGTGTGTGTGGTGTGCGCGCGCGCGAGCGCGCTGATGGTCAATCCAGCTCGCGGTTTCATCGCTGACGGTCGATCCGGCTCGTGGTTTTTCAGGCGAGTGCCTCCGAGCTTGAAGGTCGAAGACAGTTGCGTCAGTGGGACAGGCCCTTCATGTTGTTTCCCATGGAACATTTGAAGCTCTAAGGAATAGAACATGGAACAGCACAGCACAGGAACAGGCCCTTCAGCCCACGATGTCGATGCCAAACATGATGCCGAGTTAAACTAATCTCTTTCACATCATCCATATCTCTTCATTCCATATGCCTGTCCAAAAGCCTCTTAAATGTCACTAGCGTATCTGCCTCCAACACCAGCCCTGGCAGTGTGTTCCAGGCACCCACTAGTTTAGTTTAGAAATACCGCAAGGAAACAGGACCATGGGCCCACCGAGTCCGTGCCAACCAGTGATCCCCATACATGAGCAATATACACACCAGGGCAATTTTACAATTTTACTGAAGCCAGATATCCGACAACCTGGACCTCTTTGGAATGTGGGAGCAAACTGGAGCACCTGGACAAAACCCACGTGGTCACAGGAAGAACGTACAAACCCCATACAGACAGCAACCATAGTCAGGATTGAACCCAGGTCTCTGGCGCTGTAAGGCAGCAACTCTACCGCTGTGCAACCGTGCCACCCACAACTCAAAACTTGTCCTCCACATGTCCTTTAATCTGCTCCTCTTTCCTTAATGAATGAATACGTTTATTGGCCAAGTATGTACACATGCAAGGAATTTGCCTTGGTGCTCCGCTCGCATGTAACAACACGACATACAGTGAACCGAATAAAACATACAACATCAAAACATGAATGCAATGACTGACAGTTCCAGCCTGGGATAAAGGTTCCGACTGTCTACCCTATTTATGCGAGACTCCCCATTTCTCACAGCTATCCTTTGCATTTCCAATTGATCAGCATTTTAGTTTTAGTTTAGAGATACAGCGAGTCGGCACCGACCAACGATCCCCGCACACTTACACTATCCTACACACACGAGGGACAATTTGCAATTGTACCCAGCCAATTAGCCTACAGACCTGTATGTCTTTGGAGAGTGGGAGGAAACCAGAGCACCCAGAGAAAACCCACATAGGTCACAGGGAGAACGTACAAATTCTGTACAGACAGCACCCATAGTCACGATTGGCGCTGTGAGGCAGCAACTGTACTGCCGTGCCAACGTGCTGCCCGGAATGACGGACAGTGCTTGTTTGTGCCTCGAAGGGTTAATTTTAAAATATTTACCATGAAGTCATTCACTAACCAAAAGCACATTTCCAGTTTTACAATCAGTGATAGGACAGATTGGAACAGTGCTTGTAAACATTCAGCTGGAGTTGGTTGAGGGAAGAAAAAAATTGTGCGTTGCGAGGAGATGAGAGGTCCCAGCATCTTCATGTCCCTCCGAAGAAGATGAATGAAAGACATTAAGACTCCCCAGTGGAGCAGCCGTCATGTTTTGAAGATACCTTGGAGTGCAACTGTAAATCTATTGTGGTTTAGTGACTGGTTCCTGGATAAATTGTGCAACGTAGGGAAACAAATATTTTAGCACGAGATGGTTTACTGTTCCCCACAAGCTCCCAAAACATTTGCTCATTCAACACTTTTCCAACACGGCAACATAAAATGAGGCAGATACAGGAACTGTTAAATAACACTCAGAGCAGGCCAATCAGTGTCAGAGAACGACGGCTCGCAGGGCTTTATATAGTCTCGTGTAATCGCAAGGCGCTTGACAGCTCAGTGAAGCACTTACGTATTGTCCAAAGAAGGAACTGCAGATGCTGGTTTACAGAAAAGGACATAAAGTGCTGGAGTAACGCAGCGGGTCAGGCAGCATCTCTGGAGAACATGGATAGGTGACGTTTTGGGTTGGGACTCTTCATCAGTCTGAAGAAGGCATCCAGACCTGAAACCACACCTAAGTTCATAAGTTCATAAGTTGCAGGAGCAGAATTAGGTCATTGGGCCCATCAAGTCTACTCTGCCATGCAGACAAGGCCGATCTATCTTTCCTTCTCAACTCCATTCTCCTGCCTTCCCCCCCTAACCCCTGACACCTGCAGTGATCCATGTTCTCTAAAGATGCTGCCTGACACACTGTTACTCCAGCACTTTGTGTCCTTTTATGTATTGTTCACTCTGCTGCATTGTATTGAAGGCAGCAGTCAAGTAGTTCACATCAAGTGCAAAGCAGCACAGTGGCGCAGCGATAGAATTGCTGCTTTGGATCGCTAGTGACCTGGGTTCGATTCTGACGCCAGGTCTCTCTGTGCAGAGTTTTGTACATTCTCCCTGTGACTGCACGGGTTTTCTCCGGGTGCTCCGGTTTCCTCCCACATTCCAAAGATATGCAAGTTTGTAGGTTAATTGGCTTCTGTCAATTGCCCCTAGTGTGTGGGATGCAAAACTGGGATCACATAGAACTAGTGTGTGGGTGATTGTTGGTCGGCGCTGACTTGGTGGGCCGAAGAGCCTTTTTCCATACAGTGCATTTAAACTAAACATGTACGATAATGACTTTACAGGCTATTTTTTTTTTAAGTTAATGTTCAAATAAACTTTAACCTGGGCTAACCTCCGATCTTTGACACGTACTGTCGGATCCTGTACAGCCAATTGACAAGACACACTGGGCTCCTGCTCGATTGAACACATCATCGGAACGACAGCTCATCTGATAGTTCAGCACTCCCTCGGTACGACACTGAAGAATCAGTGTACGCTATTGAGCTTTGTCTTGGGCTTTGAATCCTACAACATTCTAGAGCAGGGACTTGTATCAGAAAACATTTGGAATAAGTTTGCGGCATGTTTATCGACCCAACAATTCTGTGCACTGAACAGTTAATCTTCATGCTTTGGGAGTGCAATTTCTCTTCACGCTTTTGGCCGACTGAAATACAAAATGAACCATGGTGCTTTGCACACTTTCTGACATTTTTGCTTAAATTACCTAGAGGAGCCATTTTGCACAGTCTTCCATTCCTTGCCCTCACTGCAGTTCTTTACACTTTTTATGGACCAACGGACCCAAAGCGGTGTACTATGACCACCTTTGGGACACATTTTGGGTGGTCTTTATAGGTGGGTGGTCCCTCACTTAGAGTGTTAAGTCATTTTGTATATGGGGTGCGATAAAAAAGGTCATTAAATAGGCCTTTGAGGACAGGTGGAGAGTGAGATTGCTCCTTTCTCTGTCTCAAATCAGCAATCAGAGCTCCCTATGAAAAGGTTTTGGCAAAATAAATGCACTGCCAGTTTCTACGCAGAATGCTATGTATGTATATCCATTCAAATCCTTACAAGTCTTGCTGGCCCAAATTTTTTAGATAATTATATAAAATGATATCATCTCTTGTTTTCGTAATGGGCAAACATTGCCAAAGCATCCATTGGAATGTATCCATTTTATAAATGTCAGACCAAAGTATTGTCAAATCTATTTAGAGCTCAAGAGAGATACAGAACAAAAACAAGCCCAACACATCTGCACCGTCCTTCACGTATCCAGTTACACCAATCCCACTCTAATTCCCTTCCATTTCCCCCATATTCCCATCAATCTCTCCCACATATTAGAAGGAATTTACAAGAGCCAATTAACTTTGAACATAAGACAAGGTTTCAAGGTCAGTTTATTGTCACATGTACCAATTAAGGTACAGTGAAATTCGAATTACCATACAGCCATACAAAACAAAAGCAACAAGACACACAACTACATAGAAATTAACATAAACATCCACCACAGCGGATTCCCCACATTTCTCACTGTGATGGAAGGCAATAAAGTCCAATCTCCTTCCTCTTTATTCTCCCGTGGTCGGGGCAGTCGAACCCATCCGCAGTCGGGGCGATCGAAGCTCCCACAGCCGGTGGTCAAAGCTGCCGTGTCGGGACGATCGAAACTCTCGCGTCGAGCGATCGAAATCCCCGTGTCGTGGTGATCGAACTTCCCGCGTCGGGTCGGACGAAACTCCTGCGGCTTGGATGCCCCGATGTCAGTCTCTAACCAGAGACCGCGGGCTCCGCGATGTTAAAGTCCCGCAGGCTCCCACGGTTGGAGCCCCAAAGGCGACCCCCGGCAGGGATCGCGAACTCCGTGATGGTAAGTCCTGCCGGCTCCCGCGATTAGGCTCCCGGTCGATCTCCAGCAAAAGCCACCAACTCCACGATGGCAGGCCGCAGTGTGGACGGAGATACGATACGGAAAAAATCGCATCTCCGTCGAGGTAAGAGATTAGAAAAAGTTTCCTCCAACTCCACCCCCTCCCTCACCCCCCACATAAAAAAAGCTAAAGAACACTAAAGAGCCTACATTTAACATATAGAAAACAGACACAAAGAAGGAAAGGACAGACAGACTGTTGGCGAGGCAGCCTTTGCTGGCACCACTCGGTGGAAAAGATTCCATCGAGAATTAGGCTCATCGTGTCTACTCTGCCATTCAATCATGGCTCAACTATCTTTCCCTCTCAACGCCATTCTCCTGCCTTCCGTAACCTTTGACACCCTTACTAATCAAGAACCTATCAATCTCTGCCTCCACAGCCATCTGTGGCAGTGAATTCCACAGATTTACCACACTCTGGCTAAAGAATTTCCTCCACATCTCCTTTCTAAAGGTGCAACCAATCCACCAACATGCTCATCTTTGGGATATGGGAGGAAACTGGAACACCTGGAAGTAAAAGTCAACTTTATTGTCAATTCAAGTAATGCAGCAAGCAGTTACACAAAGGATTGAAATTGCGTTTCCCCATACTCCACTGTGCAAGTAATATTTATAACACAGACAGACAATATACCAATAAAGATAGACAATGGACATATACATTATATAAAATATTCAGTGTGCCAGAGTGTAGTAAAATTTTGAGGTATGTTATTAAGGTGCAATAATAAAAGGTGCAATATAGAAAAGTGCAAATAGCATACTGCAGACATTGAGTTCAAGTTAATTTGACAGTCAGTTGGTCTTTGTTTGTGTAATGTTCATGGAATTTTCTTGAGTGTGTTGAGTGTGTTGAGTAGTCTGATGGCCTGAGGGAATTAATTAAACCAGAAAGCACGGTAGTAGTAAAAAAAAAGGAGAACGTGCAAACTCCACACAGATAACACGATAGATCAGGACTGAACCCTGGACACCAGCCTCGTGAAGCAAGAGTTCTGGTAGCTATGCAACTTTAGACTTTAGAGAAATAGCTCCAGGCCTTTCAGCCCATCAAGTCCGTGCCGACTAGTAATCACCCCATACACTAGCACAATCCTACACACTAGGGACAATTTAATATTCTTACCAAAGCCAATTATTCTACAAACATGCATGTCTTTGGAGTGTGGGAGGAAATCGGAGTTTCCGGAGAAAACTCATGCGGCCACAGAGAGAGCGTACAAACTCTGTACAGACAGCACCCGTGGTCAGGATGGAACTTGGGCCTCTGCTGATGTAAGGCAGCAACTCTACCACTGCGCTACTGTGCCGCCATTTAAAAAACATCTGAAAGAAGTTGTTTCAGAGACGCCTGATTTGTTCTCTTCCTCCCTCTCATGTAAAATCCTTGCAGAATTCTGGGATATGATTCTAAAGGTGTTCATCATCATCCAGATCTTCATCCAAATGGACACTGGTGGACTACACGACCATGATGGGCATCAGAGCACAGACTGATTCTCCCTTCGAGTGAGCGAGCAGGACCATTCTTCAGGAGGGGTCATTGAGAAACCATCACGCACAGAAATCTATATTTCTTTCTATTGATCTATTTTTCTTTCTATTAATCTATTTTTCTTTCTATTGATTTATTTTCATTTCCCTGAATGGAGAATGCAGAAGCCATCTGTCCAATCCTGACCTGCTGGGCCTGAACTTGATCAAGCTAAAAATCTGAGCATGTTGATAAAATTAAACCAGCTCATAGAGATTTTTCAGCAAGAGATAATTCCTGGCGTGGGTGGCTATTGTTTTTGTGTTTTTTGTTTTAAAGTGCCTCTCTGGAGGGGCCATTTCAGACAGATGGTAAGGAAGATAGGACCAAAATGCTGGAGTAACTCAGCAGGTCAGGCAGCATTTCCAGAGAAAAGAAATAGGTGACGTTTTTGGTCGAGACCTTTCTTCAGACTGTCTTATGTCTGAAGAAGGGTCTCAACCTAAAACGTTACTTATTATTTTTCTCCAGAGATGCTGCCTGACCCACTGAGTTACTCCAGCATTTTGTGTCTATTTAGTTTAGCGATGGGGAGCGGAAACAGGCCCTTCAGCCCACCGAGTCGGTGCAGACCAGCAATCCCCGCACACTGACACTATCCTACACACACTGGGGACAATTTTATAATTATACCAAGCCAATTATCTATGGAGTTTGAGAGGAAACCGGAGCTCCTGGAGATAACCTACGCAGGCCATGGGGAGAACGTACAAACTCCGCACAGACTGCACCCATAGTCAGAATCTAACCCGGATATCTTGCACTGTAAGGCAGCAACTCTGTGCCACCGTACTGCCGGTACCTTCGGTGTCAACCAGCATCTGCAGTTCCTTCCTACCTAAATATTAAGGAAGCTCCATTTCAAAATGAACATGTTCAGAGACAAACATAGCCAGGCCTTTGGGGATTTATGTAACTCGTGCTGAAGTGTGCTGGGTCTGACTTGTAACTGTATGCTGGCTGGATGAGATCCCAGTATGAAAGCCCCCTTCGTTCCTCTGTAATATGAGCCTAACCAGGGGAAATAGGTAATCTCAATAGAGAGAATATAAAGAACACAAAGTGACAGATTTTATATGTTTTCACTGACCGGCTGGTCCACTCAAATCCAAAGCAGCTGTTCCATCCATTGTAAGCCAGTTCATCACATATTGCTTGATATGTTTCCACCTCACCTTTGGTTTCCAAAATGAAATGTATTCAATTATTTGCAATAGTATTTACTCAACAAACTATAACCAAACAGGGGCAGCATGGCGACGCAGCGGTAGAGATGCTATGTACTCAGATTCCAATGTGTGACTCCATTCTCCCAGTGACTGAGTCATAAACCTATGTGTATTCAAGTCTTCAATGAGGAAGCTAGAAGAGCAAGTGCGAGGTGTTGCACTTTGGAAAGTCAAATGTAAGGAGAAGGTATACGGTTGATGGCAAGACCCTGAACTGCATTGTTGTTTCGCGGGAACTTGGGTCCCAGCCCTTAGCACCCTGTTTGTGTACAGTTTGCACATTCTCCCTGTTACCGCGTGGGTTTCCCCCGGGTGCTTCCCTTTCCTACCTCATCCCAAAGGCGCGCAGATTTGTAGGTTAATTGTCTTCTGTAAGTTGTCCCCAGTGTATTGGATACGAAAATGGATAACATGGATGTGTGGGAGATCGATGGTCAGTGTGGATTCAGTGGGCCGAAGGGCCTGTTTCCACGCTGCATATCTAAACTCAGACCCTAAAACATGGGTGCAACATTGCACTTTTACTTCTCTTCAACGTTCTTCAGTAGTGAAGTTCCTTACCCCAGCCCCAAAATCACCGCAAATGTAGATAACATTCCAGCCCATTCCCATCACTAACTTGCCAGTACGGTATGTAGTCATTTAATTCCTCAAAGATAACCAAATATAATAAAATGTCGAGGAAGCGATAAGAAAATGCTTATGTATCTCAGCAATTCCACAATACAGCAACATTGCAAACTACCCTCGTGCCTTGGAGTCTGAATGTGTAGGAAGGAACTGCAGTTGCTGGTTTTTACACCAAAGATTGACACAAAATGCTGGAGTAACTCAGCGGGTCAAGCAGCATCTCTGGAGAAAAGGAATAGGTGATGTTTTGGGTCGAGACCCTTCTTCAGACTGAGATTCATGGGAGAGGAAGAGATATGAAGAACAAATTAATGAAAGATATGCAAAAGGACAAATCAAAGCCCGCAACCATGATCAAGGAAAGGTGGAGCCCACAATGGCTCATTATTGGAAAAGGTGATAACGAGTGAAAATAACGAGTAAAACAGTGAAACTAAGCAGGACAACGGTGAAACTAGTAGCACGACTAGGGCGCGGATGGACGGAGAGCGAGGGAACGCAAGTGTTACTTGAAGTTAGAGAAATCAATATATCATGCTGTTGGGTTGTAAGCTGCCCATGCAAATTATAAGGTGCTGTTCCTCCAATTTGCAGTTGGCCTCACTCTGACAGTGGAGGAGGCCCAGTCCAGAAAGGTCAGTATGGGAATGGGCAGTAGAGTTAAACTATATTTGGCAACCGGCAGATTGCGTAGGCGAAGGCGGACTGAGCGAAGATGTGTCAGTGAAATGATCGGCCAGTCTGCGCAGGTCAGTCAGTCGGCTCTCAGCTCTGTTCTGAGTTTACTTGAAGGTAGGATGGGCTTCCTCCGGGAGCTTTGGATTCCTCACACATCCAAAAGACTTGCGGGTTTGTAGGTTAATTGGCCACTGTAAATTCCCTAACGTGTAGGGAAAGTGTGATATCAAAGAACTAGTGTGAAGGGGTGATGGATGGGCTGCGTGGAGTCGGTGGGCTGGAGGGCCTGTTTCCACATTGTATCTCCTAAATACTTTTAAACATAGTCACTGCTGCATTGCGGGAAAGGGAGCTATTAATTTGTGCACAGCAGACTCTCCGAAACAAAACATGTAATGCAGCAGAGAATCCTTTCTAGTGAAAGCGATAAAGGACTAAAAGATTGGCCAGGGATTACTCCAAAAGTGACTGAGGGATCTTTTATTTCTGTCTCAGAGAGCAGTGGGACCTATTTGCCGAGCCGGATCCAATGAAGTTCAAGCAACAAACACCTTCCTTAAAAGGAGAGGCATCTATTTTGGTGAATTTCAATCCCACTTGAATGACAGGGATAATGTTGGTCAACGATAAGCATCTATCTTTACTCTGTTGTCCTGCTGGGCGATACGGGCAGAATTGAAGGCTTGCAGTCAAAGTGTTCAAAAGTATTTGGCTTGTGGGAGAATATCATGAGTTGGATTATCTTCTGTCAGGCTCTACCTGCTTCCTCTTGGAGCTCTCTCGATGACAAATCACTGTAGCAATGTATCTTTTATGATTGTTTTATAATGACAAGAGGTTTAATAAAAAAAACGCCTGATGCTTATTATTGACGTCTCCAAATGTTGCTGAGGGGCTGACAAAGGAAGGTTATTCCCTTCTTCATGTTGTGCCAGAGAGTAAATAGATTTCAGGTGATGTGCCTCCATCTTACTGGATGTATTCCTCATGTTTGGCAAGTGCAAGTGTCATTTCCTCCTCCACCACCATCTGTTTTTCTCTCTTCTGCAAGTCATTTGTATCATAACAGTATATTATGTACACCGCACCTCCAGAAATGGCAGTGGCAGAAATACACTCTTCTCTATTTGCTGCAGTTCGCCTCTCTCCATGTTAAAACCCCTGGTATTTCTTGCACCTCTAATTATCAGGCAATCCTTTCCCACAACTATGCGTACAAGAGAGATACAAAATGCTGGAGTAACTCAGCGGGTCAGGCAGCATCTCTGGAGAAGAGGACAAAATGACGTTTCAGGACGAGACCCTTTTTCAGACAAGAGTGCAGTGAAGAGGCACGGTGGGGCCGTGGCAGAGTTGCTGCCTAAAGGGCCTGTCCCACTTGGGCGTCATTTAGGCGTAATTTACGCGACATCATTTACTCGTCACGACGCACAACGCATGTGTCGTGCCGTGCATGTGATGCGTGCATGGTGCGTGGTGACGTAGGCAGTGACGTGCGGTCGCGTGCGCCGCCCCAGGATTTTGGGATGTACAAAATATTCGCTCGCCATCTGCGTGACGCGCAAATGACGCCCAAGTGGGACAGGCCCTTCACAGGGCCAGAGGCCTGGGTTCAATCCTGACTATGGATGCTGTCTGTGTGGAGTTGGGACTTTCTCCCGCAGACCGCGTGGGTTTTCTCCAGGTGTCCGGTTTCCTCCCACATTCAAAGACCTACAGGTTGTAAGTTAATTGGCTTCGGTAAAATTGTTTAAAAAAAATGTCCCTAGTGTCAAGAGAGAGTCAAGAGTGTTTTCTTGTCATATGTCCCAGCTAGAACAATGAACGTTTTACTTGCAGCAGCACCACAGAATATGTAAACATAGTACACTGTAAACAATATAACAAACGAGAGAGAAAACAAAAGTTCAGTGTGTATAGGATAGTGCTAGTGTACAGGGTGATCTCTGGTTGGCACAGACTCAGTGGGTCGAAGGGCCTGAGCTGTCGGGAGATGTTGGGCAGGCTAGGACTATATTCCAGAATCTGAGGCTGGGTCTCGACCTAAAATGTCACCTATCCATGTTCTCCAGAGATGCTGCCTGACCTACTGAGTTACTCCAACCCTTGTGTCACTTTATTTCTTGGGGCACAGAAGGATGAGGGGTGATCTTATAGAGGTGTTTCGGGTCATGAGGGGAATAGTGGGTAAATGCACTGTATTTACCCAAAGTGGGGGAATCAAGAACCAGAGGACAAAGTCTTAGGGTGAGAGGGGAAAGATTCAATAGGAACCTGACGGGCAACTTTTTTTCTGAGGGCGGTGGGTATATGGAGCTGCCAGATGGAAGGAAGTACTATAACAGCATTTAATACACATTTGGACAGATACATGGATTGGAAAGGTTTAGATGGATATAGTCCAAACACAGACAGGTGGGACGAGTGTAGATGGAACATCTTGGTTAGCATGGTAAGTTGGGCCGAAGGGCCTGTTTCTGTGCTGTATGACTATGACTCCATGACTCCATAACCCCTGTTATTGCACTGTTGTAAGTAGGAGCAGCAGAAATATCAAACTCTAAAGTGTCCCTTGCTACCATTGTTTATTATCACCCACATTTTTACCTATCACAGTCCAATACTAACTTACTGGGTCAGGGCTTTAGTCCCACAGCCCAATGCAAAGATGTGTGCTAGTATACGGGGATGTACCATGGTTTGCCTCATTGTTAGAGTTTCAGTTATTAAGGTGAGCTATTAAAGGCCTGTCCCACTTGGGCGTTATTTGCGCGTCATTTACGCGACATCATTTACGCGTCACGGTGCAGTACGCGCGCATGGCGCGTGTTGAGACGTGGTGGCGTAGGCAGACGCGGGGTAGCGCGTGGCTCCCCAGGATTTTAGGATTCTCAAAATCCTCGCGCGCCACCTGCGTGACGCGCAAATGACGCCCAAGTGGGACAGGCCCTTTAATCCTTCTGCTCTCTCAGTCCTCATAAAAGATTCTATTTAACCATCTTGGAGAGCAGACGACTCTCTCCCATTGTCCTGGCCGATGCCCTTCAATCAACAGCACTAAAACCAATTGTTGGCTCATTATCGGATGCTTTTTGTTGGAAAATGGCTGTTCTGTTTTTCTCCATTACCACAGCAACTTTACTTCAAAACTATTTTGAACAGGAAATGCTGGCGATACTCAGTAGGTCAGAAGGCATCTAGTGTCATAGAGACATACAGCATGGAAACAGGCCCCTCGGCCCGATGACTCCATGCTGACTATTAGGCATCCAGTTCTATGTCATTCTGTAAGGACGGCACAGTGGCGCAGCAGTAGAGCTGCTGCTTTACAGCACCAGGGACCCAGGTTCGATCCTGACGACGAGTGCTGTCTGTACGGAGTTTATATGTTATTTCCTGTGTCGACATGGGTTTTCTCCAGGAGCTCCGGTTTCCTCCCACACTCCAAAGACATCCAGGTTTGTAGGTTAATTGGCTCCAGTGAAATTGTAAATTGTCCCTAGTGTGTAGGATGGCGTTAGTGTACAGGGTGATCACTGGTTGATGCGAACTCGGTTGGGCCAAAGGGCCTGCTCCCATGCTGTATCTCTGAAGTCTAAAGTAAATCTGCACGAACCCCATCCTATTTGCACAGGGAGAACGTGCAAACTCTGCATGTACAGCACCGGAGATGAGGATTGAACCCAGATTTCCAGAGCTGTGAGGCAGCCGCTTTACGCATTGCGCCATTCTGTGCCCTGAGATGTTCAGCCACTCAGGCAGCATCCATGGAGAGTGAAACGATTAACATTTCAAGTGAATTAAACTCCTGCGATGCTGCCTGGTCCACCGTGTATTTATGGCATTTTCAATTTTATCTCAGCTATCCAGTATCTGCAGTATTTTACATCTAACTTCAAAAATACTTCATCAATTCTGAAATACTTTGAGACTTCCTGAGGTTATGGAAAGTGATCTATAAATAGTTTATTTCAATCACCCCTCTTTTTAAAGTCTGATACATTGTGTATCATCCACCGTGACAGGATGGTGTGCATCATGTCCATCTTTACATCTTTAGACACTGTATGTTCATCTTTGCTGTTACCAAGCTGGGGTAAGATGAATATATTAAAATAAATAGATAAGGTTTACAAAGACTGACCAATTTTTTTTCTCAAAAAGATGGGGGTTTAATTCATAAGTTTATGTGACAAGAGCAGAATTAGGCCATTCGGCCTATCAAGTCTACTCCACCATTCAATCATGGCTCATCTATCCCTCCCTCTCAACCCCATTCTCCTGCCCTCCCCATAGCCCCTGACACATGGGAAAGGTCTTGAAAGGAAAATAAGTACATGTCGAGAGGGAGGAGTATGGGGAGGGAATTTCAAAGAGTGAGACCCAGGAGATTTTGAACAATGTTGCCAGGTTGGGAAAAGAAGCATCTTGATTTATCAAACTCTTGTGGACAATGGCTGAGAGATGACAGATAAAAATTGAATTAGGGCTCAAAGATGGTGGCTGCACCATGTCAATGTTTAATGGGAGGAGGTTAGTGCGCATTCAATGGTGCCTGGCATCTGGAATATAGCGACTGATGTAGCTGCTACCCTTTATTGATTCACTCTGTCCAGCACATACTTACAGGAATGCCCCGCACCCTTGTATCTGGAAGCACAGTGTTGTAGTCTAGTATAGTCCATACAATATGCTATCCATCACATCCCTTGTAATTAAATGTAAGTGAATCTCAGATCAATACATGGGGGGTAAGCTATGCCCCTACGCTTACTCTCTGATAATACCGACGATTACATTCAGATGTAGCCAATATCCCAATTATCACACTTTGATGCACCCCACATTCATTAGAATTGTACTTTGAATAAAGTGGGTCAATGGTACAATTGTGCTGTATTTGTCACATGTAAAACTGCAGAATGAAATTCTTTTCGCACATTTACACATGCGGGCACCGCCATGTTTTGCCTCCATTTCCACAAGTCCAAAGTCCGGTCCACCGGAGCAGTTCCCGATCCTGGTAAGCTCCAGGACCTCCTCCATGGATGGACGTCCCTCTCCTCTCCTCGCCCGGCCATCTTTGTGTCCCGGGTGTGCCTCCTGCATTACGTGGGAGGCACTTGAAGGCACTGGAAGCACTACCCCGGTTCACCCTCCTACAGGCTCTTGCTCCTCGCGCGCATCTCTCCAGCATCTCCGTCATGGTTCCATGGTTAGCCGAGTCTTCGGGTCGGGTGCTCCGGCAGATTCCCGGTTCTGTGGCCGCGGCCCCTCGGGAAGGCCTAATATTGCTTGTTAATGTATAGCCCATTTCCCCAACTACACATTGAGTTATTGCACATTAATATATCTCATGTCTTCCACTACTGCACTCTATAACTTAATTATCCCATATAATAGTAAGATTAAACGAGAACTGTTTGAAGTTTGATCTTTATTTTATGAGGAGTTACGATGAGGGATTACATGAAGAGCCCGCCAGTCCGCATGCACGTCAATCTTCAAAGCAGCGGTGTGAAATCACACATAACAGTTGTTGAACTGAATATAGGTGTGAAATCACAGATAACAGTTGTGGAACTGAATATAGGAAGATTCAAGAAACTAGAACTACCAGCTGACCTTTATGAGAGAGGGTTGGGAGCGGAGAGCACGTAATCCCTCATCGTAAATCCTCATAAAATAAAGATCAAACTTCAAACTGGTAAGTTCTCATTTAATCTTACTATTTTACTTCGGAGTCACGTGAGTGACTACGTGAAGATTTCAAAGTTCTGTGATTTCATGCCGTGAACACGAGTCCATGCGTCACACACTGAATCAGTTGACCAAGGAGGAGTGAACATTAATAATGCATTCAGACATGACATAGATTTAGACATGCTGATGCTTTTTAATGAACAAATAATACTAATAATAGTAACCGCTACAATCCGGGAGGAAACTATAAAACAGAACCTAAAATAGAGTTGGCAAATAGAGTTGGCAAATACCCCCGGTCTGGCAATGGGCTTGTTATAAAATGTTTGGAAAGATCGTTCGTTTGACCATCCTGCAGCCGCTAGGATGTGGTCCAGCGGAACGTCCATAACCCTGCTGCTGATGTTGTTGCAGCCCTGGTGGAGTGAGATTTGAAAATGTCAGTGTTCACTCCTGCACAAGCCAGAACCCGTTTTAACCACCTGGAGATGGTCTGTACTGATACCTTCTTATGAGGTTTTATGTAACTAACAAACATTGCTAGTTCAGAACCCATAAGGCTCTGAGTGACCTTAACATACTGTAGTAGATGTGTGACCACACACAACCGAAGGTCCATGGGGTATGCCAAAAAATCTAGTTTGAGACCTGATGCCCCTGGTCTACTCTGCTTGACTAAGTCATAAACATAAAATGTTATTTTGCCTGCAGATGTAACCATCCTGTCCAGTCGCAGCTTATGCAATGACTGGACCCGTTGCGCTGAAACCAGCGCCATGAGCATAACCACTTTGTAAGTGAGTTTGACCCAGGACAGGGATGTAGCTGGAGCCCCCCGGAGAAGCGGCGTCAGCACAATGTTAACATCCCATATCTCTGCGTACCTGGGCCTGGGAGGTTTTGAGTTGAGGATACCCTTCATAAATCTGGATATCAGAGGTTGAGACCCGACAGAGTGGGTCCCGCTCCCTGCAGCAAATATGATGAGAAAGCACGTTTGGCACAGTTAATGGCACTATAACTTAATTTTTGTCAAAGACCCATTCGAAAATGAACTTCAAGACGTCAGTTATCCGTGCCGTATTATATGTAATATTAGCATTTAAACAAAATACTTCCCATCTCCTGATGAGGAAATGTACTGCTTATCTGGTGCTATCCCTGCAATCTGCAGTGAGCACGTCCATGGTTCGGTCTGACAACCCGAGCCGCAGGAAAGGTCTTTTCGGAGTCTGCAAGTCAATGAATTGATTTTATCATGCATTAGATGGTTGCCCGAGTCACGGGCTGAACCAGCAATTTTTGTGTTTAGAAATAACCATATAAGGTTTTATTATTATTCCCAAAATCAGCGGGAACCATGGCTGCATAAGCCAGTCAGGCACTACGAAAGATGCCTGAAGCGGGATCTTGCTGAATTTTTTGCAAGACCCGACTGATGAGGCAAAATGGAGGAAAGACATAAAAGAACATTCCTCCCAGTGTAGCGAGAATGTATCTATCGCCACTGCCATGCCACATATTTTTTGCAACTGGTGATTGAGCCTGGATGCAAACATCTCGATCTATGGTGTTCCATCGAGCCACAATGTCATTAAATACTTTGTGATCCAACATCCATTCTGTGTTGTCATTGATTTTACATGATGATACACCAGCGCCAAATGAGGTTAGGTAAACTATCACAGGATACTTTGACTGGATTGCACCCATGTGATTAACATATGCCACCACCATAGTGTATCAACTTGGACTTGAGCATGCAGATCATGCATATTCGCACAATAAACCTTTAACCCATAGAATGCACCTAGTGTCTATAGGTAGTTGCTACCATAAAAATGAAGAATTGGTAACTGATGCAAATCCCATCCGCCTCCGTAACTAGAGATGGTATTAGTAATTTTCCATCTTTGAGCACTAGCATCAGTTTGTAATATAACTGAAGATTTACTGACCAAAAGTTAGTGGAGAAATGCTGAATACTGTTCGTCCACCATTGTGACTTTGATAGCTTCAGCTGGTAATAGCATAGGTCTGTTAACAATGACCTATATGGTACTTGAGAGCTTACCCCTTTGCACGTTGTAAGTTGCAGGTCTGATGGCGTTCTTCTGAAAGCAGTTCATTTCAAAGTGTGCATTGCACATCAACACCAGGCCAGTAATCTTTAAAATTTGTTGGAGTTTCATTTCCTGGGTTTTCATGCCTCCTCCAATGTCACCCCAGATAGTGCTGTTCACTGCCGGCACTTTCAGGAACAATTTACAGCGGTCTGGAAGCCGCTGACCGCACTGTCAGCGACTCGGGTGGCGAACTCGATGGCTGGCGGCTACCCGCACTTCCGCGGTCTCCGTAGCCGGTTCCCCGCGGTCCGTGACCGGGATTCCCCCCGGTCCGTAGCTGGTTTCCCGTCCGGACTTCGCCCCGTATATTATATGCAGCAGGAAGCTCTGTAAAAGAGATGCCTGCAAGCAAAAAACAGAACCTGGAAATATGTTCAAAAACTTACCTGCAGGGTTTGAAACTTACCACTGGAGGAGCAGCGCGCCTGCCAGCCAGTCGTGCGCAATTACGTGACTCCGAAGTAAAATTACACTTTGACAAATTACACTCCCAATGTGAATACATTCCGAATTTTCCATACTTTCAGTTGTCTCCTGTTTTTTACGGCTCTTCCACGAATAGAGCAAATTTAAATCCTTTTGTTCAATTGATTTTCTTTCTTTCTTGCAGTAAAGCGATTCATTATTGCAAGCTAATCAGACAATGATTGCTGTTGGTAGTAGAAAGCTTCTATTCGAACATCACTGCCCACGTATTGAATTGTAATACTCCTAACACTTTATATCCCTTTTAGTCTTGTTTTTCTTTTAGTTTTAGTTTAGTTTATTATCACGTGTGCTGAGGTACAATGGAAAGCCTTGTGTTGCGTGCTAACCAATCAGCGGAAAGACTATACTTGATTACAATCGAGCTATCCACAGTGTACATGATAAAAGGAATAACATTTAATGCAAGATAAATTCCAGTAAAGTCCGATTAAAGATAATCAGAGGGCCTCCAAGGAGGTGGATAGTATCTCAGGATCACTCTCTAGTTATTGATAGGATGGTATAGTTGCCTGATAACAAATGGGGAAAAAAACTGTCCCTGAATCAGGAGGTGTGCATTTTCACACTTCTGTACTTCTTGCCTGATGGAGAGGGGAGAAGAGGAAGTGACTGAGGTAAGACTGGTCCTGGTTTATGCTGGTGGCCTTGCTGGGGCAGCATGAAGTATTAATGGAGTAATTGAAAAGGAGGTTGGTTTGTGTGATGGTTTGGGCTGCGCCCACAATTCTCTGCAACTTCTTACGGTCTTGGTTTAAGTTTTGAAGTTTAGGCTTTTATTTATTGTCACATGCACTGAGGTGCAGTGAAAAACTTTGTTTTGCGTGCCATCCAATTGGATTGGAAGAATACAATCCAGTCAATCTCAAGTATAATAAAGGGCACAATGCAGAATGCAGAATATAGTTCTCAACATTGTAGCATATCAATTTCATACACGGAGACTCCTGGGTCTGGCGGTGCTCGGGTGATCACTGGTCATCACGGAGTCTGTGGGCCAAAGGGGCTGTTTCCACACTGTATCTCTAACATCTAACATACAGGCAGAGGGGATTAGTTTAGCTTGAGGAAGGACATTATAGCCATAGAGGGAGTGCAGAGAAGGTTCACCAGACTGATTCCTGGGATGTCAGTACTTTCATATGAAGAAAGACTGGATAGACTTGGCTTATACTCGCTAGAATTTAGGAGATTGAGAGGGGATCTTATAGAAACGTACAAAATTCTTATGGGGTTGGACACGCTAGATGCAGGAAGATTGTTCCCGATGTTGGGGAAGTCCAGGACAAGGGGTCACAGCTTAAGGATAAGGGGGAAATCCTTTAAGACCGAGATGAGGAAAAACTTTTTCACACAGAGAGTGGTGAATCTCTGGAACTCTCTGCCACTAAGGGTAGTTGAGGCCAGTTCATTGGCTATATTTAAGAGGGAGTTAGATGTGGCCCTTGTGGCTAAGGGGATCAGGGGGTATGGAGAGAAGGCAGGTACGGGATACTGAGTTGGATGATCAGCCATGATCATATTGAATGGCGGTGCAGGCTCGAAGGGCCGAATGGCCTACTCCTGCACCTATTTTCTATGTATCTATGTATCTATGTATGTTGTTTGCGTGGGCATTGTGGGCCAAAGGGCCTGATCCTGTGTCGTCCGGTTCTATGTTCTATGAAACAAGTGTATACTCGTGGAATCTAAAAGGTGGCAATGCCAACTCATCACTACCAAAACAAGATCAGTGCAAACAGAACAAACTGACTCAGGATTGATAGCGGGCACATTACAAGAGCAGCGTAGTAGCACAGCAATAGATTTGCTGCTTCACAGTGCCAGAGACCCAGGTTCGATCCTGACTATGGCTGCTGTCTGTATGGAGTTTGTACGTTCTCCCTGTGACCATGTGGGCTTTCTCCAGGTGCTCCGGTTTCCTTCTACATTCCAACGACGTAGGTTAATTGGCTTCTGTAAAAATTCTCCCAAGTGTATTGGAACTAGTGTGAATGGGTGATTGGCGGCTGACGTGGTCTCGGTGGGCCGAAGGGCCTGTTTCCATGCTCTATATCTAAACTGAGCTAAATTAAACTAAACTAAACTACATTCAAGTAAACTAAGCTAAGAGGGCACAGTCAGTGAACTGGCATGTTGCCCTGTCTCCACCTTGGTACCCTTCCTCAATGCTGTGCGTGACATTTGTTAATTTATCTCTTTTTTCAAACAATGCTGTTGTACCCACGGTACTCCACCGTGCTGCATCCTCTCCTTTCACACCCAGCACTATCCGCTTGAGTAATTTGTGTCAAAATCCAGTCATGTCAAAGCCTTTAAATGAAGTTAAGTCACAGCTGATTTAAGGCAATTACAGATGGTTACTGGCAAAGCCTGCCTCTCTCTGTATTCTGGAGGCGGTTTCCCCCAACAGTTAATGAGATCTGTCCCACCTCATCAATTGCTGCCGCTGGGCATAATCTCCATTTGGTTGCCCGGGCGTGAATGACTGTGTTCATTAAACTGGGATGACAATGTGCTCTTCCCTCTTTCCTTTGTGGTAGAACACTTCAATGACAGCAGTTGGAGTGAGTGAAATGCATTCAAAGTGAGCTGCCAACATCCCAGCTTCGCTCTGCTTGAGTGCAGGCAGCTACGAAAGTGAGCTGCCACTCTTTTCACTGTGGAATGGGAGAAGGAAAATTCAATGATTGCAGATGATAAATACCAGGGGACTGAAGATCACTGGACGGATCACCCGAGAGAGGTTAGAGGTTAGACACAAAATGCTGGAGTAACGCAGCGGGACAGGCAGCACCTCTGGAGAGAAGGAATGGGTGACATTGCGGGTCGAGACCCTTCTTCAGACAGTTTAGGTCCCTTTAAGTGGATCACTTGACCCTATTCCCCAGTCCAGTGCCATCTGATCAACATATTCATTATTCCTATTCAGTAGTGCTATCCTACACCCGAGGGCCAATTTACAATTTTACCGAAGCCAATTAACTTGCAAACCTGTACGTTTTTGGAGTGTGGGAGGAACCTGGAGCACCCAGAGAAAACGCACAGGGAGAACGTACAAACTCTCTACAGACAGCACCCCTAGTCAGGATCGAACCCGGGTCTGTACCGCTGAAAGGCAGCAACTCTACCGCTGTGCTACTGTGCCACCCCCTGCACCACTGTGCTGCCTCATGAATCCCATTATTTCACTCGCCCCACATTCTCAATAGTTTTCGTCAGGCTGTACCTCCCAATGATGCACCAGGGACATTTGACAGCGGTCAACTCATCTACCAACCTGCATGTCTTTGAAGAGAAACCGGTGCTCCCCTTGGAATTCAGTCATGGTGTAAACATGCAAACTCCACATAGACAGAACCGGAGGTCAGGATTGAACCCGTGACCCGTGACTCTACCAGCTGTGCCACCATGCTGACCCCCTGTTCACTTATTCTCAATGTTACTCAAGTCAACATTGGCTATGATGTAGAGGCAGGTTGTTGCACCTCATATTATACCTATTATTATTTTCAATATTATATAATATATAATATATGAGATAATAATGTAATTATATAATATATAACAGATAGTGTATAATATATAATATACAATATATCATATATAATGATATTATACAAGGTTATATATTATTATATCATAATATACACTGTGATATTAATAATATATACAGTAATATATCATATTATTATATATTATGATCTCCATGATTTTTGGTTATTCATTCATGTGGATGTCACTGGTGAAGCTAACATTTGCTTCTGGTTCCTAACTTCTCCAACAGGCATTGCCTGTTTAATTTCCTTCTTACACTGCTCGCGTCTCTGTGCCAAAGATGCTCCCACGGTGCTGTTCCATGGTGATTTCCAAGGTTTCGCCTGAATGGCGTTTGTCCATTCGGGGATGGTCTATGGTTTCGAGAGAAGACATTGTCAGTGGAGATAGAAATTCTCCAGTGGCCAAGAGTCCAGCACCTGCATACAACTCTCCATACAACTTCCTCTTAGAGATAAGGGCAAAGCAGATGGGTGTAAAGAAGCGTGGATGATGAGAGTAATTGAGGCTCTGCTGAAGAATAGGAAGGATGCATGGAGCAGATATAGGCAACTGAGATCAGATGCATCCCTGGGGGAGTTTCAGGAACTGAGGAGCATGAAAACAAAGGAAATCAGGAAGGCAAAAAGGGGGCAGGAGATTGCTCTGGCAGATAATATTAAGGATAATCCCAAGAGATTTTATGTATATTAAGGGAAAAAGGGTAACCAGAGCGAGAATGGGGCCTCTCAGGAATCAAAGTGGTCAACCCTCTGTGGAGCCACAGGAGAAGGGCAAAGTTAGTACGGTCGAGGAGGTGCTGAAGGTCCTAACTGGTCTGGAGGTAGACAAATCTCCTGGGCCTGATCAGATATATCCAAGGACACTGTGGGAAGCTAGAGAAGAAATTGCAAGTGCCCTGGGTGAGATTTGTGAGTCATCATTAAATACAGGTGAGGTGCCGGAGGACTGGAGGGTGGAAAAATGTGCTTCTACTTAAGAAGGGCTGCAGGGAAAAGCCTGGGAACCACAGGCCAGTGAGTCTAACATCTGTGGTCAGAAAGTTACTAGAGAGTATTCTGAAGGATAAGTTGTACATGCGTTTAGATGGACAGGAGCTGATTAGGGATAGTCAGCACGGTTTTGAGCAGGCTTGGACTTTATTCCTTGGAGCGCAGGAGGATGAGGGGTGATCATACGGAGGTGTATAAGATCATGAGAGGAATAGATAGGGTAAATGCACAGAGTCTTTTATATTTGTAAGACATGACCTCCTACCTACAACTTAGTGCTGACTACCCCTAATCAGCTGTATACAGGTGTCATGAGTTTTTTGAAGATGTTGATGAGGGAAGAGCCGTAGACATTATATATATGGATTTCAGCAAGGCATTGGACAAGGTTCCACATGGTAGACTGCTCTGGAAGGTTAGATCGCATGGAATCTAAGGAAGCTAGCTGACTGGATAGAAAATTGGCTTCATGGAACGATGCAGTGGGTGATGGTGGAAGTTCTGTAACTAGTGGTGTGCCTCAGGATTCGGTGCTGGTCCCATTGCTGTTTGTCATCTATTTCAATGATTTAGATGAGAATGTACACGGTATTATTAGTACGTTTGCAGATGACACTAAAAGTAGGTGGTATTGTAGCTAGTGAAGATGGTTGTTACTCCAGCACTTCGATCTAACCTGGCTAGGCTGGTCGCACAGGGGGAACACCCAGGTTTAATTCTTCTTTCTGGCACTGTCTAGATGGACTGTGCATGTTCTCCCAGTGACTGTATGGGCATTCCTCTCACAAGTTAATGGCATAGGTTGGTAGCTTATTTGGCAACGGAAAAGGTGGGTATAAGACACAATAGGCTATATAGAAAATTAGTAGGAGAATGAGTCTTTGATCTGGCACAGAATCGATGGGCTGAATGGCCTCCTTCTAAGTCTGCGACCTTGAGCTATAAATGGAAATGAAGAGAAGATCAAGGAAAAGGCTGGGAACTGGGAAACTTGGGAAACAAAAGCAGTGACCGACCCTAAGTAACGTTTAAGAAAGAACTGCAGATGCTGGAAAAATCGAAGGTAGACAAAAAAGCTGGAGAAACTCAGCGGGTGAGCGAAGGAAGCTATGGAAGCTGCAACATTTCTTCGCTCCATAGATGCTGCCTCACCCGCTGAGTTTCTCCAGCTTTTTTGTCGACCCCGTGTAACGCATTGTTTTCCACAAAAAAATAAAACAAATGCTTCTTATAATTGATTTTTTGCTCTAAAAGCTTCATTAGAAAAGTACAAATAAAAAACGTTGCTGGAATCGCTGAAATCTGATCCAGCAATGTTCAGTCTTGGAAAGAACTCACGTGTTTTTGATTAGTACTAGTAATGTTCAAAAACGTTGTAAGTACATGATACCTGGAGTCAGGACCAGTGAATGCAGTGTGGATTTGTTCAACAGCGGGGTTGAGTTGGCTCGACAGCGAGGTGAATTTGTGGTGAAAATTGCTTCATGCCGTGCTGGTCTTAATGACTTGCCACCTTCGTGACAATGGTTAGGAGCACCATCGTGTCTCTTGTTTCCTCTTGCTGGAGGCTCTCTTGTTCAACACATGCCAACCTCACACCTGCAGAGTCTGCTAGTTTGGCAGTGAACTCACAACATTTTGTTCTGCCAAGTTACAGAGAAGCAAAAAAAAAAAAGACAATGCCAAGTGGCACATTTGATCCTTGTGATGGGATGAGGGAAGAAATATTCAGTGCAGGCCTTAACAAAGGGAAAATAAACGCAGATAAATTGTCAAGGGGTGGTCTAAGTGCTCCTTCAGTTATGCTGTGCAGAGGAAGGGAGGAGGCATTATTTACGTATATTGAGCAGCACGGTGGCGCAGCGGTAGAGTTGCTGCTTTACAGCACCAGAGACCCGGGTTCGATCCTGGCTACAGGTGCTGTCTCTACGTAGTTTAGACTTTAAGTTCAAGTTCAAGTTCACATTTATTGCCACATGCACCAATTAAGGTGCAGTGGAATTTGATTTACCATGCAGCCATACAATCAAAAAGAGCACAATACACAATTGAATACAACATGAACATCCACCACAGTGCAATCAACATTCTTCACCGTGGTGGAAGGCAACAAAGTTCAGTCAGTCCTCCTCCTTTGTTCATCCGTGGTCGGGGCCATGAACCCTCCGCAGTCGCCGCTACGGATGGCCCGATGTACAGGCCCTCTAGTCGGGATGATCAAAACTCCGACGTCGGGATGGACGGTCCCTCCGCGGCTTGGAGGTCCCGAATCGGCCGCGTCCTACCGGAGACCGAGGCTTCACGATGTTATAGGTCGCAGGCCGGCAGTCGGAGCTCTTCTCCGGCGATCCCTGGCAAGGGATCCCAGACTCCTCGATGGAAAGTCCATGCCACGCCCGCGGCTAGAAGCTCCGCAGACCGCGGAGCTCCGGTTTCCTCTCACACTCCAGCATGTACAGCATGTGTAGGTTACTTGGCTTTGGTAAGTTATAAAATTGTCCCTTGTGTGTAGGATAGTGTTAGTGTATGGAGTGATCGCTGGTCGGTGCTGACTCAGTGGGCTGAAGGGCCTGTTTCTGTGCTGTATCTCTAACGTCTAAAGTCTAGAGACACAAGAGACTGCAGATCCTGGAATCTTGAGCAAAGCACTAAGTGCTGGAAGAACTCAGCAAGCCAAGCAGCAACTGGAGAGGGAATGGACGCAAATGTTTTAGGTCGGGTCCCATCTTCAGCCTTAACGGACTGTCCCGCTGTACGAGCTAATTCAAGAGCTCTCCCGAGTTTTAAAAAAATCAAACTCGTGGTAAGCACGTAGAATGTACGGAGCGGGTACGTCGGAGCTCGGGACGTCTCTTAGCGGCTCGTAACGCTAACGGCAGGTACTCGGGAAACCGAGGACATAGGTTTAAGGTTGGGGGGGAAAGATTTAGTAGGAACCTTGAAGGGTGACGTTTTCTACACAAAGGGTGGTGGGTGTATGGAACGAGCTGCAGGAGGAGGTAGTTGTGGCAAATAATATCACAAAGTTTAAAACACATTTAGACAGGTACATGGATAGGACTGGTTTAGAGGGATATCGGCCAAATGCAGGTAGGTGGGGCTAGTGTAGATGGGACATGTTGGTTGGTGTGGGTGACTTGGGCCGAAGACCCTCGGACTATCTTTCATCGGACTTTATTAGACTTTTCTTGCCGTAAACATTATTCATGTTATTCCCTTCATCATGTATCTGTACTGTGGATGGCTTGATTGTAATCATGTATAGTCTTTCCACTGACTGGTTAGCATGCAACAAAAGCTATTCACTGTACCTCGGTACATGTGACAATAAACTAAATTCAACTCAACCTCATGAGCACCTGGTGACCCCAGTGGAATAATGATGGTGACATTTTCATTGTCCATCATCGGTACCCAAATTACTGATAGAAAGTCCAGGTAATATCCATCACTATACATTTGTCAGTAGGTACATTACTGAAACAAAACAGTCATTTTAAAATTACTAGGTACACAAAAATGCTGGAGAAACTCAGCGGGTGCAGCAGCATCTATGGAGCTAAGGAAATAGGCAACGTTTCGGGCCGAAACGTTGCCTATTTCCTTCGCTCCATAGATGCTGCTGCACCCGCTGAGTTTCTCCAGCATTTTTGTGTACCTTCGATTTTCCAGCATCTGCAGTTCCTTCTTAAACATTTTAAAACTACTGCTGTTTATTACTGTAAAGATGTGTGACCAAAAGAAATGAGAACATTTTGTTCTTTTCTCCAGAATATTAGTTTAGAGATACAGCATGGAAACAGGCCCTTCAGCCCACTGAGTCCATGCCGACCATTGATCACCCAGTCACGCTAGTTCTACGTTATCACACTTTCTCATCCACTCGCTGCACGCTAAGGACATTATACAGAGGCCAATTAACCTACAAACCCGCACAACTTTGGCATGTGGGAGGAAACTGGAGCACCCGGAGCAAACTCCACGTAGACAGGGGGCTCTAACATCGGGAGCCCCAGTTCGCCTCGACGTTGCAGTTGGACTGCTGGACCGCGGGAGAAGAACAAAGGGAAGATATAAGACTTTTGCCTTCCATCACAGTGAGGAGGTGTTGGAGATTCACTGTGATGGATGTTTGTGTAAATTGTGTTCAGTGTGGGTCTTGTTTTTTTTTGTAATTGTTAAGACTGTAGAAAATGCAATTTCATTCAAACCAAGCTGTTTGAATGACAATAAAAGGCATTCTCTTCTATTCAATTCTATTCTATCCAAGGTCAGGATTGAACCTGGGTCTCTGGCACTTTGAGAGAGTAGCTCTTCCAGTGCAGTTCTATGGATATGTTGAATCCTATCTGGGGTTTAGGGATGACTTGTCTTGTTAGGAGTCCTCATCATTGACATTATTCCATTGCCAGCAGACAGTTTGACTACAGTTGTATCAACCTCTTGACATACAGATGGCAAGCAGATTTCCAACAAGATTTATGGGCAGTGTATGTGTCTCCAGCTCCTTAGCAAAGGTAATTGGAGAACAGGCCCATTAATTCAACCAGGTCAGACTCTTCTAGTCTGGCAAGAGTCTCGACCCAAAACGTCAGCCATTCCTTCACTCCAGAGATGCTGCCTGTCCCACTGAGTTCCTCCAGTTTTTTGTGTCTATCTTTGGTTTAAACTAGCATCTGCAGTTCCTTCCTACACAGGGCCATTGGCCCATGGTCTTCACATCCCATCCATACCCTAAACTTGAGGATGCATTGCTGGATGCTGGGACACAAATAGTTTTTTAAAATTTTCTGATGGAATGAGTCGAACCTTTAACATTTCCACTGAACTTCAAGGCTGTCCAGGAATAGCCTGCTCGGAGAATTCTGGCCGGGCGATGCCAAGTTGCTGCCAGTGTCCATGGCTGATTTTAGTGTTCGAATGTAAGTTTTTTTTTTGTAAAAGCTGAGTAAAATGAAATATTTATAGTGAAATATGCAGCAGTGGGATTCTTCCACATATAGATCTGGGAATTGGTGCTGTGGGCATTCACCCAACCCATTCTTCCACTGCAACTGTACTGGATACAAAAGATCATTTTTCTTTCCTTATACGGTGTCACAATTAACGTGAGAGTTTTCTGAGCTGCAGAGTGGAAAACCTGCCTGATTTTTACTCCATGGACACTTTGGCTCTTGTATACAATAGCTTAGAAGCAGAATCAAAATCTTTTGCACGGTTCCAATATTCCTCTTCAAAGCCATCCTTTAACTGATCAGATACCGCCAGTCTGACTAATACTGGGCCATTTTGGTCTTCCCATCAAATACTAGCCACCTCGTTCCTTGCTAGCCATCTGATTTCCGAGAGAGTAGGGGTGGTCGTTTCGTATATTTCAGAGATACAGCATGACAACAGGCCCTTCGTCCCACCAAATCCACATCGACCATCCTTTCCCTGTTCACACCAGTTCAATGATATCTCACATTCCCATCCACTCCCTACACACTAGGAGCAATTTTACAGAGGCCAATTAACCTCCAAACATGCACATCTTTGTCATGGGGAAGGAAACCAGAGCATCCTGAGGAGGCCCACACTGTTATCGGGAGAACGTGCAAACTCCACACGAACAGCATCTGAGGTCAGGATCGAAGCCGGGTCTCTGGCGCTACGAGGCAGCAGCTCTACCAGTTGTGCTGTGTCCTGAATAATCCTCTCTATTTATTCGTGTAAGTAGCCTACTGCCTGTTTACGTTGACTGCCCAGGATGCCTGTATTAGAGGCAATCCTGGAGCATGGGGAATGGCCCCGTAATATTAATCCTTGTCTCCCTCATCTTCTGCCTTGATCAGGCTGAATGGGATTGAATTCTTCCAGCCCTGGCAACTTGAAGCAGGTTTACTTGTGTCATGGTCAGTGGGTTGTCAGAGACATCGGGTCCCAAGTCTGGCTGACACTCCAGACAAACGGTGGGGGAATGTTGAACCTTCAAAGGACCCAACAGCCAAAGGAGACGTTAAACAAAGTTCCAGCTGGACGTTAAAGGCCTCACAACGTCCTCGAACAGGAGAGTTATTGTTGGTGTCCTGGTCCTCTAAACCACCATCAACAAGAGTATGTCCACCCATCTGCCAAGTAATCCCCCCCCCCCTCACCTGTATCTACCTATCTCTTGCCAGGCTCTGTCCCGCTCTCACCTCTCTTCCAGCCCCCCCCCCCCCCCCCCACCCCAACTACAATGTCTGACAAAGGGTCTGGTCCTGAAACATCACCTATCCATGTCTTCCACGGATGCTGCCTCACCCACTGAGTTACTCCAGCACTTTGTGTCCTTTTGTGTAAACCAGCATTTACAGTTCCTTGTTTCTACACGTTACTGCCATTGTCTGTGACGAGATTCCAGCATCTGCAGTTCCTTTTCTCTGATCATGTGTTTTCCAGACTATTCACAGACACTGACTATCCCCTTTCGCTTTCCAATGCCGCCATTTTGAAAAAAATAAATGTGAGAAGTACTGTTTCCCACGCCTTTAGAATAATTGTATTCTTAATCCCTTGCTCTGCCTTTCTCCATTTGTACTTTCATTGCCATTTCTCTCACCATTTTCCTCACAGTGCCTTGTTTCTTGTTCGTCTCTTCCTAGTTGCTCTCTCGTGTCATGCTGCGTGCAATGAGCTTGCCCCAGCTGTTCGGCTTCGAGGAGCCATTGCCAGTCACAGATCTCTCCATCGCTTTTGGCAGGAATTGTAACATCGTAAAGATTTGCTAAACACTGTTAGCTGAGGATCGAAGGAAAGGCGCTAATTAAGGATCTTGAACACAACTTTAGGTCGGACTTTCACCAGAATATTGGCAACTTCAACTTTTCTATATTTAGCACCTAATTAAAAAGAATAAATCTACACCTTTATTCTTTTATTAGTGTTCAAAAATGCCCGTGAGGCATTATCAAGATTATATTATTACCCAGCAGTATATTGCAAAGATTCTCATACAGAGGGGACCCATTTAAAGCAATAAGTTGTTCTCCTCCCTTCTCTCTGGGTTACTCCCTTGCTCCCAATACTAATCGAATGCCTCTATGGGGATCAATCACCAATCTTCCAGGAGACCCATTACAGATATGAAAGTAC
>CM075980.1:54496043-54635342 GCA_038087875.1 Malacoraja senta | reverse complement strand
GAACAGGAAGAAACAATTTCCCTTAACAGAGCAGACAATAACTGGAGGGCAATGATTTACAGTGATATTTCGAAGAATTAGAGGGAGTTACAAAATGTATTTAATGATATGAGATGGAGAGGGGAGGGGTTGTGTATGGAATGCACTGCCAGTAATGGCGATGGAGGGAATAAACATTACTAGCATATAAAAGCTACCAGAACAAACAGATGGTGGCCTGGGACTTGGATCTGGAGAGCAGAATGAATTTGAACAGTTTTTTCCCCCAGACTAACTTTCCTCTCATTAGATTTGTGAGATCTCGCTGCATGCAATGTGACAGATTAGCATCAGCCTCTGTAATTAATTGTGCCGTGGGACAACTTTGTCACCGAGTGGATTCAAGACTCATAACCCACCGTCAGATGTCCCTGCTCCCAATGCAGTTAGTTTTGCTCGCAGCAAGCACTGAGCTGACAGATAGAGAGGGAGAAGATGGAAGGGGGAGAGGAAGTGAGAGAGAGAGAGAGAGAGAGAGAGGGGAGAGTGAATGAGAGAGGAGAGAGGAGAGAGGCGGAGAGAGAGGTGGAGAGGAGAGGAGAGAAAGGAGAGAGGAGAAAGAGCGGGAGATAAAAGATGAGCATGTGAGAATAGAGAGAGAGAGGGAGAGAGAGAGAGAGAGAGAGGGAGAGGGAGAGGGAGAGGAGGAAGGAGAGAGGTAGTGAGGGAAGGAGTGAGGGAGAGGAGAGAGAGAGAGAGAGAGAGAGAGAGAGAGAGAGGGAGAGGAGGAAGGAGAGAGGTAGAGAGGGAAGGAGTGAGAGAGAGGAGAGAGAGAGAGAGAGAGAGAGGGAGGGAGAGAGAGAGAGGGAAAGAAAGGAGAGAGAGGAGAGATAGATGGGGAGGAGGAGAGGGAGAGAGAGGTGAAGGAGAGAGAGGAGAGAAAGGAGAGAGGAGAGAGTGAGAGAGAAAAGGAGAGTGAGTGGGAGAATAGAGAGGAGAGAGAGGAGAGAGGAGAGGAAAGAGTGGAGAGAGAGAGAGATGTTGAGAGGGAGAGAGAGAGCAAGAGAGAGAGAGACAGAATGATCATTCTCATTTGATTTGGAAGTAGACCAAGGAAAACTGCCTTGAGTCTTGGGCAGCAGACACACTCTGCAGGTGTCCTCAGGCCCATCTCCATCCAAGCGCATCCTCTTGAATCCTTCCTGTAGGAAATGGAAGTCTCCGGGGCTCAGACGGAGAGGCCCTGTCAAAAGGACCATTTTTTTTCCGCTCAAACTATTGAATCTTAGACAAATAGAGGGAAAGAGCCAGCACCTGGAGCATGTCTTGTGGGACGCTCTTGACATAGAGAGCAATTACCTGCGGAGAGCCCTTCCCCTCTTAATAGTCATGGAGCGTCCCTGTCCGTTAGTCACCAAGGCCTGGTAATGAGATTAACCGCACAGCAAGCCCAGGGTCTGGGAAGCAGAGACAGGGCAAAACGTTGTTCATTCATTTCAACCGGCAGGACCTTCAGATTGTGTGCCAGAATCCCTCCCTACATCATCCTTTGCTCCATACCATCATGAGGGATTGGAAAAATAAAACAATGTGCCTCTTGATATGATCATGGCATTTAAGGGGCTTTTAGATAGGCACAAGGAAGCGCAGGGAATAGTTTAGTTTAGAGATACAGCGTGGAAACAGGCCCTTCAGCCCTCCGAGTCCGCACCGACCAATGATCACCGTGCACTATTTCTATCCTGCACACACTAGTAGGGACGACTTACAGAGGCCAATTAACGAACAAACCTGCATGCATGCGTCTGTGTGTGCATGTATGTGTACATGGAAGTGAATGTGTTGATCATTTTAACTTCCAATTCCCACAGCAAAGGTTCTGTCCTGGGCCTCCTTCATTGCCAGAGTGAGTCCACAAGTGGCAGCAGGGTTGCTCAGCAGTTGAGTTGCTGCCTTACAGCGCTTGCAGCGCTGGAGACCTGGGTTCGGTCCTATCTACAGTTGCTGTCTGTATGGAGTTTGTACCTTCTCTTTCTTTGAGATCTTCTGTTTCCTCCCACACTCCAAAGGCATACAGGTGTGTCGGTTAATTGGCTTGGTAAATTGTCCCTAGTGTGTGTAGGGCAGTGTTAATGTGTGGGGATCGCTGGTCAGTGCGGACTCGGTGGGTCGAAGGGCCTGTTTCCGTGCTGTATCTCTAAACTAAACTAAACTAGACAAAACATGCAAACTGAACAGCACCTCATATTCTGCTTGTGGAGTTTACAATCCAACGTCATCAATATTGAATGCTCAAATTTTAGGTAACAAAACCTCCCCCCCCCCCCCAACTTTATTTCCCCCAAGGGACTGGCTCTGTAGCTTACACACTGGTTGAGGCTCAATTTACTGAGGCCAATTAACCTACAAATCCACACATCTTTGGGATGTTGGAGGAAATGGAGCACCCAGAGGAAGCCCACGCGGTCACAGGGTGAACGTGCAAACTCCACGCAGACAGTATCCGAGGTCAGGATCGAACCCGGGTCTCTGGCACTGCAACGCACCACTGTGCCACCGCACTGCCCGGGTCCTCCAGCCTTCTGAGAAGTTGATGATTCCAAAAGCAGGGAACGGCACAATGGGTTGATGCAGCCTTGAGCGAAGAGGGAGACGAGAGGGCAGGGGGGCTTGGCAGGCGATTGACCATTCCATCGACACGTGAATCATTTATCATCACATGTGTTTTGTAGATCCATCTGCACAGATAAATCACCCAGACATCGGAAGAGCTGACACTGGGGAAAGCTGTGACTGACTCTCTCCAGCGCTGTGTTTTATCTCTCTTCCTGGCTCAGTGAAGAATTTCTGTTGCGTAAAGAAATGTTGCAGAGCGTGCAAATGAAAGGCCTTTCATTGTGTTAATTAGTTAAGGTCTGGTCTATAGTACACGCCCACGCCTATCAGTGGAGGCAGATTCCATTGTCGTGTATGAAAGGGAACCGGATGAAGATCTGAAAGGCAAGGATTTAGCATCGCTAAAGGGAAGAGGGTGGGTGAGGGGGACTGGTTTGATTGTCCTTCCAAACTTGATGGGCCAAATGGACCCTCTGTGCTGTCACCATTCTGTAATCATTCATAAGTTCTTCAGGTCATAAGGGATAGGAGCAGAATTAGGCCATTCAGCCCATCAAATCTACTCAATCATGGCTGATCTATTTTTTCCTCACCAACCCCATTCTCCTGCCTTCTCCCATAACCCCTGACACCCTTACTAATCAAGAATCTATCACTCTCTGCCTTAAAAATATCCATTGGCTTGGCCTCCACAGCCTTTTAGTTTAGAGATACAGTGCGGAAACAGGCCCTTTGGCCCATCAAGTCCTCACTGACCAGCGATTCCCGCACACTAACACTATCCTACACACACTCGGGACAATTTTACATTTTTATACCAAGCCAATTAATGTACAAACCTGTATATCTTTGGAGTGTGGCGGGAAACCAAAGATCTCGGAGAAAACCAACGCTGTCACGGGGAGACCGTACAAATTCCGTACAGACAGCACCCGTAGTCGGGATTGAACCCGGGTCTCTGCTGCTGTAAGCGCTGTAAGGCAGCCACTCTAATGCTGCGCCACCGTGCCCTCTGTGGCAATGAATTTCACAGATTCACCACCCTCCGACTGTAGAAATTCATCCTCTCCTTTCTAAAGGTATATCCTATTATTTTGAGGCTATGGCCGCTGGTCCTAGACTCTCCCGCTAGTGGAAGCATCCTCTCCACATCCACTCTATCCATTGTGTGATGCCATGAGTATTAACCAGTGCCTAAGCTGCAAGGCCAGTCCCTGGGGTAAGTGGTTATCACATGCTCACATTGTCACTCAGTGCGACTATGAGAGTACAGGCCCAGTGTCGACAAATGCTCATCATAGGTTAACCTACTCATTCCTGGGATCCGTTTAAAAAGCATGAAGTTTAATCTCACATGTTACATATGTCAGAGCAGCAAGTGTGACCTTAATTCTAGCTACCAGTAAGAGTTCTTACCTGCCATCTTACGCTCAAAGATGGCGCCGGAGCTAAGATCTGCAATCATCCATTACAATCACTCCATTCTTTTAAATATTTGTTTAACCTTTATCCTTTATCTCCTTCTTCTTGCGTATGGTGTGCACAGCCTAAAGTTGTAGGTCAAGGGTAGACATGCAGGCCAGGACAGCATCAGTTACTGGGTGGATGGCTTTGATGCCCCCAGGGAAGAGCCCCAGTGAACAGTCATTCACGATGTGTTGGATGGTCTGGTCTGGTCTGGATGTCCGCAGTCGCAAGCAGGGACGTCTGTGCACTGTAGTTTATCTGTGAACTGTAGTTGGATTAATTGTAATCATGTGTAGTCTTTTCCCTGACAGGATAGCAAGCAAACAAAAGCTTTTCACTGTACCTCAGTCCACGTGACAATAATTTACTAAACTAAACTAAACTAAACCATTTAATAATGACCAGATGTCTGCCTATACCACCATGGTTCCAGCAAAAACCTACTTCCCTCTTCGTTTTTTTCTCCCTAATTAAGATAGACAACATATTTTCACGACATATCCAATTATATTATTTGCATTAGGTACATCTCCAGGTGCTGATTGGAAGAAAGGACAGATGGAGATCAGATTGTAATATACAAAGTTGGACACTATGAACTAATGTTATTTGAAGTAAATTTACCGTGTAAAATTAAAAGTAAATGACTGTCCCTTAGAATATTAAATCCATTAAACATAAAAACCTCATTATCTTAAATGCTTCTAAATAGTATCTCAGGACATAGCAGCATACAGAAGTGCTTTTGAAGTGTTGTAATCTGGGGAAGATAATAGGCAGTTTATGTACAACAAGCTTCCTTAATGATATTGACCATTGTAGTGGTACGGATTAAATATTAATAACATAGAACATAGAACATACAGCACAAAAAACAGGCCCTTTAGCCCACAATGTCAGTGCCGAACATGATATCAAGCTAAACTAATCTGATCCATATCCCTCCATTCCCTGCATATCCATGCACTTACCAGACATCCCCTTAAATGCCACTTTTGTATCTGCCTCCACCACCATCCCTGGCACTGCATTCCAGGCACCCACCACCCTCTCTGCTGCCTGTCCCGCTGAGTGACTCCAGCTTTTTGTATCTATCTTCCGTTTAAACCAGCATCTGCAGTTCCTTCCTACACTAGAATACATAGGTTTTAGGAGAGAGGGGAAAGTATTGATACAGACCTGAGGTGGCAATTTCTGCACACAAAGTGGGGTGCGTACATGAAATGAGCTGACAGAGAAAAGTGCAGAGGCGGGTACAATGGCGATGTTTAAAAGATAGGTAAATGGATAGGAAATACTTAAGGGCCTATCCCACTGTACGAGGTAATTCAAGAGTTCTCCCGAGTTTCCCCTGATTCGAACTCGGAGAATTACGGTAATAGCCGCTCGTAGGTACTCAGGGCTCTCGTGGACATTTTTCAACATGTTGAAAAATCTTCACGAGTCTTCACGAGCTTACCGCATTTCCCGAGTACCTGCCGTTAGCATTACGAGCCGCTAAGAGACGTCCCGAGCTCCGACGTACCCCTACGTACATTCTACGTGCTTACCATGAGTTTGATTTTTTTTTAAACTCGGGGAGCTCTTGAATTACCTCGTACAGTGGGACAGGCCCTTAAGAAGGATATGGACCAAATTTAGGAAGATGCAGCTAGAAAACCTAGTCGGCATGGATAAGTTGGACTGATCTAAGGCTCTCTGACTTCATGACTCAATTTTGCAAGTCACCCTAATATGAAAGTCGTATCAAGATCAAGACTTTTGAAGGGAGGTTTATAAAACTGTATTGTTTTCTCTGTGTATTGCTGTGCTGAAATTGTCATTGGTGATTTCAGTGCAGTGTTCCCGACTAGTCTAGTTTATCAAGTGTTTGGCAAAATGGTCACCGAGTCTATCCTTGGTCTCACCGATAAAAAGCTGTCGGAGAAGGGAGGTACAATTGAAGGAGATAGAATTACATAATTTAAAAAAGAACATGTGGGCAGGCACATAGAAAGGAAAGATGTAGCGGGATATAGGCCTAACGTGGGGAAATGGAATTAGCATCTTGACCTGCATGGACAAAGTGCCTAGATCCTTGCTGCATAATGGGCCTGTCCCACTTAGGCGATTTTTTAGGACTGCCGGCGACTGTCAAGTTGCTGGCAGTCACCTGAAAAACCGGCAACTGGAACGGCGACTGTCAGAGTAGAACACACACACATCACTTCCTTCACCAGCCTGTTATGCAGGCGGGGGACAGGGCAAGCGGGGTAGTGCTGTCTGAGTGAAATTCACATGGTGCAAAGCCAATGTGATACCGACACACACCTGGTTAAACAGGAAGGTTGGCGCTGTAATTAGACGATGAAGGCACAGTTTATGGGAAGTCCTTTAAAAGAGGGGGGAGAGGGGAGGGGAGAGGGGAGGGGGAGAGGGGGTAGGAGGGGGAAGAAGGAGGGAGAAGGAGTGGAGACAGCTTTTAAGAAGCCAGAGATACACGGCTGTAAAGCTCGGCGGACATTTAACATTACCGGTGGGTTATCCTTGGTTCTGAATACTACTGCTTACGTTTCTTTTTCCCAATAAGCCAATGAAATTCACCGGTTAGCACCGGCTACAACCTACGAGAACCTACAAGAACCTTTGACCTCCTGGCAACCCACTACGACCTCGTGGCGACCCACCCACGGCACGAGAATTCTCCCTAATCTCCATGGCGGCTTCATTCTAGTCACGGCTAATTTTTCAACATGTTGAAAATTTCACGATGACCATAATGAGGCCGCGACCAGTTCCCAGAATGCGGGAACACCTCACGACCATGAAGGCGACTCCCCGGCAACCACCTGCGAACATGTGGCGACCATGTGGCGATCGCATAGTCTCCTGATGCCGCCAAAAAAGTCACCCAAGTGGGACAGGCCCGTAACTCCATGAATCTAAGAATTTATAACTCTAACATGTCCAAGTGGATGAAACACTCAAGGTGCTGGAGGGTGGCCTTCAGCTTCAGCGGTGAGAATGCTCTCCGTTAAGACACAAGTGATTTTCATCTTTTAATCTTCTATACTGTGCTTTAGTTCACCTTTTGCTCTTCGTTCCCCAATTCCAACTGCCTTCCAGGGCATGACCTTCGAAGGCTAAACCCCAGCTCCCTGTGCACATCAAATTCTCTTTTACCGCACACCTATGTTGACCCATGACCTTTGGCAGCAAGGCACGACCTTCAACTGTTTACAGGAAAGGCAACCTGTTGATGAACACCTCTCCACTCTTGGCCTCTCTCCCTCGATACTAGTCCTTGACAGATCCTCTTTGGAATTTATTGCTCCAATGTGTGTCTTGGGAAGCATGTTTAAAAAAAAAAAAGCCCTGAAAGAAAGTTTGGAATGACAAATTTCCCGAGGGGCAGCACGGTGATGCATTGGTAGAGTTGCTGCCTTACAGCACTAGAGACCTGGGTTTGATCCTCCTGACTATGGGTGCTGTCTGTACAGAGTTTGTACATTCTCCCCATGACCTGCGTGACTTTTCTCCTCCCACACTCCAAAGGCGTACAGGTTTGTAGGTTAATTGGCTTTGGTAAAATTGTAAATTGTCCCCAGTATGTACAATAGTGTTAGTGTACGGATGATCCTTAGTGGACCCGGACTCGATGGACCGAAGGGCCTGTTTCCGCGCTGTACCGCTAAAGTCTATAAAGACATAATTTTTTAATGACTTACATGAAGAAGCCGTCTAAACACTGAATGTAAATTTAAACAAAGAAAATTCTGACAATGATTTCCATCTCTCTTATTTATTCATCTGCGTTGACTCTCTCTAGCAGGCTGCAAGCAGTCTATTTTGTTATGTTCCGGCTTCACGTTTTGGTGGGAGCCTCAGAGACTCGTTGAATGTTCATTGACAAGTGTTTGCACACAAATCACAGCTGGGGAAATCCAAACCTACCATGCAATGTAGCGTAGACACAAAATGCTGGAGTAACTCAGCGTGATGGGTAGCATCTCTGGAGAGAATGAATGGGTGACGTTTCGGGTCGAGACCCTTCTTCAGAACTTCAGTCTTTTTTACACAAAGTGTGGTAGATATATAGAGCAAGCTGCCGGAGGAGGTAGTTGAGGCAGGTACAATCACAACGTTTAAAAACATTTGGACAGGTATTTGTATAAATTAGTTTTAGATTAGGTTTAGATTAGGTTTGGGCCAACTGCAGGCAGGTGGAACTAGTGTAATTGGGGCATGTTGGTTTAAACGTGGGCAAGTTGGGCCGAAGCGCCTGTTTCCACGCTGTAAGACTATTACCCTATGCTGAACTATTGTTACTGAATTTTCATTAAATCATCTTAAATCATCTAAAAGATCTTATTTAGTTCTTTAAATCTATTTGAAGTAGTTTTAAAATGTTCCTATCAGAGACACTTAAGAATTGTTGAAAAGATTTTGAAACCACCAGAAGTCAGGCTGACCCAGCAAGCGGACAACGGGCCTTCATGATCAGGCTAAGAAACTCTGCACTTACAACAACTGGGAATTGAAAATTGGCGCCAAACCTGGTGAATCTTGTATACTGTCTCAGTGCACTGCTTCTATACCCTTGTACTGTACCTAAGATGTGCTTATGTATAGTATTACTTGTACTGAACTGTATGCAAAAAAATAATTTATCTGTACCTAGTTACACGTGATAATAAAGAACTATTGAACCATTGAAGTGGACCACAACCAGAAAGCAGTGCTGAACTACTATCCACCTCACTGGTGACCCTCGGACTATCTTTGATCGGACTTTGCTGGCTTTACCTTGCACTAAAGTTTATTCCTTTATCATGTAATCGATACACTGTAATTGGCTAGATTGTAATTTGTTGTTGTCTTTCCGCTGACTGGATAGCACGCAACAAAAGCTTTCTATTGTACCTCGGTACACGTGACAACAAACTAAGCTAAACTCCCCAGTTTAACCCAAGCCCCTCCCTCCCACTGATGTTTGTGAGAAGGACTGGGCAAGGTTGACTGTGTTAGAAGAATCTTCATCCTGGTCAATGCCAGCGTCCATTTGGTTTTACTGTGGTTTACTGTGGATATTGTGGCAAATCAGCGTAGTCATGGTGGCATTCAGAGGCTTCCTCGGCCATTGCAGACAACAGTTAAAATTCAGCCACATTGCTGGCAGATTGAAGTCATATTTAGAAAAAATAACCTTCCCTGAGGTCCATATGAGTTTTTATGTCAATCCAGTAATTCTGTGGCCATCAGTGATTTGTTTTTATTTTAAATCCAGATTATTAACAGAATTTAAATTCCACAGCTGTCCATGGTGGGATCTGTGCTCACATTTCCGGATTGTTAGTCCAGCCCTCAGGTTATTAGTTCTGCATTGTAACTGCCACTGTCTTAGCCAGGTTGTCTGACATCTGACAGGGCAGCATGGTGGCGCAGCGGTAGAGTTGCTGCCTTACACTGCCAGAGACCCGGGTTCGATCCTGACTGCGGGCGCTGTCTGTACGGAGTTTGTACGTTCTCTCTGTGACCTCGTGGATTTTCTCCGGGTGCTCCGGTTTCCTTCCACACTCCGAAGACGTGCAGGTTTGTGGGTTAATTGGCTTTGATGAAAAAATTGTAAATTGTCCCTGGTGTTTAGGATAGTGCCACTGTACAGGGTGATCTCTGGTCGACGTGGACTTGGTGGTCGGAATGGTCTGAAAGCTGAAAGGTGCTTTCCAATTCCAAGTTATTGTTATTTACAGCGGCCAGGTTAATTGCATCAATGTTTGCGTTGGGATCTTTAGACTTTAGACTTTAGACTTTGGAGATACGGTGTGGAAACAGGCTGTTCGGCCCACTGACTCTGCGCTGACCATCAATTACCACATACATTAGCACTATCCCACACACTAGGGACAACTTACAATTTACAGAAGCCAATTATCCTACAAATCTGTACATCTTTGGAGTGTGGGAGGTAACCGGAGCACCCAGAGAAAACCCACGCAGTAACAGGGAGAACGTGCAAACTCCACACAGACGTTGCCAGTAGTCAGGATTGAACCCGGGTCCGTAAGGCAGCAACTACCGCTGCACCACCGTGTCACTCTGAAAATGTAGTGAGCAGGAGTGATGACAGCAAGGAATCATGATCTGATGCACTGTGTCTGCTACCAAGAGACAGGGAAAACCAGGCGGGAACATGAATCACATTTTCCTTTCCCATCGCGTGGTAACCGAACAAGACAAAGTAACCTCTGCACCCTCTGTTGGTTGAGAAAGAGAAGCGGAAGATTGAGTGGAAAATTGATAAAGAATATCACTAACACTCAAAGGAGGTGAAGGAGGATATCAGCGAGATATTCAGAAGCAATCAAGAATTATCTCTCGTGCTCTGTGATTGTCTCCTCCCTAAATCAAGTCAGTGATTAGAGCAATCAGCAGCACGAGAGACTTGGGTGAGGCTGGCACCAGCAAATCTTATCAAAGCCAAGTTTTGGTTTGTGTCTCATGCCGAGGCACGAGATGGATGAACTGTGTGTCATCACCCTATCTTATCTCTCTCAGTTCTCCACTCCCCCGAGTTCTCTCCAGATGATATTTTGAGTAGACATTAGCTTTAATTCCCAACCCATCGGTTTGCTGAGTGAGTCAAGAATGCTGATTCATTTGTACTTGTTGCTCCTCATGTCCCTATCACACCTTCCAGTTGGAAGCTAATAGTGAAGGTAAACTTTGCACTTTATTTGGGGTGGTGGGGAGAAGATGAAGGGAGGGGGATACTGGGAGGAAGCTAGGTGAATTGTTTTACAAGAGAGTAGCCGCGGTCCAGAACTCACTGCCGATAAGGATAATGTCAGAGGAAGGGTGCCGACCCGAAATGTTGCATGTCCATGCCCTCCAAAGATGCTGCCTGACCCGTTGAGTTACTCCAGCACTCTGTGTCTTACTCAGGATTCCAGCATCTGCAGGAATCTAGAGAATCTGCAGACATTTTGTTTACTCTAAGGGTTAAGGTTACAATAGAATTGTAGAGTTGTTATATTGGCCATTCGGCCCATCTAGCTTGCCCATCGATCAATCAGTCCAAAGAAAGATCCCGACTCGAAACGTTACCTATCCATGTTCTCCAGGGATGCTGCGTGACATAGAGTCAGAGAGTCATACAGTGTAGAAACAAGCACTTCGGCCTAACATCTCCCACCTGCCTGCATTTGGTCCATATCCCTCTAAGCTTATCCCAGCCATGTATCTGTCCACATGTTTTTTAAACATTGTGATATTACCTGCCTCAACTATCTCCTCTGGCAGCTCATTTCATACATCTACCACACTTTGTGTAAATAGGTTGCCCCTCAGATTCCTATTTAATCTTTTCCCCGCTCATCTGACCCGTTGGGTTACTCCAGCATTTTGTGTCTGCCCAGAGAGCAATCTATTTAGTGCTGTTCTTTGTCGATAGCCTGTTATATTATATTGTCAGTTGTTTATCTAATCCTCTTTAGATCCTTTATTTCCATCATGCTGGAATCTTAGGGAAAATGCTGGATTAATGGATCGACTGGGGTCAAGGAAAGAGCGTTCATGCCGCGGCCCTGTTTCCACCAATCTTTCCACCACCACGCACAAGAAGCACAAGAAGCGACAAGACAGACACCGTTGTATGCAGATGCCGAGAAGTGTGTTCAGCTCTGGCTGAACAACTTCTAATCTTGATGTGGACTCGATAAGAAGAAGAATAGATCGACTGGTCATATATTCACTGGAGTTTAGAAGGATGATAGGGGATCTTATAGAAACATATAAAATTCTTAAGGGATTGGATAGGCTAGATGCAGGAAAAATGTTCCGCATGTTGGGGGAGTCCAGATTCAGGGGTCACTGTTTAAGAATAAAGGGTAGACCATTTATGACTGAGATGAGGAAAAACATTTTCACCCAGAGAGTTGTGAATCTGTGGAATTATCTGCCACAGAAGGCAGTGGATGATAATTCAATGGATGTATTCAAGAGAGAGTTAGATACTGCTCTTAGGGCTAATGGAATCAAGGGATATGGGGAGAAAGCAGAAACAGGGTACTGATTCTGGATGATCAGCCATGATGATATTGAATGGCAGTGCTGGCTCGATGGCCCGAATGGCCTCCTCCTGCACCTATTTTCTATGTTTCTAACTCAATGGGCCAGGCAGCATCTCTGGAGAACATGGATAGGTGATGTTTCGAGTCGGGACCCTTCTTCAGATTCAGACTGATTGATCTCTGGGCAAGCTATGTGGGCTGAATAGTTAGTCTTAACAACTCTACAATTGTATTGTGAGTCGATACCCAATCTTCAGATAATACCCTTATAGATAGTGAGTTTCAGACCACTGCTGCTCTTTGTTTAATTATTCTCCTTGCTTGCTCCCACTATCAGTCTTTTATTCCTCCTCATCTCCTGTCTTTTAGGAAGGAGATGAGGAGGAATTTCTTTAGTCAGAGGGTGGTGAATCTGTGGAATTCTTTGCCACAGAAGGATGTGGAAGCCGAATCAGTGGATATTGTTAGAGATAGATAGATTCTTGATTAATACAGGTGTCAGAGGTTATGGGGAGAAGGCAGGAGAATGGGGTGAGGAGGGAGAGATAGATCAGCCATGATTGAATGGCGGAGTAGGACTGATGGGCCGAATGGCCTAATTCTACTCCTATTCCTTATGACCTTATGACCTTATGATCCCTCGCCTTACATCTTAAACCCCGTGTCCTTTGGTTCATGAACCATCTGCTAACGAGAGCAGCTTCTATTTACTCTTGCTGGATCCTTCACAATGTAGCTTGCCTCTGTCAAACCTCTGCTCTGCCTCGGTAATGGGAGAGGTCAGCAGACACACAGCTCGCCATTATTCCAAGGGAAACCACAGTAAATTGAAATCAGAAAGAATGCAGGAATTGCAGCTAAGGGCGACTTAAGAGATCAGGAAATTGAATTTCATAACTACAGCACCAGCTGTACGCTGAGGATGGAGCGGATAAAGAGTGGAAGTGATCAGTGTAATCCCAGTCAGAGCCCCCATGGATAAAGACAGGGCAAATCAACTCAAACGCCTGTACAAAGGGCTGTTCATGTTCCCTGCAAGCGTCCCTATCTCACCGATCATTACAGCGCATTCGGTTTGATTTTGAACTTTGCCTGAACTTACTAACTGACCCTTTGGAGAAATTAGATTGAAGGTATTATCTTATACCTGGTTATCCAGCAGCCAGCAGGCACCATCAAGCAAACTGAATTAAAGGGACAGCGGTATCAATTAATCCCACATTTGGCAGGAATTGGTTTGTGTTGCAAAGACTCAACAGAAACATTTGCTTCTATGCTGTTCAGAAATAACAACATGGGGACAATGCATGGTTGCTGATGTAAATTTTACTGTATATTTGCTGAGAGGAGAGAATAGCACAGGGAAACCCTGTATAAAATAAACAGCAGCAACGTTGGACTGCACAGCGGTACAGTTGCTGCCTTACAGCACCAGAGATCCAGGTTCGATCCTGACTAGGGGCAGGAACGGAAATCGCTTTCAAAACATGGGGGAGATACAATTCCTTGGTGCTGCGCGCGCATGCGCACACACACACACACACACGCACACGAGGCTTCGGAGGCTTCAGCCGTGGACCCTGTGGACGGTAACAAAGGGTTGGTTGGTGACCGACTCAGAACTCCAGCAACAGCAGCTTCGTTCCCCTGAAGTTGGGCTTTAATCGGCCACGGGATCTTCCATCGCCCAGCGGGGGCTTCAACATCGGGAGCCTCGACGCAGCAATTTGACCGCGGGGCGATGGAAGATCCCGCAGCCGATTTTAAGCCGCGCCCGGCGATGAAAGGCCCCGCGAACGGGCCGATGCAAGCTCCGCTCTATGATCTTTGCTCCACCAGGACGTCTCCCTCCTCCAATCACCGCGCTCTATCCTCAGTCCCACCCCCCCTACTCTGACCGACACCTCCCTCCTCCAATCATCACGCTGAATCATCTTGTCCCCCCCCCATTGCCTGCTGACCGACGTCTCTCTGATCCAATCGGCTCCCTCGATCATCAGTCCCATCCCCACTATCTCATGGAAAGCGGAGATTTTTAATAGGTTTTTTTTCACCGAATTTCAAAATCCGGATTACAAAACATGGGGGGGATTGTCCCCCACCTCTCAAAACATGGAGGGGACACTCCCCCCTGTCCCCCCTGGAATTTCCGCCCATGCGGCGCGGGTGCTGTCTGTACAGAAGTTTGTACGTTCACCCTGTGGCCGTGTGGGTTTATCTCTGGGTTGCTCCATTTTGCTCCCACATTCAAAAGACGTACAGGTTTTCGGCACGGACCTGCTGTGTTACTCCAGCACTTTGTGCCCTTTTTTTGTAAACTAGCATCTGCAGTTCCTTGTTTCTCCCATCCTATCTCCTGGTTTTCAATTTTTAATTTCCCCAAACAATTTTCATAGAAGCAACACAAACAATTTATTTTATTTTAATAGTATCTGTTGAAATTCTTACCCTCTATTTTGATATTTCTGATTACCTTTACTTTCTACACTAATGTTTCCTTCCTTGTTAATCTCCTAATCATTCATTGCTGTTAATTTTATATTCTGTCCAATCTTAGTTTAGTTTAGTTTAGAGATGGTGCGGAAACAGGCCCTTCGGCCCACCGAGTCCATGCCGACCAACAATCCCCGTACACTAACACTATCCTACACACTAGAGATAATTTACAATCTTTACAGAAGCCAATTCACCTACAAACCTTGTACGTCGTTGGCATATGGGAGGAAACCATAGCACCCGGAGAAAGCCCGCGCGGTCACAGGGAGAACGTACAAACCCTGTACAGACAGCACCTATAGTCAGGATCAAACCCGGGTCTCTGATGTTGTAAGGCAGCAACTCTACCGCTGCACCACCATGCCGCCCCGATCTTCTGATCATCGTCCATCTTTGCCAAATGAAATGGTTTTTCTTCCGGTTGGTTAACCCCTTCAGTTAGGGTCCTCGATGTGCAGTTTTACTTTTGCATCTGAATGTATTTTTTCTGCGTATTCTGAAAGATCCCCTTAGATATTGCAGCGTTTCAATAAAGTGATTCCCCTTAAAACTGCGTCTTGACTGACTGATAGCTTAATCTAATTTTCTAGTTCACTTTGGCTTGTTCTGCTTTGATACCTTTATATTGCCTTTATTTAAATTTAAAATCTTCATCCTGGAGCAATTTTCCCTCCTTGAAACTTAATATAAGGTGCAATCTGTCTGTTCCACTTGGCTGACAGAAAACTAGACAGTCTTCTCTCTTTTAGTGTAGAGATTGGGAGACGAACAATCCTAGCTGCTGTAATATTTTCGCTTGCAAAGAGAGCTTCAGTTTTTCAATATCTGCTCCAGACTCCTTCCAAGCTTTTCCTTAACTATAGCATTTCAGATTTGTTAGTACTTCAGATACATGGTATAGCAGTAACTCTCTACTCCATTATTTCAATCACCCAGTTATTAAGGCCAACATCTACAGTATCAGCCTTCACAATCATTTTTCTGTATCTTTAGGCTTTAGAGATACAACATGGAAACAGGCCCTTCGGCCTACCGAATCCACGCTGACCAGTGATCACCACGTACACTAACACCATTCTACACACGAGGAACAATTTACAATTTTACCGAAGCCAATTAATCTACAAACCTGTGCGCCTTTGGAGTATGGGAGGAAACCGGAGCACCCAGAGAAAACCAACGGGGTCACAGGAAGAACATACAAACTCCGTACATACAGCACCCGTAATCAGGATTGAACACGGGTCTCTGGTGCTGCAAGGCAGAAACTCTACTGCTGCGTGACGATGCTGCCCTGTGTTGTATCTGTTCACGACTAAGATCTACATTCAAGAAAACCATCTCTCTGAATCTTTACTCCTTGTTTTTCAGCATATAAAAAGTTCTACTCTTCTAGAGTTTCACCCATTTTCTCCATTAATATATATTTTTTAAATATTTGAATACATCCATCTGCATGGCTTTGGTCTACATTTGCATCATTAACAATTGTGCAACATTAGCTTGCTATCCCATTACATAATGCTGTGAGAATTTGTGGCCCCAGCATTCAAATCTTGCCAGTTTGAGTACACACCCATTGATCTTACTCTCTTATCTGCAAATCAACCAGCTTCCCAAAATGGTCAATACTATCCCTTTAACGCCACAAGCTTTTTTTACATTAGTTCGTAAGTTCTAGGGCCAGAATTAGGTTATTCGGCCCATCAAGTCCACTCTGCCTTTCAATCAAGACTGATCTATCTTTCCCTCTCAACCCCACCTGCCTTCTCCCTCTCAACCCCACCTGCCTTCTCCCCATAACCTCTGACACCTTTCCTAATCAAGAATCTGTCAATCTCCGCCTTAAAAATATCCATTGACGGCCTCCACAGCCACCCGTGGCAATGAATTCCACAGATTCACCATCCTCTGACTAAATAAAACGAAATAGTTTCTAAAAGTATGTCCTTTTATTCTCAGGCTATGGCCACTAGTCCCAGACTCTCCCATTAGTGGAAACATCCTCTCCACATCCACTCCATCCAGGCCTTTCACTATTTGGTAAGTTTCAATGAAGTTCCCCCTCATCCTTCTAAACTCCAGTGAGTACAGGCCCAGTTTTGTATTGGTCTATTTCAAGAGAATTCACGAAATGTTCTCCAAAATTCCACGTCAATAAAGTTTCCATCCATTGCTTCAATTGCCACATCAAAAAATATGATCATGTGTTTAAAGTTACCCTCTGCAAATACATGCTGTTTCTTTCTGATCTGAAAAAAGGTTAATGTGTTCAGATTCTTTATCATTAAATAGAGATCCTTGTACTTTCCTGAAAACAGATGTCAGGCTGCCCAGTTACTGTTCCTCATCTGTCTTAAATAGCAGAATGACAGGGTATTTTCCTCACTAAATGAACAGTTATTGAATTGAGAGAGTTTTAGAAAATTATAGGTAGTTCATCTGTAATGTTTTCACCTGTTTCTTCAAAAGGCTGGGATAGAAACCAACCGGAGATTTAGTTTAGTGATACAGTGCCCTTCGGCCCACAGAGTCCGTGCCGACCAACGATCCCCGCACACTAACACTATCCAACACACACTAGGGACAATTTACAATTTTACCAAAGCCAATTAACCCACAAACCTGCACTACTTTGGAGTGTGGGATGAAACCGGAGCGCACGGGGAAAACCACGCAAGTCACGGGGAGAACGTACAAACTCCGTACAGACAGCACCCGTAGTCAGGATCGAACCCGAGTCTCTGGCACTGTGAGGCAACAACTCTACAACTGCACCACCGTGCCGCACTGTGTTGTTCGTCAATCCCATTCATACTTTGATGTTCATTTTGTTCTGTCCTTGCCCCTAATTTAGTACAGGCAGTGTTGCTATAACACAATAGTTGCGTTCCCAGGAACCTTTCATTGTAGAAAATCACATTATAAGAACAATTGTGTCATTGGGGAATGTGAGGTTAGGGGCCAGAAAGTTTCAGGCTCGCAATAACAAAGTTATTTTTTAGTTTAGTTTAGTTTAGTTTAGTTTAGTTTAGAGAAACAGCAAAGAAACAGGCCCTTTGTCCCACCGAGCTCATGCCGATCACATGTACACTTATTTTATGTCCTACGAACTAGAGGCAATTTACAGAAGTTAATTAGGGCAGCACGGTGGGGCAGCGGTAGAGTTGCTGCCTTACAGCGCCAGAGACCCAGGTTAGATCCTGACTATGGGTGCTGTCTGTACGGCGTTTGCATGTTACCCTGTGACTGCGTGGGTTTTCGCCGTGTGCTCCGGTTTCCTCCCACACTCCGAAGACGTACAAGTTTGGAGATTAATTGGTTTTGGTGAGTTGTAGAAATGTCCCTAGCATGTAGGATAGTGTTACTGCACGGGTTGATTCCTGGTCGGTGTGGACTCAGTGGGCCGAAGGGCCTGTTTCCATGCTGTGTCTCTGAAGACTGAAATAAAAAATCTAAATGTGATGCTTCTGGCAACAAAACGTCCTTCTGCAATGAGAACAGTTTCTCCTTTAACGTTCTGACATTTGTGCAAAAGCTCTCAAGATTTCAGACCTTCAACACTGCAAGGATGCGTTCTCAGCCGCTACTAGACTTCTTATACACTCACGAATGTGACATTTCAGGAAGCCATACATATACCCCAGTATACACTGGTGGAGCTCAAATAGAGATAGTCAAATGTTTCAAGTTCCGAGGAATAAATATCAAAAGTTCATGTTAATAAGTTGTAGCAGCAGAATTAGGGCATTCGGCCCATCAAGGCGACTCTGCCAATCGATCATGGTTGATCAATCTTTCCCTCTCAACCCCATTCTCCTTCCTTCTCCCCACAACCCCTGACACCCGTATTATATAAGAATCTGTCAATCTCCGCCTTAAATATATCCAATAACTTGGCCTGCACAGCTGTCTGTGGCAATGAATCCCGCAGATTCACCACCCTCTGACTAAAGAGATTCCTCCTCATCTTCTTTCTGAAGGTATGTCCTTTTATTCTGAGTCAGTGGACTCTGGTCCTAGACGCTCCCACTAGTAGAAACATCCTCTCCACATCCACTCCATCACAAGCCATTTGTCCTGGACCAGCCACATAGAAAATCTGGACAAGAAAGCACACAATGCCTATGCTTCCTTAAAAGGCATAGGAATTTCAGCATGTCCCCAACAACCCTCACCAATGTCTACAGATGTGCTGTAGAATACATTTTATCAGGATGCATCACAGCCTGGTTTGGGAACAGCTCCATCCTAGACTGCAAGAAATCGCAGAGAGTTGTGGACGCAGCCCAGACCATCACACAAACCGACCTCACTTCCATTGACTCCACCTACACCTGACGCTGCCTCGGCAAGGCTGCCAGCATAACCAAGGACCAGTCTCACCCCAACACACTCCCTCTTCTCCCCTCGCCCATGAAGCAAGAGGTGTAGTAGTGTGAAAACGCACACCTCCAGAATCAGGGACGGTTTCTTCCCAGCTGTTAACGTGCAACTAAACGGTCTTCTCATCAGCTAAAGTGCGGTCCTGACCTCCGATCTACTTCATTGGTGCTTTTAATTGGACTTCATTGGACTTCGTTGTTATATTTTAGAAACATAGAAACATAGAAATAGGTGCAGGAGTAGGCCATGCGGCCCTTCGAACCAACACCGCCATTCAATATAATCATGGCAGATCATCCAAAATTAGTACCCCGTTCCTGCTTCCTCCCCATATCCCTTGATTCCGTATCTTGCACTAAACATCCAACCTTTATCTTTGCAGTGTGAACGGCTTGATTGTATTCACATATAATCTTGTCTTTGATAGGCACAAAGTGCTGGAGTAACTCAGTGGGTCAGGCAGTATCTCTGGAGAAGGAGGATGGGTGACTTTTCGGTTTGGGATGTTTCCAGTCTGAAGGAGGGTCCTGACCATCCATTCACCCATCCATTTTCTCCACAGATGCTGCCTCACCTACTGAGTTACTCCAGAACTTAGTGTCTATCTTTGGTACAAAACAGCATCTGTAGTTCTTTGTTTCTACGTAATCTTTTCTTTGACTGGATAGCACTGAAACAAAACGTTATTACTGGACCTCGGTATACAGGACAATCATAAACTAAACTAAACTGAACATTTTACATTTCTACCAAATGCTTTCTGTGCTAAGATCTAATCCAGGTCACTCCGTTTCTGTGGTTTTGTTACCTGGGCAGTGGCCATCCTTCAGTAGCTCAGCTAAGTGGCCATCCTTTATGTGAGAGATAAAGCATAATTCAATGGAGAACCTTGCAGCTGAACCATTCCTGCCTTTACCTGACGTCTGACACACACACTCACACACACTCACACACACTCACACACACCCACACATACCCACACACACTCACACACACCCACACACACCCACACACACCCACACATACCCACACACACTCACACACACTCACACACACCCACACATACCCACACACACTCACACACACCCACACATACCCACACACGCTCACACACGCTCACACACACCCACATACACACACATACCCACACACGCTCACACACGCTCACACACACCCACACACACACATACCCACACATGCTCACACACACTCACACACACTCACACACACTCACACACACCCACACATATCCACACACGCTCACACACGCTCACACACACCCACATACACACACATACCCACACATGCTCACACACACTCACATACACCCACACACATGCACACACACTCACACACACCCACACATACCCACACACGCTCACACACACCCACATACACACACATACCCACACATGCTCACACACACCCACATACACCCACACATACCCACACATGCTCACACACACTCACATACACACACATGCCCACACATGCTCACACACACTCACAAACACCCACACACATGCACACACACTCACACACATCCACACATACTCACACACGTTCACACACTCACATACACCCACACACACACACACACACTCACAAACGACTTTCCAACTGGAGTTCTGTGGATACTGAGCAGGAATGGCCAGTGCGGCTAATTTTACACCCTGGGGGCAGCGTGGGGGGGGGGGGGTGCTGAGTCCAATTGTAACACTCTGACCATCTCCCCTGCTGAGTGCAGACAGTTCAGTGCAGGCAATGAACTGACAGTGCGATTCCCCCAGCGAATTTGGCTGGAAGCGCTGAAGTAAGTGGTACCATTACCCAGTTACAATAAAGGTTGTCCCACATTAGAGGCAGTCTCCTCTTTAAAAGTTGCCTTCAAATGCAGCACAGCAGTAAAAACCACCCCAGGGATAGTTTCGCTTAGTTATTTTCGTTTAGTTTAGTTTAATTTAGTTTAGTTTAATTTAGTTATTTTTATTCAGTTTAGTTAAGTTTAGTTTAATTTAGTTATTTTCATTCAGTTTAGTTTAGTTTAGTTATTTTTGTTTAGTTTAGTTTGCCCCGCACATCTCAATGAAACTTTCCCACTCTCGCTGGCCTCTAGTGTTTTCCAACCTGGGAGAAAGGTTCTGACTGTCTACTCTGTCTATGCCTCTCATCATTTTATATACATCTATCAAGGTATGTTTTTGTCTAGTTTAGAGATAGAGCATGGAAACAGGCTCTTCGGCCCACCGAGTCCACACTGACCAACAATCACCAGAATACCAGTTCTATCCTACACACACTCGGGACATTTTACAGAAGATGATTAACCTACAAAACTGCATGTTTCTGGCATGCGAGTGGAAACCGGAGCACCAGGAGAAAATCCATGCAGTCACAGAGAGAACGTACAAACTCTGTACAGACAGCAAGCGTAGTCAGGATCAAACCCAGGTCTCTGGCGCTGTAAAGGGCCTGTCCCACTTGGACGACCTAATCCACGAGTTTAGAAGACCCTAGATGAGTTGAAAAAAATGTCAAGTTCGTGTTGACTCACTGAAGTAAAAGACCTCCTACGACTGTGTCTACGACCTCCAACGACTATGTTTACGACCTCCTACGACCCCCTTGACCTCAGTCTTCCACACCTAAGACCAACTACGACTAGCTACGCGTGGAAAATGATTACATGATAAAATGATGTCATGGTTGCATTTTTTTTCTTGGGCCAGTTGCCGACCTACGTCTACATACGACTACCTACGACTATCATCACGACCTACTATGACCTACCTACAACCTACCTATGAGTAAAAAGTATTGATTTTTTCCGTGCCGACCTTTTTTTTACTCGTGGACATTTTTTATCAGGCTGGAAAAAACGGCGCGACCTACTTGAGACCACGAGTACGCGGAGACCACTCACGAGCATGAGAAAGAGTTACGAAGACCTCCTACGACCTCCTACGACCTTGTGGCAACCATGCTGCGAGTATGAGTCAAGGGCAAACTCGGCAGAGGTCGCCAGTTAGGTTGTTAAAGTGGGACGGGGCTTATGGCAGCAACTCTACTGCTGCACCAATGTGCCGCAATAAGTGTTCGGTTTGGAGCGAACCTGGCGTCATTCTCTTTGGAGCAGCGAAGTCTGGACTCAGAGATTGTATTCGCAGGCAGGGGGAAGTCACCAGAGGATGCACGTTTGAGATAATTGGCAGAATTATTGCAGTGGGGGATGGAGAGGGAGATGTGAAGCCTGCCATCTTTCTGATCTGCGATGCACGGCGTGAACTAGTGGAGGAAGCAGTCACTTTCAAAAGTAAATTGGATAAATCCTTTAAGGAAAAAGGCCTGCAGACTGTGGGGACTGTACAGTATGGGACCAATTGGACATCTTGCTCATAGAGCTGGTATTAGCAGCTCAACTTACATCTAAACCATGTAAATGCAGGGAGAAATGTATGGGAATAGGAGTGAGCTGTTTCTGTGTATTTATAATACAATTTTCAATTTTGTGCCCTTCAAAAATGATAAGGTAAACTGGAGATGGACACCAAATGCTGGAGTAACTCAGCGAGTCAGGCAGCATCTCTGGAGAAAATGGATAGATGATGGTTTCGGTCGGGACCCTTCTTTAGACCGATGGATAAAGAAGGGTCCTGACGTGATAGGGTAAATATACAGTGAGTAGGAACAAACTGCAAATGTTGGTGTAAACCAAAGATAGACACAAAAAGCTGGAGAAACTCAGCGGGACAGGCAGCCTCTCTGGAGAGAAGGAATGGGTGACGTTTCGGGTCCAAACCCTTCTTCAGACGGGCTGAAGAGTCTCGACCCTAAATGTCACCCATTCCTTCTCTCCAGAGATGCCGCCTGTCCCGCTGAGTTACTCCAGCTTTTTGTGTCTATTTTCATGGTAAATGTACAGTCTTTTACCCAGTCCTATGGAGGGTAGAATTAGATTAATTTCTCTCCCGCCATTTTCTGTAATTGTTTTTAACATAACATAGAACATGGAACTGTACAGCACTGGAACAGGCCCTTCTGTCCCCATTGTCTATAGAGTCATAGAGTGATACAGTGTGGAACCAGGCCCTTTGGCCCAACTTGCCCACACCGACCAACATGCCCCAGCTACACTAGTCCCACCTGCGTGTGCTTGGTCCCTATCTCTCCAAACCCGTCCTATCCATGTACGTGTCTAACTGCTTCTTAAACATTGGGATAGTCCCAGCCTCAACTACCTCTTCCGGCAGCTTGTTCCATTCACCCACCACCCTTTGTGTGAAAAAGTGACCCCAATGTCCATACTGAACATAATGCCAAGTTAAACTAATCTCCTCTGCCTGCACGTGACCCGTGTCCCTCCATTCCCTGCATAAGCATGTGTCTATCCAAAGTCTCCATCCCGCTGTGTTTCACTAGTAGGGGCTGGAGAGGTCCGTGGAAGATGGCGAGTGAGTGCAGGAACGTTTGTAGAGCAGAACTGAAGAGGAAATGAACTGGGACAGCAGCCAATTGTTACTGAGATATTCAGCTCGGATTTCAGCCCTTCTGAGTGGCTCCCAGCAGAAAACCCCATGGGATGTCCACGGCAAGAGCCTGGAATTAGTTATGAAAAATTCACGGACAGTTATAACATGCCCCGGGAGCTTGAGATGTAAAAGTAATAACTGAACTAAGTAAAACTCAATGAGGACAGTGGGTCTTACAGAATCTCTCCAGGATCTCACTGGAGAATTCACCAAGAGACAGCTGCACAGATAAGCATTCACTCAATTGCCTTACGACAGGAAAAGCAATTTGTACAGTTTAACCCACACTACGCTATTGTAACCTCCCAAGTCATTGTTCAAGCTTTTGGGGTCACAATTCTGTTTATTCTCAAGCTCCTTGCAACCTCAGGAGGAGGGGAAGCTGGTTGATGTCATCCCACAACCTCACAACACCAGTGTCAATTTAATATAAGTAACATCAAGGAACAAGACCGTTTCATCTTTGCGCAAAAGGTGGTCAGCCCCAGAGGGACGCGGGTGGTTCCCAAATCCCGCTGGGCCACCGGCCTGGTTCCTCTCCCCGTCGCCCCTAACGACAGGGAACCGGAGGGTGCAGAGAGTCCGCGGCTGCGGACGCTGGAACAAAGGGCCGGTCACAGAACCGAGGGTCTTACCGAAGATGGATGTGGAGAGGATGTATCCACTAATGGGAGAGTCTAGAACTAGAGGACATAGCCTCAGAATTAAAGGATGTTCTTCTAGGAAGGAGCTGAGGAGAATTTTCTTTAGTCAGAGGGTGGTGAATCTGTGGAATTCTTTGCCACAGAAGGCTGTGGAGGCCAAGTCAGTGGATATTTTTAAGGCAGAGATAGATATATTCTTGATTAGTATGGGTGTCAGAGGTTATGGGGAGAAGGCAGGAGAATGGGGTTAGGAGGGAGAGATAGATCAGCCATGATTAAATGGCGGAGTGGACTTGATGGGCCGAATGGACTAATTCTACTCCTATTCCTTATGACCTTAAGATAGACACAAAGTGAGTCAGGCAACATCTCTGGAGAAAAAGGATGGGTGACGTTACGGACCGGGACCCTTCTTCAGAGACGGAGGGGTCTTACATTCCGGCCATCAAGTTCGGCTGCGGGGGGCGCTCTCCGGGGCACGAAAGTTCAAGGCTGAGGGGCGGGAAAGGAGAGAGACGACGGTTCGCTGTCGGAAGCAACGGATGCAACGGGCCTTTATGGTCAGCTGCAGATTGGACTATGAAAATGGTCGGTTAACCTGGCGACACTTGCAAATGGACTCAGTGTTTTTTTTCTATTCATTCGGTACTTTTGGAGATACGTGTGGAAACAGACCCTTCGGCCTACCAAGTCGTGCCGAAAAGCGATCCCTGTACATTAGCACCATCCTACACACCAGCGGCATTTTGCAATTTTACCGAAGCCAATTAATGTACAAACCTGTACGTTTCTGTAGTGTGGGAAGAAACCGGAGCACCTGAAGAAAACTCATAGGGAGAACGTACAAACTCCATACAGCCAGCACCCGTAGTCAGGGTGGAACCCGGGTCTCCGGCAGTGTAAAGGGCCTGTCCCACTCTACGAGTTTACCCAAGAGCTCACCCGAGTAAAAAAAAAATAATCAAACTCGTGGTAAGTACGTAGAATGTACGTAGCGGTTACGTCGGAGCTCGGGACGTCTCTTAGTGGCTTGTAACGCTAACGGCAGGTACTCGGGAAATGCGGTAACCTCGTGAGGTTTTTTCAACATGTTGAAAAATGTCCACGAGAGCCCCGAGTACCTACGAGCGGCTATTACCGTAATTCTCCGAGTTCGAGTCAGGGGAAACTCGGGAGAACTCTTGAATTACCTCGCACAGTGGGACAGGCCTTAAGGCAGCAACTCCACCGCTGCGCCACCGTGCTGCCCCAAGTTCACTTAATTGGGGATTGTTCTTATGTATGGAAATAATGTTTACTGATCTGAATGCAAAAAGAGAATTTCACAGTACCTTGGTACTTGAGATAATAAAAGATCCGTTGAACCATTGAACATTCCTACATTTGTCTATCTGTCCTTCACAGATAAGGTGGCACAGTGACGAGAAAGCTGGTCTCATAGATCAAGTGGGCTGGAGATCGGTGATGTGTCACGATAGAATTGCGTTCAAATCCCACCAAGGCAGCTAGGAAATACAAATTTAGGTAATTAAATCAGTCTGGAATTAATAGCTAGCATCGGCAATAGTGACCACGAGGCAACTGGATTGTCATAAATTAAAAACATCTGTCTTACTGAGACACTTCAGGGATGGAAACCTGCCATCCTTACTCAGCCTGCCATGTATATGGGGCCCACACAGTGTATCTGACTATTAACAGTCATCTGAAATTGCACTAGGTTCAAAGGCGACAAGGACTAGCAAAATCCTATCAAAGAATAATTGAAACAAAATTGTGATCTGTGTGCCTGAACTCAGCATTGAAAGTAACGAGCTTCCTTCCTGATTTTTTTCCCCAAGGCTTTCAACTGTATTCCAGTTGTTGCATTTCACAGGAGGTGGAGCTGTCTGGTTTGGAAGCCAAGGACTGAAGACCATTGGTGGTGAATGCACCGTCCCGTCCCCTGGGCTTATGTCACACACCAGGTCTCTCTCCTGGGGAGGTCAGTTATCAGCTCCTGTCGCAAGCTCATAAACTTTACTCTGGTGGTCCATTAACAATGAATTTATAATATAGGAAAACAGTTTACAGAAGAAAATTAACCTACAAAACCTGCACATATTTGTAGTGTGGGAGAAAACTGGAGCACCCAGAGAAAACCCACGTGGTCACAGGGAGAATGCACAAACTCCGTACAGACAGCTTTGCAGAGGTACAATTAGCCATAGAATCATAGTACCTTACAGCGTGGTAACAGGCTATTCGGTCCAATTTCCCCACACCTGCCAACATGTCCCACCTGCCTGCATTTGGCCCATATCCCTCTAAACCTGTCCTATCCATGCACCAGTCTAAATGTTGCTTAAACATTGTGATAGTAACTGCCTCAACTACCTCCTCTAGCAGCTCGTTCCATTTACCCACCACACTTTGTATAAAAAAGTTACCCCTCAGGTTCCAATCAAATCTTTCCCCCCTTACCTTAAACCTATGTCCTCGGGTTCTCAATTCCCTTATTCTGGGCAGGAAACTATGTGCGTCTACCCAATCAGCTTCTTCCCCTTTGTTATCAGATCTCTAAATGGTCCTTTCATAAGCTGGTGGAACAGTGGTGCAGCGGTAGAGTTGCTGCCGTACAGCACCAGAGACCTGAGGTTGATCCTGACCACGGGTGCTGTCTTTACGGAGTTTGTATGTTCTCCTAGTGACGATGTAGGTTTTCTCCAGGTGCCCCAGTTTCCTCCCACATTCCAAAGACATACAGGCTTACAGGTTAATTGTCTTCTGTACATTGTCAATTCTTCCTAATGTTTAGGATAGTGCTAGTATAAGGATGATCAATGGTCGGTGCGGTATCGGTGGGCTGAAGGACCTGTTTCCATGCTGTATCTCTAAATTAAAGCTAAGATGCTCTCTGATTCACCTTGGACTTTGATTATGGATCTGTTGCATTATGCTGAGAATTCTATTCTGTATCTTTCCTTTTGCTTTACATATATTGACGATTGCATTCATGTGTGATATTATTTGATTTGGTTATATAGAATGTAGATATAGCATGTGGACTTTAGACTTTAGACTTTAGTGATACACCAAGGAAACAAGAGCTTCGGCCCACTGAATCTGCTTCGAACAGCAATCATCCCTTATACTAACCTACACACACTAGGGACAATTTTACAACTTACCAAAGCCAATTAACCTACAAACCTGTACGTCTTTGGAGTGTGGGAGCAAACCGGGAGCACAGGGAGAAAACCCACGCGGTCACGGGGAGAATTTACAAATGCCGTACTGACAGCGCCGATAGTCAGGATTGAACCTGGTTCCCTGGCTCTGTACTGTGCTGCCAGCTTATGGAAGGACCATTCAGAGGTCTCATAACAGAAGTGAAGAAGCTGTTCCCAGGGCTCTGGCGCTGGAAGGCAGTAACTCTACCGTTGCGCCAACATGCCGTGCTGATAAACAAAGCTTTACCCTCAGCACGTGACAATCATTAACTTAAACCTAAACCGATGAATGGTTGGACAGTGTTGAGACAGGGAAGGGATGTGGAGGACTGGTGGAGTTAGGCCTTGTCAAGGTACATGCACCGTCTAACAAAGATGTCCATGTGCACCATGTAGTAATTGAAAAAGCAGTGAAACACAATGTGTATCTGATTAAGCTCTGGATGCATTTACTTCACATGTTGCACTCCCTGCTGGTCATTATTTTTGCAATGATGATTAAAGTAATAACATAAAATGACTGTCTCAGGAGATGGCTTTGCAACAGATGCAGCACCATCAGCCAATTTAGTAAAAAAAAGACAAATTTTCAGCCTAGTTGAAAACTACATTGTGATGAGACCATTTCCTTGCTGCCAGGGTTCGGAGCCAAAGGTCTTTTCCACACCCTTTAGCTAGTAGCCTGTTCATTGTCCAGAGCATATGTGCAGCAAGTGTGTCTGAGAAACTCTCTGTGTCTGCCTCATAGCAATGTGTTTACACAATGGTTATATAGAGTCTGTGTAGGGGGAAATGCAGATGCTGGTTGACATAGAAGATAGGCACAAAATGCTGGAGCAACTCAGCAGGTCAGGCAGTATCGCTAGAGAAAAGGCGAAGGTGATGTTTCGGTTTGAGACACTTAGATTAATTTAGTTTGTTTAGCTTGGAGATACAGGCCCTTCGGCCCACCAAGTCCGTGGTGACCAGCGATCCCCGCACAGTAGCACTATCCTGGACACTAGGGGCAATTTAGAATTTCACCAAAGCCAATTAACATACAAATCAGTACGTCTTTGGAATAAGAGAGGAAACGGAAGCACCCAGAGAAAACCCCACGAGGACACGGTGAGATGTACAAGCAGTACAGGCAGGATCAAACCAGGATCCTGGTGCTGTAAGGCAGCAACTCTACCGCTGCGCCACTATGCCGCCCTTCTTCAGTCTGACGGATATAATCTGGGTCGGGATCCTTCTAACAGTCTGACGAAGAATCCCAACCCAAAACTTCACCTATCCATGTTCTCCAGGGATTGTGCCTGATCGTGCTGAGTTACTCCAGCACTTTGTATCTTTTTTTGTAAACCAGCATCTGCAGCTCCTTGTTTCTACAAAGAAAGTATCATTGACTTGCATGTAGCAATGTTACAAAATTTTGAGATTTAAAAAATCAAGTCTGCAATTTATCCCATCAGATAAAGCATAAAAATAAGTTTAATTTGACACCTAATTCACTTTCATATCTTCAGTATTAAAGAAGTTATGGCCATTTTCATACTCTAAAATTAGCATCTTGTTCCCTATTGCTTTTCCATTGACTTAACTCAAAAGCTGTGATCAAGGACAGTCAAAAGCCCATAACTTTCTTAAAAATTAAGAGAACTGAATGAAATTTTCAGTTATTATAGATTGAAGCATTCTGAAACAAATATGAAACAATCTTACTTGGATGACCTGAAATTAAAGCATATAATTAGTTAGTTACCCAATTGTAGCTAATTACAAAATTCAATTACTAGATCTAAACATCTATCCATTTCTTAAGAAAAAGTTAACATTTTTAAATAGCGTAAGTGTTCAAATAACATTCACACAATAATTCACAATATAACATGATTTTTAAATCTCATTGCATGAATTTATAGGCCAAAAGGAAGGAATTTAGTGTTTAATTCCCGTAAATTAATGGCCATTTTAATCATCTTGCGAGTGGGTTTTTGTGGAACGTGCTGGTTTGGAACGTTGCATTTGCGGTGAATTTAAACCTCATATCGGCAGGAAAAATACTGCCGGTTCGTATATTTACATAATGAAATTTTCGCAACGTGAATTTTGATTAAAGGCATCCTTAGAAGCAAGTTTATATATAAAATAAACGGCTTTCATTTACCTGTCCCGTATATGAAATCCGTCCCCGTTGTCGGCGATGACGGCTTTAGAAGATTATTTCTAATTTACTCCTGTTCGTAAAATATTCAGTGCAGTTTAAAAGATACTTAATAAAATGGCAGTCAAAGCGATTATTCTTTAGCAGCTAAACAGCCTGACAGACATCGATTTGAATAGGCTGGAGAAACAAGGCATTTTAAACCCGCCCCCTCTCAAAGGCGCCAAAGTCGCGCACATGGGCAGTGACAGAACTGCAGCGCCGCTGAAGGTAAGTTTTGTAACATACCTATAGCATGAAGTGAGATGAGGTGCATAGGATATAATAGGAGATCGGTGGTGGGGGGGTGGGGGGGTATTGCTTGAAGTTGAAGAACTCGTTGTTTATACCATTGGGTTTTAAGACCTCAGGCAGTTAGAACTGGTTGTAACATTTCCTCCACTATGACCCTCACCACTGCTCACCCCTTTGTTCCATTCCCTGTCCACCCATGACTATGCGGTCAAGTACCATGCCAACCCAATATCTGAGCTTGTCATTGATAGCTGGATCAACAACAATGAATGGATGAAGCCCAGGAAAGAGTTTGAAAACCTTGTGTCATGGTGTTAGGACAGCAATCTAGTCATAGTGTGCGGACGTGGCGTTGAAGGACGAGAAGCCGAAGCAAAGAAGTGGAAGCCAAATAACCGAACGGAAAGGAAGCCAAAACGCCAACTAACTGAAAATGTACGAAGCCGAAACGCCAAATAACCGAAAGGGTGGGACGCCTAAAAGCAAACCAACCGAAAGGGTGGGACGTCTAAAAGCAAACTCACGGAAAGGCTGCTCTGCCGAAACGCCAACTCACCGAAAGGCCGCGTCGCCTACAAGCCAACGAACCGAATGGCCGCTCTGCCGAAAAGTCAAATAACGGACATGATGTCGCCGAGGGGGGGCAGGACTTGTCAGCGATTGGTCCAGACCCCCACGTCCATCACATTACTGGCCAATGGAGACGGGAGGGTGGGGACCATTTTCCCACACAAGCCATAGGTGACTGGCCACTCTGAACCCAAGCACCAAGTTGAAAGCGGCCGAAGGAGCGCATCCCTCAGGACAGCCCCACTCTCCCACGGCCACGGCCGCCCTTCGCCTCGTCTTCCCCGTGTGGCCGCACTGTGATGAGCCGTGTGTCGGTAGTGCCGGGTGGAGCAGAGGTGTGGGACAGGCTGGTCCCTCCGCACACCCAGAGTCTCTGACCACGATGCACGGCCATCACCCCTGACACCCACACTGAGTGATTCACCCCCCACCCCGGCTGCAGGGACAGATGGCTTGGGGCATTGGCAGCAATAGTAAATCGCTTTTAAAACAGGGGGGGGGGGGGACACAAATTCCCTGGCGGGCCTATGATAAGTGTGCATGACAACGAACAATTTTATCTCCTCCCACTCCCTCCCCCCCTCCGTGACAACAAGAAGCACGTTTTATTTATTGCTCCCACGCTCAAAACACCAGATAATCTGTAATCTGTTTTAACCGAAGATGGACACAAAAAGTTGGAGTAACTCAGTGGAACAGGCAGCATCTCTGGAGAGAAGCCACCCAGTCACCTATGGCTTGTGTGGGAAAATGGCCACCACCCTCCGTCTCCATTGGCCAGTGATGTGATTGGCGCGGGGGTCTGGACCAATCGCTGACAAGTCCTGTCCCCCGGCAACGTCATGTCCGTTATTTGACTTCGGCAGAGCGGCCATTCGGTTCGTTGGCTTGTATGCGACGCAGCCTTTCGGTGAGTTGGCGTTTCGGCAGAGCGGCCTTTCTGTGAGTTTGCTTTTAGGTGTCCCACCCTTTTGGTTAGTTTGCTTTTAGGCATCCCACCCTTTCAGTTAGTTGGCGTTTCGGCTTCGTACGCTTTCGGTTAGTTGGCGTTTCGGCTTCGTACGCTTTCGGTTATTTGGCGTTTCGGCTTAGTTTCCATTCGGTTATTTGGCTTCCACTTCTTTGCTTCGGCTTCTCATCCTTCGACGCCACGTCCGGGTACCGTCATAGAATCATCATAAAGTCATACAGCGTGGAAACAGGCTCTTTGGCCCAACTTGCTCACTTGTCCCATCAACACCAGTCCCACCAGTCTTGGAGAAGATGTAGGAGCTTGAAATTCCAGACAGCCAGGCTTAAGAACAGCTTCTTCTCCACAGCTCTGAGACTCATGAACCAGTCACTTTATCATATCCCTCTCCCAAAGTTGTTGCCATGTACTCTTACTCTCAACTCTATCTCAGATGGATATTCCGTATTTTAATTTTCTTTTTAATTGGCATGACAGTCTTTTTTTTGCACCTGCCACTATTTTTGCACCTGCCGTTGTATTTAGTACTGAATTTCTCATTACTCTGTGAGCTTCATGTGAACAAGGAATTTAATTATTCCCTGATGTATATGACTAAACTAATCTAAATCTAAATGGACCCAATTTCTAGGCAATATTACTTTTTTTTTTAAAGGACTTCTGTGAACTAAATGGGTTTTATGACACTCCAAAGGGTGCATTAGTGATGTGTAGGAAGGAACTGCAGATGCTGGTTTACACCGAAGATAAGACACAAAACGCTGGAGTAATTCAGTGGGACAGGCAGCATTTCCGGAGAGAAGGAATGATTGATGTTTCGGGTTTGCCTGTCCCACTCCAGCATTTTGTGTCTATCTTCAGTACATTATTGATACTGTCTTTTTAATTTAGACAATATTAATTTTGTATTTTAATGAATATAACATTTCCGGGTGCTATAATGAAATTGGAACATATCTCCAGTTCATTAGTTCTGGTTTATAGTTGTTGAGTTTAGCAATTTACCTACAATGTACTATACCAATTAAAATAAAGTGATAATGTATTCAATTGTTGTACAGGTGCTTTCAAGGAGTAATATACCCAGGAAGCTTACCCTCTCAAAATTCTCTAGGGGTTTCATTGGGTATTATGTGGGTAGCACAGTGGTGCAGCCTGATGGACCTGTCCCACTTAGGCGACTTATTAGGCGACTGCAGGAGACTATGCGGTCGCCACATGGTTGCCACATGTTCGCGGGTGGTTGCCGGGGAGTCGCCTTCATGGTCGTGAGGTGTTCCCGCATTCTGGGAACTGGTCGCGGCCTCATTATGGTCACCGTGAATTTTTCAACATGTTGAAAAATTAGCGGTGACTAGAATGAAGCCGCCATGGAGAGTAGCGAGAATTCTCGTGCCGTAGGTGGGTCGCCAGGAGGTCCTAGTGGGTTTCCAGGAGTTCGACGGTTCTCGTAGGTTGTAGCCGGTGCTGACCGGTGAATTTCATTGGCTCATTGGGGAAATAAAACGTAAGCAGTAGTTTTCAGAACCAAGGATAACCGACCGGTAATGTTAATGTCTGCCGAGTTTCACAGCCGTGTATCTCTGGCTTCTTAAAGGTTTTCTCCATTCCTTCTCCCCCCTTCTCCCCCTCTCCCCCTCTCTTTTAAAGGACTTACGTGACCCTTGTCGTACACTGTGCTTTCACCGTCTTAATTACAGCGCCAACCTTCCTGTTCATCGCGGTGTGTGTCTGTATCACATTGGCTTTGCACCATGTGAATTTCATTCAAACAGCGCTCCCCTCGCTTGCCCTGTCCCCCGCCTGCATAACGGGCTGGTGAAGGAAGCGATGTGTGTGTGTGCTCCACTCTGACAGTCACTGGTTTTCCAGGCGAGTGTAAAATCGCCTGTGGGACAGGCCCATTACAGCGCCAGAGACCTGGGTTCGGTCCTGACTACGGGTGCTCTCCGTACGGAGTTTGTACGTTCTCCTCGCGACCTGCGTGGGTTTTCTCTGGGTGCTCCGGTTTCCTCCCACACGCCAAACACATACAGGTTTGTAGTTTAATTGGCTTGATAAAATTATAAAATTGTGCCTAATGTGTGTAGTATAGTGTTAGTGTGCGGAGATTGCTGGTCGGTGCAGACTTGGTGGGCTGAAGGGCCTGTTTCTGTGCAGTATCTCTAAACTAAACTAAAAAATGTCAGTTCCCACTGTGTCTAGACAGCTTTTAATACCAGCTTTTAAATATTGTACGGTGACACCCTCGATGCTTACTAAGTACCAGTTTCATGCAAAATGCTGGGGGTGGAAGGAGTGAGTAAATTCTTTATCCACTTGTCTCAAGAGCTTCCCATTGTATCACGGGCTTCCATACTATTATATGGTGTTATTAGAAGGCTAATGTTCTGTAAGTATTGCTGAAAGTGAGCCTCCAGGGGCCTGTTAACCTGCTGGGTAACCTGCCTTTTACCTGCACTTTAGGTTTCTCCATAGATATTTAGTTTTATGAAGCAATCACAGTCAGGCAGGTATTAGCAGTTTGTGATGGAGTCTAAGTATCACTAGTGGTAGTTTAGTAGAGATACTGTGCAGAAACAGGCCATTTCGGCCCACCGAGTCCACGCCGACTGCCGATCCCCGCACACTAACACTAGAGACAACTTACAAGTTTACCAAAGCCAATCAACCTACAAACCTGTACGTCTTTGGAGTGTGGGATGAAAACGGAGCATCCGGAGAAAACCCACCAGGTCACAGGGTGAATGTACCAACTCCATACAGACAACACCCGTAGTCAGGATCGAACCCGCTCTCTGCTGGTGTAAGACAGCAAATCTCCACTGCGCTACCGTGCCACCCGAGTTTAAGTATCGCCAGTGGTAGTTTAGTTTGCTACTAGTCGGCGCGGACTCGGTGGGCAGGATGGCAGAAACAAGCCATCCTTCCCACCGAGTCCTCGCCGACCAGCGATCCCCCGCACACTATCTTACACACACTAGGGACAATTTACATTCTTACCAAAGCCAATTAATCTACAAGCCTGTAGGTCTTTGGAGTGTGGGAGGAAACCGGACCACCCGGAAAAAACCCACGTGAGTCACGGGAGAACATACCAACTGGTTAAAATTGTAAATTGTTCCTAGTGTGTGTAGGATAGAGTTAGTGTGCAGGGATCGCTGGTCAGTGCAATCTTGCTGGGCCGAAGGGCCTGTTTCCGCACTGTATCTCTAAACTAAACTAAACTAAAATCCAAATTGGCTTGGAGGTGGGGAAATAAATACTGAGCTAATTCCTTGTGGCTGTTAATGTGACTCCGTGAGGCCAGTATGTTTACAAAGGTCTGACAGTTATAACTATGATTAATCTCAACAAACACTAACCATCTTGACAGTGATACCCCACTTAAACACCCCAGCTGCTAATTGGCTTTTAGATTGCATTCATAGCTGCACTAAACTAGATCCTGTGATTGGTCGCTCAAGCTACCCTGACTCAGTGTTTATGCTACTCTTACACGTTAGAGAGAAGGGCCTTGAAGGCATGTTCCCATTGTGAAGTATCTTTAGAAATAACCCGGAGCAGCGCTGAGAGGAAAAGGCAGGTGGGTGATGATCATAGCACAGTGGTGCAGTAGTGTGGCAGAGATAAGACACCCAAGCTGGATGCTGAGAAGATATCACCATGTTTCTCTGGAAAGTTGGAAGTTTAGAGGAGACTTGATAGAAGTACGTGTATGGAATCATGAGAGGCATAGATAGCGTAGACAGTCAAACCTTTATCCCAGGGTGGAAATATCCAACAGTAAAGGGCATAGCTATACATCCATGTTTATAGGTTCTAGGTGCAGAATTAGGCCATTCAGCCCATCAAGTCTACTCCCTCATTCAATCATGGCTGATCTATCTTTCCCTCACAACTGCATTCTACTACCTTCTCCTCATAATCCTTGACACCCATACTAATCAGGGATCTATCAACTCCGCTTTAAAAATATCCATGACTTGGCCTCCACAGCTTACTGCAGCAATGAGTTCCACAGATTCGCCAGCCTCTGATGAAAGAAATTTCTCCTCATCTCCTTTCAAAAGATGTGTCCTTTTATTCTAGGTCTATGCCTTCTGGTCTGGACAGATCTGGTGGAGGCAGTTACGATAGTGGCATTTAATAGGTGTTTGGGTGGGCACATGGAAATGCACTGACAGAGGGATATGGATCATGTACATTGAAACTCCACGTGGTCACAGGGGGAACGTCCAAATACCATACAGACGGCACAGACCTGAGTCGCTGGAGCTGTGAAGCAACAGTTCTGGCAGCTGATTACACAGGGATTGCACTGGGATTATATTGAGAGCAGGCATAGAGTCAAAGGACCAAATAATCTTCTTCTACTTTCAAATTTAGCTTTTAGATTAGGTTTATTATCATCATCATCATCATCATCATAATCATACTTTATTAGCCAAGTATGTTTTGCAACATATGAGAAATTTCATTTGCATAGTCATACCAATAAAAAGCAACGGAACACACAAAATACATTTGAACATAAACATCCACCACAGTGACTTCTCCACATTCCTCACTGTGAAGGAAGGCGGAAAAAAAATCCAATCTCTTCCCTTCTTTGTTCTCCCATAGTCAGGGGCCTCGAGACTTCTGTTGAAGGGGCAATCTGGGCTCTCGTAGCCAGCGGCGTTTAGGCCCTTGCATTGGGGCGATCAAGCTCCTGCATCCGGGGGGGTGGGGGGAATCTCACCTCCCCCATGCCGGGGCGATCTGACACCGGGTCGGGGCTGATTAAAACCTTCTGTGTCGTTTGGAGCTCCTGACATCGGTCTCTACCCGAGACTGCGAGCTCCTCGATGGTGAAATCCGCAGGCCACAGTTGGAGCATTGATTCCAGGCAAGGAATCGCAGACTCCGATGGTAAGTCCACAGTCCCGTGGCGGGGCTCAAAGTCAGTCTCGAGTAGGGCCGCCAGCTCCATGATGTTGGGCTGCAGAGTGACCGGAGATACGACCAGGCAACAATCGCACCTCCGGCAAGGTAAGAGATTGAAAAAAAGTTTCCCCTGACCCCACCCCCCCCCCCCCGCCCCACCCCCAACATAAAACAAACCAGAGAACATTAACACATACTTTTAAAACACACTAAAAATAACAAAAAAAGACAGATTGTTGGCGAGGCTGCAATCGCGGTGCCACCCGGTGGAACATTGCATCGGGATACAGAAAAGCTTTTGTTTGCATGCCATCCGTTCAAATCTGATAATACCATACATGAGCACTTTCAAGGTAAACATATGTACAACAGATAGAGCAGAGAGGACAATTCCAGAGTGCAGAATATAGTTTCCCAGCATTGTAGTGGAATGATTCCTTGGGAAAAAACCCCAAATGTCTGCAATGAGATAGGCTGGAAAATAGGGAGTGCACCCTAGCTTATGGAAGGACCATTCAGAAGTCTGATAACAGAGGGGAAGAAGCTGTTCTTGAGTCTGGTGATATGTGCTTTCAAGCTTTTGTCTCTTCTGCCCGATGGGTCTGGGGAGAAGAAGGAGTAAATAGGATGGAAAAGGTCCTTGATTGTGTTGACTGCTTTCCTGAGGCATCATGAAGTGTAGATGGAGTCAATGATGGTGTGTCTGGTCTGTGTGATGGACTGGGCTGCTTCCACAACTCTAATTCCTTGTGGTCTTGGGTAGAGCTGTTCCCAAACCAAGCTGTGATGCAACTTGACAGTATGCATCTGCAGAAGTTGTAAAATAGATAGATATTATGATACTATTCCAACAACAACCTAAGAGCCCTGATTGTGAGAATGAGTGAAGAGTTTCATCTCTCTAGTCTAACTATATTTGACCTGGATAGACACAAAACTCAGCGGGACAGGCAGCATCTCTGGATAGAAGCAATGTATGACATTTCGGGTCGAGACTCTTCTTCAGACTGACCCGTGTACATGACCTGGGATGGGATCTTGGTTTGATTAGTGTGGTTATATTCTGCCCCTTCAGTTCCTAGTATTTCACTTTGGTATCATAGTTGTGCAGATCCCTTGGTGGAATTACATCCCCACGTGCAAGACAGCTGCTTTATTGCAAAACCATATTTTATTTGAAAACCTGCTGGATAGTTGAACTTAACGGAAGCTCCACATGTTAAAAGAGCTCTAAAATCACTTTGCATTTGTCCCCACAATTTGAAGATCACTGCTTATAACAACACCTTAAACACAATTAGGCCGAATGCATTTCTGGTTAGAAGGAAAACACAGCAATCCTTTGCTCACCTTGTCTGTCTAGAGCAACGCTGTGCATTTACTGTATAACATGCAACCATTTTAATGTGCATGAAAACAGGAAACCAGTCCTTGAGGAGGATGTTATAAATTTTAAGAGTGCAATGAATAGATTTTTGACAGCAAAAGTGTCACATTACTGGATTCCATTTTAGCCACTTTTCTGCAGAAAGAATTTGGAAAAATAATTACTTGTTTTAAGCATTATGTAGTCACACAATTTACTTTTCAAATATAACATAGTGAGTCAGAAGATGCACTAGGTTTGAGAATAGATTGAGAATATGTTGCCTTGGCTGCACTATCAAAAAATGCTTTTCATTCAGTATCTTGAAATTATTTGTTTTCTATTGTTGTGTAGGAAGGAACTGCAGATGCTGGTTTGAACCGAGGATAGACACAAAATGCTGGAGTAACACAGCGGGACAGGCAGATAGAAGGAATGGGTAACGTTTCGAGTCGAGGCCCTTCTTCTGACTGAAAGTCACGGGAAAGGGAAACGAGAGATATAGACAATGATATAGAGAGATAAAGAACAATGAATGAAAGATATGCAAAAATGTAACGATGATAAAGGCAACAGGCCATTGTTAGCTGTTTGGTGAAAATGAGAAGCTGGTGCGACTTGGATGGGGAGGAATAGAGAGAGAGGGAATGCCGGGGTTAATTGAAGTTAGAGAAATCAATATTCATACCACTAAATAAGTTGCCCAAGCGAAATAGGAGATGCTGTTCCTCCAATTTGCTTTAGCCTCACTCTGACAATGGAGGAGACCTAGGACAGAAAGGACATTGTGGGAATGGGATGCAGAATTAGCCACCGAGAGGTCAGGTGGGTTCAGGTGGACTGAGTGGAGGTGTCCAGCGAAATGATCGCCTAGTATGTGTTTGATCTCGCCGATGTACAAGAGTCCACATCCTTGAACAACAGATACAGTACATGAGGTTGAAGGAGGTGCAAGTGAACCTCTGCCCAACCTGCAAGGACTGTAAAATAAAGTAAGTAAAGTAAGTTTATTTATATAGCACTTTTCAATCGATTTCAATCAAAAGCCAAAGTGCTTTACAGTGAAACTATCCATACAAATAATAAAAAGAGGTAGAAAAAAATGACACAACACACAATAAGAGATTCAACACGGACATACCTCCTCCCTTGGACAGAGTCAAGGGAGGAGGTATAGCGACAGGTGTTGCATCTTCTGCAGTTGCGGGGGAAGATACCTGGGGAGGGGGTGGTTTAGGTGGTGTAGATGATATATGCATGTGCCTTTAATATAGTGACCTCATCACTACTAACCACTCCCCATATCACAAGTATAACTACAACCTCCCCACCCACAGATCGCTCTCTAGTTCCTGTGACAGAGAGTACCCGCAAAGCAACGGTCTGGCCGAGCGCGCCGTCCGCAGTGCAAAGAACTTGCTGGAACAATGTCGCTTATCCAACTCCGATTTCTATCTGGCCCTCCTCAACCTCCGCAACATCTCCCGCAACTCTGCCATGGGTTCCCCTGCTCAGCGGCTCACGTCTCGCGCTACCAGACTCCCGATCCCTGTGGCCCAGCGCTCCCTCATACCGTCTGTCCTCACGCCTGCTGCTGTTCAGAAATGCATTGCCTTCAGGCACGATGTCCAGAAGCGTTCCCATGACAGGTCCTGCCACCCACTGCCGCGCCTCGTCCCCGGTCAAGTTGTCCGCATGCAGACCCCTTCCGGTCACTCCAAGCTCACTACCATCATCGGCTCTGCGGGGTCGCCCAGGTCTTATCTCGTCGACCATGCGGGAACCATTTACCGACGGTCCCGCCAGCACCTTCGGCTTGTCAATGAGCGCGGCCGCCTGCCGCGGATCCCTTTGCTCCCCCACTGCAGTTTCCGCGTCCGGGCGATGCTCTGCCCGTCATTCCTCACATGCTACGGTCTACACCACCTCAACTCCTTCTGTCCCACCCTACTCCGGCTAGTCCTCACTCGCCTGCTCGCGCTCTGCCCGCTCCTGATCCCGCATCACCTCCGGTTCTTGTGCCACGGTCTTCTCCGTCTCCTCCCGTTTCCCCCTTTCCGGTTCGTCTGTCCCCATCGGTGCCTCTTCTTCCTGCCGGAAGGGAGGATGGCGAGATGCGAACCCGGTCGGGACGTGTTGTCAAACCGCCTGTCCGCTATGGCGATTTTGTTTAACCGTCCTAGCGCATGAGCCGTGGTCGCCCTGTCACTATTGTATTTGCCTGTCGTTTCCAAGGGGAAGGATGTAGATGATATATGCATGTGCCTTTAATATAGTGACCTCATCACTACTAACCACTCCCCATATCACAAGTATAACTACAACCTCCCCACCCACAGATCGCTCTCTAGTTCCTGTGACAGACCACGTACAGCTAGTGCAATATGTAATGCTCCAGTATGAATAAAGATAGTAAAGTAACGATGTGTCGTTAGAGCATCTTTACAGGTGGGAAGGGATGAGTTATCCAGGGGAGTTATGGAGGGAACAGTCTCTGTGGAAGGTGGAAAGGGGTGGAGATGGGAAGATGTGACTAGCGATGGGATCCCGTTGGAGGTGGTGAAAACTTTGGAGGGTTTTGTGTTGTATGCGACAGCTGATAAGGTGAAAGGTAAGGACTAGGGGGACTCTGTCTCTGTTGCGACTAGGGGGAGGGGGAGCAAGGACAGAGCTGCAGAGTACTGAGGAGACGAGTAAGGGCCTCATCTATGATGGGAGAGGGGAACCCCGTTCCCTAAGAAACCTCGGATGTCCTGGTATGGAATAACTCAACCTGGGCGCAGATGCGGCGTAGACGGGGAATTGGAAGTGGGGGATAGAGTCTTTGCAGGAAGCAGGGTGGGAAGAAGTGTCATTGAGATAATTGTGGGAGTCATTGGGTTTGAAATAGACTTCAGTTTTCTATTGTTGTTTGATAAGGGCTTTATAAAGAAGACTGAGAAAGCATTTCTGCATCATGTTGTTCAGCTAATAAAAATAAAGTTGTGAGAGTTCAAGCAAGGTGAAGAAATGTTGGAGAAAATCAAATCAAATGAAAGGCAAATGTTGGAAATCTGAAATAAAAACAGAAGTTGCTGGAAACATGCTGCAGGTCAGGCAGTATCTGTGGAAGGGGAAACAAAATTAATGTTTCTGGTCCGAGACTCAGGCCAAGAACATAAAACTTAGAACATAGAACAGTGTAGACACAAGGTGCTGGAGTAACTCACCAGGCACCTTCTACTCTCTGTCATTAAAAAAAATTGCCCTACACATCGCCTTTAAAGAAATTGACCTAATATTAGTTTTAGAGATACAACACGGAGAGCAGTGCTGAACTACTATCTACCTCTATGGTGACCCTTGTACTATCCTTGATCGGACTTTGCTGGCTTTACCTGGCACTGAACGTTATTCCCATGTACTGTATTGTAAATGTACTGTAATACACTGTAAATACTGGATGACCCGATTGTAATCATGTATTGTTTCTCTGCTGACTGAATAGCACGTAACTAAAGCTTTTCACTGTACCTCGGTACACTTGACAATAAGCTGAACTGAAGAGAGTATCTCTACCACCATATATGTTCAATAAATCAACCCATTCATATGGGGATGTACTATTAAAGTTACTGACAAGCTGACCACATTTAATACTTGTTGAAAAGTTAGAAGGACTGTGCTTCACCATCTTAAATAAAATTACATGTTCTTTCTTCAACAAATTTACAATCTGGGAGCTGGATAAAGGAACCAAAGTGGGCTTCAGTTTCAGTCTGAGAAAATTGTTCCCGTTGCTCACGGACATTGTTTCAATTCCGAACGGCAGCAAGACCTTACTTTTTTATTACTTTTTTTATTGCAATGTTCCCGTCTCGCTCTCTGGATATTTTACTCAACTGGCAAGAGCAAACCACAAGAAGAGAAAAGTATGGAGACGTCGCAATTACGGCTTTATTTTAGTAAAATAAAAAAATAAATGCCACCTGTTCTAGAATCGGCAAATCTAATCGAAATGACAAAATGCCACATTAAAACCGAGTGGGGAAAGTACAAATGAGCTTTCACAAAGAGAACATTTATACGGTGAAAGATGCAATTCATGCAGCCCACTGATTTTTTTTTTTCTTCCCTTGACGTTGACAGGCGGTGGGGCTTTTGAAAAAGTGGTTTGGGAGGGAAAGAAATACATGTGTTTATGTAATACTTAATTACATCGCTGAAAGATCTTATAGTGTAGCACTGAGGACCAGGAATTGTTGTTATGTGAATGAAAGTGGTTTCATGTACTGCTCATGAGGGGAATGGTATAAACTTGTAACATTTCTAAATCAAACTAGTTAAAATCAAATTAAGCTAGTTTAGTTTAGTTTAGTTTAATTTAGTTTAGTTTGTTAGTTTAGGTAAGTTTAGTTTAGTGTAGTGTAGTTTAGTTTAATTTAGTTTATTTTTTGTTCAGTTTAGTTTAGTTTAGTTTAATTTAGTTTAATTTAGTTTATTATCACGTGTACCGAGATACAATGACAAGTTTTTGCTGTGTGCTAACCAGTTAGTGGAAAGACTGTGCATGATTACTATCGAACCATCCACATGATAAATGGAATAATGTGAATAACATTTAGTGCAAGATAAAGTACAGTAAAGCCCAAGGGTCTCCAATGAGGTAGATAGTAGCTCAGGACTGTTCTCTAGTTGTTGGTAGGTTGAGAAGGGCCTCGACCTGAAACGTCACCAATTGCTTACTCTAGAGATGCTGCCTGTCCCGTTGAATTACTCCAGCGTTTTGTGTCTATCTTCATTGGTAGGATGGTTCAGTTGCCTGATAGAGTCATAGAGTGATAGTCATACATGTGGAAAAAAGGCCTTTCAGACCAACTTGCCAACACTGACCAACATGTCCCATCTACACCTGCATTTGGCCTATATCCCTCTAAACCTATCCTATCCATGTATCTGTCCAAATGTTTCTTAAATGTTGCGAAACTACCTGCATCAACTACCCCCTCCGGCAGCTCATTCCATACACCCACCACTCTTTGTGTGAATAGGTTACCCCTCAGGTTCCTATTAAATTTCCCCCCCCCCTCACCTTAAACCCATGTCCTCTGGTTCTTGAGCCCCCTACTCTGGGCAAAAGACTCTGTGCATCTACCCGATCTATTCCTCTAGCAGCGTCTGCAGTTCCTTGTTTCTACATGTGCCTGCAAATATCCTTCCTCCAGGATTGTGCGTCTTGGATACGGGTGACAACATTGTAATCTGATGGCCGATGTTTGCAAAATAAACTGTATGAATGGCAGTTTTGATTAATGCATTACTTTGTAAACTCTGAACTGGTAATAAAAGCCCCTTGTTAAGGGGGGAAAAAACAGTGCAGGGTCATTTGTGCGGTGCCATTTCAGCACGTTTCTATACCGCTAAATACTTGGCACCAACTTTATCATCCATGCCTTTGTCCTTCCCTAACCTTCTTCCCTAAGCCGGGCAAGTCTTGATCCAGGCTCCTGCTGGAGCCAAGTGAGATTTCCACTGATCCAATGTAAGTGCGCGATGCGTGTTTTGCTTTGTTTAATTGTCGTTCTAAGTCTTTGTTGTGCTGGTGTTTGCTGGCAACCATAGCAATCCTGCACTGCACTGCACTTATTTTGATGTGGGTGAAAATTAATTAAGCGGAGAGTGGCCGGTACGGAGCAAAACAGTGGCAAGCGGCACGAGATGGAGGGACAGCTGCATCAGAAGCGATGCACTCACTGAATCAAAGCCGCCGAGTGACATTGTCGAGAGGTAACCTGCAGTTGTAACTCTGAATCTTCGTGTCCCATCTGTAATAGATCGTCTTCATTTGATGCTGTGAAATGTGCTGCCAGCTGTTATCCAGAGAGGATGAAGAAGAATTAAACTTATTTTTAAAAAACATAGAAATACGTTGTTTAGTTTAGAGATACAGCATGGAATCAAACTCTACAGCCCATCGACTCCACGCCGACCAGTGATCACCCCGTACACTGAGCCTATCCTATATACTAGGGACAATTTACAATTTTCCCAAAGCCAATTTACCTACAACCCAGTATGTTTTTTGGAGTGTGGGAGGAAACCAAAGCACCCGGAGAAAACCCATGTGGTCACGGGGAGAACGTACAAACTCCATACAGCACCCGTAGTCAGGATGGAACCCGGGTCTCTGGCACTGTAAGGCAGTAACTCTACCGCTGCACCACTGTGCCACCCACTCTGTACATGTCGATTCCCTCCAGAGTTCATGTGGCCCAGGCTTGTCTCTGAGACACACTGGGAGTTAACAAACACTTGGCCCAAATCTTGCTGTAAAAGTACGGTTAGTTCCCGACAGCTAACAGTTCAGGCACAGGAGAAATATGGCGGGAAAAGCAAATTGCCATTACCAGCTGGTTGGTTTCCGCTGGCCTGTTTGTTTACTCCATGGCAGCTTATCCCCAACCTCACCGCTCCTTTTAATGGACATTTACAAAGTTTATGTTCATAAGTTCTAGGAGCAGAATTAGGCCATACGGCCCATCAAGTCTACTCCGCCATCCAATCATGGCTGATGTATCTTTCCATCTCAACCCCAATCTCCGGCCTTCTCCCCATAACCCCTGACACCCGTACTAATCAGGAATCTATCAATCTCCACTTAAAATCTCCCAATAAAAATATCCATTGATGACCTCCACAGCCATCTGTGGCAATGAATTCCATAGATTCACTCTTTGGGCTTTTCATCCCCCCTCATCCATCTAAAGTACAGCGAGTACAGATCCTGTGCCATCAAACGCTCATCATAATTTAATCCAGCAATAGACAATACAGACTCACTGCTCTATCTATCAATCTACCAGCCAAGATGAGCGAGCTAGAACCAGCTGCGCCCTGCGATCGTGCATTTAAACTTACAAATAAAAGCAATGATCTCAGAAAGAGTGTTAAATTAGGTCTGAAGTGCATAAATAAATCACACAACTGGTTTAACAGCCATTGGCAAAATTGCAAAGTTTACATCATGAGATAGACTCGTGCAGTGGCTTGTACATGTGTATAGTGGGTGAAAGGTGAATCTAGCTGGAGAAGGTGCTTGCAGCACTTGCCATTACACTCTTCTCTTCTCCCTGTATATGCTCCCCTTAGGCCAAGTCATTGAAAGGCACGGCATTTCCTTCCATTGCTACGCAGACGATACACAACTCTATCTCCCCCTGAAGCCCAAAAACCAATCACATCTGCTTAACCTTACCCACTGCCTCGAGGATATAAAGTGTTGATTGGCCCAGAACTTCCTCCAACTAAACGAGAGTAAGTCTGAGGTCATCCTTCTCTGCCCCTCGGACTCAATCAAAATGATAGCAGGCAGCCTTGGAAGCCTTACCCCACTACTCAAACCTCACGTCAAAAACCTTGGCGTGATATTTGACTCAGCACTGAAATTTGACAAACAAGTCAATGCCGTGGTAAAAGCTAGCTTCTTTCAGCTTCGGACGATAACTAAAATAAAACAATTCCTCCAGTTTGATGACCTCGAAAAGATCATCCACACATTCATCTCCTCCCGCCTAGATTACTGCAACTCCCTTTACACTGGCATCAGCCAATCTTCCCTGTCCCACCTGCAACTGGTCCAAAACGCTGCAGCGAGACTCCTGACGGGCACCTGAAAAAGGGACCACATCACCACAATCCTGGCCTCTCTCCACTGGCTCCCTGTGCGGTTCCGTATAAACTTCAAGATCCTCCTCCATGTCTACAAAGCCCTCAATGGGCTTGCCCCCACCTACATAAAAAGTCTTCTCACCCACCACTCCACCTCCAGGCCCCTCAGATCGGTCGACTTGGGGTTGCTGAATATCCCACGGTCTAGGCAGAAGCTCAGGGGCTACCGCGCCTTTGCGGTTGCAGCCCCTAGACTGTGGAACAGCATCCCCTTTCCCATCAGAACTGCCCCCTCCATCGACTCTTTTAAGTCAAGACTAAAAACGTATCTATACTCCCAAGCCTTTCCTGACGTCCTCTGAGTGAGGGCTACATGTATATATGTATGTAGTTTGTTTTGTTTATGCTATTCTTATAACAAATGTAAAGCACTTTGGCCAACGAGAGTTGTTTTTTAAATGTGCTATATAAATAAATATGACTTGACTTGACTTGCTCCAGCATTGTGCTGCGGCACATGACCTCTGACTTCCTCCGGTGACTTTAAGGTCCTGATGCACTATTAATGGGCTGATGCCGAATGCACTATTTACCGAACAGTGCAAGGCCTGGATAGGATGTGGAGAGGATGTATCCACGAGTGGGAGAGTCTAGGACCAGAGGGCACAGCCTCAGAATAAAAGGACGTAGTCAGAGGGTGGTGATTCTGTGGAATTCATTGCCACAGACATTGTGGAGGTCATTTGGTATTTATGAGGCGGAGATTGACAGATGCTGGATTAGTACGGGTGTCAGGGGTTATGGGGAGAAGGGAGGAGAATGGGATTGAGAGGGAAAGATAGATCAGCCATGATTGAATGGCAGAGTAGACATGATTCTTCTCCTATAATCTTATAAACTTATAAATGTATTAATTTATGCCACCTATGGGAATGCATGTCAGGCTACAGGTATTTTCTCCAGCTCCAATCTTGATATCTTGACCGAGTAATCTCAGTATCATCCCAAACCCAAACTCTGTTATAATTGTTGTCACACCCCAAAGGACCAAATGGTTCAACTTCCTTTGTGAACAAGAAATCTTAACAAGAGAATTAAGCTGCTTACAGAGTGTCTCGAAGAATTGGCAGCTGATAAGATGATTCTGATGTCTGGTGATTGTGAGACAGAAGGAGATTGTAGCCAATTTGCACACATTTTGCTCCTGCGTACAATGTGATAATGTCTGAAACAGTCGGTCGAGAGATAAATATTGGCTGACAGATAACTAGTTAGCAAAGCTGCAAATGCTTAGAAGGTGAGGGCGCATCTGTGGGGAAAAGGAATTAATGTTTCAATTCCAGGCTTTAGTTTAGTTTAGAGATACAGTGAGGAAACAGGCCCTTCGGCCCACCGGGTCCTCGCCAACCAGCGATCCCCGTACACGAACACTATCCTACACACTAGGGCCAATTTACCAATGTATAATTTTTTTGTACGTCTTTGCAGTGTCGGAGGAAACCGGAGCAGTGGGAGAAAACCAGTGCGGTCACGGGGAGAACGTACAAACTCCATGTGTACTCCTTGTGTACTCTCTCAGTGAAGTCTACTATTACACAACTACATCAGTCATTGAGCTCCAGGTTGCAGGCATTACCGGTATGTGTAGGAAGGAACTGCAGATGCTGGTTTAAACCGAAGATAGGCACAAAATGCTGGAGTAACTCACTTTGGCAGGCAGCATCTCTGGATAGAGGGTATGGGTGACATATCGGGTCGAGACGCTTCTTCAGACCAAGTCCAGGTAGGTGAGGAAGCGTTTGTTGAGGGCATGGATCAGGCATAGAATGAAGCAAGGGTCTGAAGAAGGGTCTTGACCCAAAACGTCACCCATTTCTTCTACCCAGTGATGCTGCCTATCCAGCTGTGTTACTCCAGCATTTTGTGTCTATCTTAGGTGTTACCAGCATATGTGCATGTTTGGAGTCAAGTTCCAAATCATCATCAAGTCATTGTGAGAGCATCCTGACCGGTTTCATCATGGCCTGATGCGCCAGTTCTGATGGACAGGAACGTAAGAGGCTGCAGAGAGTGGTGGACTCGGCCCAGCCCATCACGGTCACAGCCCTCCCCACCATCTACATGAGGCCCTGTCTCAAGAAGATGGTATCTATCATCCAGGATCCATAGCCATTGAACCATCCTACCAACAACTAGAGAGCAGTCCTGAGCTACTATCTACCTCATTGGAGACACCTCGGACTATGATTGATCAAACTTTGCTGGACTTTACCTTGCACTAAACATTATTCACATTCTTCCTTTTATCATGTATCTGTACACTGTGGATAGCTTTGGGGTGGGAGATTGCAACCTTCACGTGGTCCGCCCTGTTTCGACGAATGCAATCAACCTGGCGTGCACAATCAAATAAGATCAAATAGAACAAGTTGTCCTACAACTTTAAGCTGTGCACGCCATACGCAAGAAGAAGAAGCTTGATTGGAATCATGTATAGTCTTTCCATTGACTGGTTAGCATGCAACAAAAGCTTTTCACTGTACCTCGGTACACGTGACAATAAACTAAACTCAACTCAACTACTACCCAGGTGCCCCTTTCAAAATGTATTGGATCTACACTGTGGAAGGGTTGATTGTAACCATGTATGGTCTTTTCACTGAATGGATAGCACGCAATAAAAAAGCTTCTCACTGCGGCCACGGCAGCCACGGCGGCACAGCGGTAGAGTTGCTGCCTTACAGCGCTTGCAGCGCCGGAGACTCGGGTTCGATCCCGACTACAGGTGCTGTCTGTATGGAGTATGTTTTACTCCGAGATCTTTGGTTTCTCCGAGATCTTTGTTTTCCTCCCACACTCCAAAGACGTATAGGTATGTAGGTTACTTAGCTTGGTGCATGTGTAAATTGTCCCTCGTGTGTGTAGGATAGTGTTAATGTGCGGAGATCGCTGGTTGGTGCGGACTCGGTGGGCCGAAGGGCCTGTTTCCACGTTGTATCTCTAAACTAAACTAAACACTGTACCTAGGTACACATGACAATAGACTAAACTAAACTAAACTAAACTATCAAAGCTATGCTCTCTTCCCACGTCTGCAGTTGGGCAGGAGATACAAAAGCCTGAAGTCCCACACCACCAGGTTCAGGGAAAGCTACGTTCCCAACTATCAGGTTCTTGAGCTGGCCTGCACATCCATAATACACACTCGACAACTACAGACCACCTCTCACCCTACCATGGGATTGTTTTCTGTAGTATGTTTCCTTTCTTTTCACTGCCTTTTGGAATTCATTTGTAACGTATGTGTAATTGATGTGTTTATGTGTTGTCTGAGTCTGTGCCTGTGATGCTGGGGCAAGCAAGCTTTTCATTGTACCTATACCTCACTGCACGTGCACATGACAATAAACCCGACTTGACCTTACAGCTAACACCCGCAAAACAAATTATTCCAATCGAGGCTATCCTATCTGATGTTTGCCTCTAGCCGTCGCCTTCCCTTGGATTTGTGTGCGTTGGAGAGGCCGATGTGCCTCTCCTCGCCCATCCATCTTTGTGTCACGGGGGAGTCTCCCACAGCCAACCTTGAGGGCACGGGGTTATGCAATGTCATGATTTTAATGTTTTCATCCTGGTTTTCCTGCTCCCCTCTCATTCTTTACTATCTCTATAATCTCCTCCAGTCCTTCAACCCTCGAAGATCCCTGTGCTCCTCCAAATCGGGCCTCTTTTTCACTCCTGAACTAAATTACCATTGGTGTATGAAGGAACTGCAGATGCTGGTTTAAACTTCTTCTTCTTGCGTATGGCGTGTACAGCCTAAAGTTGTAGGACAACGTTTTATTTGATCTTATTTGATTGTGCACGCCAGGTTGATTGCATTCCTCGAAACAGGGCGGACCACGTGAAGGTTGCAATCTTCCACCCCATGGTTTAAACCAAAGATAGACACAAAATGCTGGAATAACTCAGCGGGACAGGCAGCGTCTCTGGAGAGAAGGAATGGGTGACATTTCGGGTCGGGACTCTTCAGACTGATGTCAGGGGGAAGGAGATAGATAGATAAGGAAGTGTGAAGGTGTGAAAACAGGGCAAAGGGAATGCATATCAAAGATCTCTACCATTGGTATCCTTCATCAGAGGGAACCAAGCAATGGAGATGTTCCTTATGCATTATCATCTCTTTAAGAAGCTCCTTAAAAAAACAATCTCTGAGCAAATTCTTGATCATCTACTCTAATATTCCCTTCAGGGCCTCAGAATTTGTTCGATTCGAAAGCGCTCCTTTGAAGTGCGTTGGGATGTGACCGTTATGTTCCGGATGAAATAGGTTTATGTTGCAACAATGACTCTGTAAACTGTGAAGTCCTGCTGTGTAACAATGTAATCTATGAGTGACTCTTTTGAAAAAAACAAAGGTATTTCTCATGTGCTCTGAATTTTGCTCACCTGGTTTCATAAACAATTACTTCTACGTCTGCACTCCCAATCGGCAAGCCTATATAATGAGGGGCACGTGCACAAAATTCAGCTCCAGTTTGCAACAAGCTCTTGTATTTTTTTTCCAGTTTAATTCCAGAGGAATATTTCAGTCGTTAATATTCAAGAACCTGCGTGGTCTTTCTAGCCCAGTAACGCGTTTCTGCTCTGTAATTCCTCGCTGCGAGATAAATTATTTACCATCGTGCCAGCACTCGGGAAATATATTTAACCTTATCCTTCTGGTTAATCTGTTCTGTATTCCAAGCTGGTCCCGGTTTTTCTACAATTACTGATTTTCCACTATGTCTTATGATCTTATGATCATATGAAACTGCTCAGGCCAGCCAAAAATGGACAGAACATTTTGGGAAGGAATGTTTCGAAAACAGCTTCAGAGGGATTGAAGGCATTACTACATTGGTGCCAGGTTGAACGGGTGGAACACTTTGAGCAGTAGCGCAGTCTGCTGAGTGGGTTAACGCATCAAGAGGCAGAGATCTGTCCCTTGCTGCTTCTTAACTCCTCACCATGAAGAGCTGCTGCTCTGAATGTTGAATTGAATTGAATTGATTGAATAAATTTATTAGCCAAATATCTATACATACAAGGACTTTGCCTTGATGCTTTGCTCACAAGTAACAACACGATATAGAGTAGACAATTAAAAATAAAACATAAAAATAAAATAAAACATTATAATTATGAAGCCAGTGCAACGACATCGATTAAGTGGAATTTGGCTCCAACCTTCTACTTTATACAAGGGATGGGAAAAACTTTGAAGATCGCAAACTGTCCGCCAATGTGACAATCAAAAACCCTGAGTTTGTTTTGACCACACGCTTATTGTTTACTTCCTCACTCCACAGTTGGAATGGAAAATGTCCAAGTTAGAAATTATCATTCTGAACTACCTTCTTGAACCGTTGCTATCCTTGAGGTATGGATATATATATATATATATGTATATATATATATATATATATATATATATATATATATGTATGTATGTCCATAACTCAAGGACAGCAACGGTTTAAGAAGGTAGTTCAGAATGATAATTTCTATCTATATATATATATGCACAATGCTATTTGTGAGAGTTCCGTGATTTTGACCCACAGAGGGTGGAGGGTATATTGAAAGAGCTGCCACGAAAGGAATTAGTTGAGGCAGGTAACAATGAGAACATTTCCAAGTCATTTGGATTAGTGTGACATGGTTGGAAATGTCTGGAGGGATATTGGTTAAACATGGGGTAATGGGACCAGCTTAGATGGGGCACCTTGTTCAGCTTGGTGGCACAGTAGCACAGCTGGTAGAACTGCTGCCTCGCAGCTCCAGACCCAGGTTTAATCCCGACCTCGGGTGCTGGCTGTGTGGAGCTCGCACGTTCTCCCTGTGACCCCGTGAGTTTTCTCCCACATCCCCAAAGGTATGCTGGTTTGCAGGTTAATTGGCCACTGTAAATTGCTCTCGTGTGTGGGCAGTGGGATAACATACAACTAGTGTGAATGGGTGATGGATGGTTGGCTTGGACTCGGTGGGCCGAAGGGCCTGTTTCCATGCTGCATTTATAATCATCATCATGGAGGGCATGTTTCCGTGCTACATGTCACTATGGGAAAGATCTGGGTCTCCAGGTTTCCCGCACTTTTAGTGCCTTAGCTTGATATATGGCCTCGTATCTTTGGAATGACGTGCTCAAATTTACTGAAACAGCAATGTTGTGTATATGTTTAATTTATGCATTTTTGAATTACATGCAGCTTTTCAAGTACATAACCCTCACATAAATACAAGGAGTCCGTACCCAGGCAGCTTGCTCTACGACTAGTATTATGTCTATGCAGTCTAATAGCAGTATGTCTATATCGAGTTTAGGAAGATGAGGGGGACTTCATTGAAACTTAACAAATAGAGAAAAGCCTGGAGAGAGTGGATGCTGAGAAGATGTTTACACCAGTGGGAGAGTCTAGGACCAGAGGGTATAACTTCAGAATGATAGGATGCAACTTTAGAAAGGAGATGAGGAGGAATGTATTTAATCAAGGGGTGGTGATGCTGTGGAATACATTGCCACAGACGGCTGTGGAAGCCAAGTCAGTGAGTATTTTTAAGGAACAAATTGACAGATACTTGATTGATAAAGGTGTCAAGGGTTATGGGGAGAAGGCAGGAGAATGGCATTGAGAGGGAAGGATCGATCAGCTATGTTGGAATGGCGGATTTCTGGGCCGATTTCTGCTCCTATAACATGAATTTATGAACATGCTACCTACATGAATTCAGGCCAGGTTACAGGTATTTTCTCCAGCTCAAATCTTGATGACTTGGCCGAGTAATCTCAGTGTCATCCAACTCTCCTTCCCACACCCAAACTCCGTTAAAGTTGTTATCACACCCCAAAGGACCAAATGGTTTGAGTTCCTTTGTGAACTAGAGAATAGCACGTTTTAAACCGCTTTCAGAGTGTCTCGAAGAATTGGCAGCTGATAAGATGATCCTGATGTCTGGTGATTGTGAGACAGAAGGAGATTGTAGCCAATTTGCACACATTTTGCACCTGTGTACAATGTGATAATGTCTGAAACTGTCAGTTGAGAGATAAATATTGCCTGACTATCTAGTTAGTAAATCTGCAAATGCTCAATCGATGAGGCAGCATCTGTGGGAAAATGGAATTAACGTTTGGGGCTAGCAGAATCAAGGGGTATGGGGAGAAGGCAGGCACGGGTTACTGATTGTGGATGATCAGCCATGATCACAATGAATGGTGTGCTGGCTCGATGGGCCGAATGGCCTCTCTCTGCACCTATTTTCTATGTTTCTATATTTGAACAGGTACATGGATAGAAAGGTTTAGAGGGAAATGGGCCAAACACGGGCAGGTGGGACTAGCGTAGATGCGGTCATCTTGGTTGGCATGGGCAAGTTGGGCCGAAGGAACTATTTCCATGCTGTATGACCACAACTCTATGCCTCTACCTGGGTAGGGTTTTGACAACAATCCAGTGGCCGCGATATCATCCTTGATTTATTTAATTACTTGAATATAAAGTTCCAGTTACAATGTTGGGAATGAAACTCATGCCTCCATCAATAATCCTGACCTCTACTAATCAAGTAATGTGCCGCACAATGGTAGAGCCACTGTCTTACAGCGTCAGAAACTTGAATTTGATCCTGACTACGGGTGCTGTTTGTACAGAGTTTGCACATTCTCCCTCTGACCACATGGCTTTTCTCCGGGTGTTCCAGTTTCCTCCCACATCAAAAAAACGTGCAGGTTTGTAGGTTAATTGGCTTCAGTAAATTGTAAATTGTCCCTAGTGTGTAGGATAATGCTACTGTGCGGGGTGATCTCTGGTTGGCACAGACTTGTTGGGCCGAAGGGCCTGTTTCCTCACTGTATCTCTAAACTAAAATAAACTAAATAAACCAGAATGCTCCAATACCCTAACATCTCATAGAGAGCACCTGACATTTCCTCTAAAGTTAATTCCCAACATTAGGAGTTAGGTTCTTCCAGTTTGATGCAGGCAGATACAAGACCAGTGTTGTAAACTGCACTTATTTGTTTAACAATTTACTGATCCTTTAGCAGCGAGTTATTTGTCAGCATTAGTTAATTAAACTGGGCATGACTTCCCCTCAGCCTGGAAGAGCAGACCAGCATCAGTCTCAGCATCAGCACCAGGTCAAGAGTGTTTCCCTCAGCATCAAGATCCAAGATGTGTTTTGAGAGTCTGTGTACTCATTTTACTTTATCATAATCATCAGTGCTAATTAATTGCGATACTCAAACTGAGACATATGTTACTGGAAAAGTTGGGCATTGCATTCAACAAAGATAAGGACAAATATTACAAACTGACGATGGACAGAAAAAGCTGGAGTAACTTAGTGGGTCAGACAGCACCTCTGGAGAAAAAGGAATAGGTGGCGTTTCGGGTTGAGACCCGAAATGTCACCTATTCCTTTTCACTAGAGATGCTGTCTGACCGGCAGAGTTACTCCAGCTTTTTGTGTCTACCTATAGTTTTAACCAGCATCTGCAGTTCCTTCGTACACATTACAAATTGACACTGCAGAATCTTCCATTCCATCAACTGGGGACTCGACAAAATTGGGTGAGCTGCCCTATATTGTTCATAAGTTTCATGAGTCATAGGACATTTGGACATCCAGCCTGCTCCACCATTCAATCATGACTGATCTATCTTTCCCTCTCAACCCAATTCTCCTGCCTTCTCCCCATAACTCTTGACACCATTACTAATCAAGAATCTGTCAATCTCCGCCTTAAAAATACCCAGTGACTTGGCCTCCAAGGTACTGTCCGTTCTTTAATTCTGAGGATATGGCCTCTGGTCCTAGACTCTCCCACTAGTGGAAACATCCACACAGTTTCAATAATGTCCCCCCTAAACTCCAGCGAGTTCAGGCCCAGAGCAGTCAAACGCTCATCATACAGTCACCTAATTACCCATGGAATCCTTCTCATAGACCTCTTCTGGACCCCCTCCACATCAGCACATACTTCCTCAGTTATGGGGCCAAAAACTGCTCACAATACTCCAAATGTGGTCTGACCAGTGCCTTATAAAGCCTCAGCATTACTTGCCTGCTTTTATATTCTAGCCCTCTCGAAATAAATGCTAACATTGCATTTGCCTTCCTTACTGCCGATTCAACTTGCAAATTAACCTTCTGGGAATCCTGCACCAGCACTCCCAAGTCCCAATTTAAGTCGAGTTTATTGGCCTATGTACAAGTACAAGTGCAATGAAAATATTCCTTGCAGCAGCATCAGAGGCACAGTGTCGCTGGCAGCGCAGAAAAGCATGTGAAATATAAATAATACATAAACAGTAAATAATACAGTAAATTCCGCAAAATTGCAAAAAGAAATAAAAAGTCTCTATGAAAGTATGGAGTTAGAGCACGACAATGTACGGCCTTTGAGCCGCTACTATCATAACATTCAAGCAGGTACTAATACAACATTTAAAAGACATTTGGACAGGTATATTGATAGGAAAGGATTAGAAGGATATAGGCCAAACACAGGCAGGTGGGACTTGTGAAGGTGAGGCATTTTGATCATCGTGGACAAGTTGGGACAAAGGGCTTGTTTCCATGCTGTATGGCTCTATGACTCGAATATATAATTAGAAAGACAAAACAAGTCCATGACTGCATGAGCTGGACCGCCACGTTCATTGCTGAAGTAGAATTAGGGTTGTGTGGGATGGTTCAAGAATCTGATTGTTGCAGGAAAATAGCTATTCCTTCACCAGGTGGTGTGTAACTTCAGGCTACTGTACCTCCTGTTCAACAGTAACAGCGTGAAGGGTGCCTTACCCAGATGGTGGGGTTAAGATGATAGATAAGTACAAAAATGCGATGATTGTAGTGTAATAGTAGACAAAGAGTGGCCACTTTCCTGGCGACCACAGTTCTTAAGAGAGCAGTCTTACCTTGGCCTCAAAGGCCCGTTGTCCTGGCAGCACAGATCCTCTCCTCCATCCACCACCATCTTTAAAATGGCCCTTTGTCCAGCGTCCGCTGCCATTGCCGACTCCCTCCACCCTCCTCCCCGGTTCCCGGTCGAGTAGGAGACGAGCCTCGGATGACTCCAGGTGGGTTCCTGGTTCGGTGGTGGATGAGCCAGACCCACTGTCGAGGTATGGCCACTGCTCGCCGGGCACTCCAATAAATGATAATTACAGATAAATTTTACATAACTTACACATCAAACTCTGTAAAACAATTAAAATTAAAAAGAGAGACTATGCAAAAGAAAAATATATTAGCGCAAAACACAATTTAAAAAACAAGTCTCTAGTGGTGCAAGAGTGTTTGTAATCATCTATTGTCGAGGTGGGAGCTATGAAAGGGCAGCACAGTGGCGCAGCGGTAGAGTTGCTGCCTTACAGCATCAGAGACCCGGGTTAGAATCTGACTACGGCTGCTGTCTGTACGGAGTTTGTACGTTCTCCTGTGTGACCTGCATGAGTTTTCTCCGTAATCTTCGGTTTCTTCCCACACGCCAAAAACATACAGGTTTGTAGGTTAATTGGCTTGGTATAAATGGAAATTTTCCCCAGTGTGTATAGGATAGTGTTAATGTGCGGGGATCGCTGCTTGGTGTGGACTCCGTGGGCCGAAGGGCCTGTTTCCGCGCTGTATCTCTAAACTAAACAATGCGGCACCTGCTTTAGTGTACAGATCAGTATCCAAAACACCACGGTGGTGCTTTAAACATATTATTGTCCTATTTCACCCATGATTAATATTATTGCCAAATTTTGCATTTAAAAAATGCAAAATCCAATTTATAGATAGAGTTTTTGATCTTTAAACGTTAATAAGGACGGAACGAGCAAATAGAGCTGAATCTAGTCTCTGCACATCATAGCTCTGTGATGTCGGTTGCCAAAAGTACTTCTCTCGGACAAGCCAGCGGGTCTTTGAATGAGGAGGAAGGCAGGCGGGGGCGTTGCTAATTAATCAAAAAGTGACTGGTTAACTTAAATGCCGGGCAACAGCTTTTATTCTTTCAAACCGCTTCATGAAATGTCTCCTTTGAGGGCCGGGGTTGAATTGTTCCTCGCCGTGGAGCCACTACAAAACACCATTTGTTTATATAGGAAATTCCCCTCCCACAGACCAAGCAGACTGCTTTCTTTCTTGACAGGACGTGTCACTGAAAAGAGAACCATACGCCCTACAGTCCAAAATCCAAATAAAAGATTAAAACCTTTTCCAGCCTCAAACAGGCGATAAAGTTTCTTCTTGTTTGTGCCTGGGCTGTCAGGAACAGAACGCACGTGTAGGAAGGAACTGCAGATGCTGCTTTATACCGAAGATAGACACACAATGCTGGAGTAACTCAGCAGGTCAGGCAGCATCTCTGGGAAAAAGGAGTAGGTGATGTTTCGGGTCGAGACTCTTCGTTTAGTTTAGTTAGTTTAGTTTAGATGGGTTATTCTTCTGAAGTAGGGTTTCGACACAAAACATCACCTATTCCTTTTCTCCAGAGATGCTGCCTGACCCGCTGAGTTACTCCAGCACTGTGTGTCTATCTTAGGAGCAGTAAGTACTTGTGTGAGACAGGATGGGAAGTGCATGCTTATAAAAAGCCAAACCCCATTTCCAGACCATACAAGTATTTCTGGTTCGTATCATGGGTGATTGTTGAGAAGAATTACCTGGTAGCATTTATCTTCTCTCAAGTCTGGCTATAGAGTCTGAGCCGTCTCTGAGTTTGGAAGTTGGCATGTCATGTTACAGATGTACAGGACATTGGTGAGACCACATTGGAGTGTTGTCTTAATTTTTGGTCACCCTGTTAGGGGAAAGATGTTGTTAAGCTGAAAAGAGTGCAGAGAAGATTTGAGAGGATGTTGCCTGACTCGAGGGTCTAAGCTATAGGGAGAGGTTGAGCAGGCTAGGACTTTATTCCTTGGAGCGCAGGAGGATGGGGTGAGACGAGTGTAAATGGGGCAAGTTGGTCGGTGAGGGGGGAAAGATTTAATAGGAATCTGACAGGCACTTTTTCACATAAAGGGTGGTAGGTGTATGGAACGAGCTGCCGGAGGAGGTAGTTGATGCAGATATTATCACAATGTTGAAAAATACATTTAGACAGGTACATGGATCGGATAGATTTAGAAAGATACGGGCCAAACACAAGTGTAGATCAGGCATGTTGGTTGGCTGTATGAAATATGACTTTATGACTCTATGTGTAACTTGCATGTAATTTATGACTGATTTATGTTTTTGTATATTATCGCATGCTTGCACAATTGTTATTGTAGCTGGACCACCATATTTATGTATATATGACAATAAAGTGCTTGACAAGTCAAACAGCATGGAAACAGACCCTTCGGCCCAACTCGTCCATGCTGACCAAGGTGTCCATGCTGACCAAGCTAGCTCCATTTGGCCCATAACTTTCTAAACGTTCCTCTCCATGAACCATCCAAATGTCTTTTAGACTTTGTAATTGTACCTGTCTCTGCCTCTTCCTCTTCCTCCAGCAGCTTCATATACCGTGCAAGCTGTAATTTTCCGCCAATTGCTTATCAACATGGGAAATGATGTAACATATTTTTATGAGTTAATCATAAAAAAAGTTACGCACAAGTGGGTCAAGTTTCTGGGCATCCAAATCTCATCATGGGGAGAATCTTTAATTATTGGGAGAAACCAGGTTTCATCATCAAATTTGGTGCTGAAGGAAGGCTCATATAGTAGGGAGATGGACACAGTCACGACCCAAAACGTCACCCATTCCTTCTCTCCAGAGATGCTGCCTGTCCCGCTGAGTTACTCCAGCCTTTTGTGTCTATCTTCAGTTTTAGTGTCAATCTGCAGTTCCTTCCTACTCATGTAGTAGGGATCTGTTTTAAAACTAGCACAGCATTCTGAAAGCCTCAGGTGGACACAAAGTGCTGGAGTAACTTAGCGGGTCAGGCAGCATCTCTGGAGAAAAGGGGCAGGTGATGTTTCGGGTTGGAACCCTTTTTCGCAATGTGAAAAACTAACATTTATATGGCAGCTTTCACAACTTTTCCCAGAGTTCTTTTATCCAACAAAAATGTGTTTCCAGTATTACACAAAGGGACACAAAGTGCTGGAGTAACTCAGCAGGTCAGGCAACATCTCGAGAGATGTTTTCTCCTTTGCCAGTGGATGTAGTGTACTCTTCAGGTCTTCTGCTTTGCCAGTATTATGTTTGCAACATAACAGGCTTTTTATGCAAGGAAGTTCCCAGGTACAGCACTGAAATAATTCACTGTATCATCTGGGTGCTGACCGATGGATACATTTTGATTGGGATATCAGGATAATTTCTCCTTTACTTCCTTTCTTTAGACCTGCAGATCATGTACACACGTTTAGCGAAGCATGTTATAACTTGTGGAGTAAAGAAGACTGCAAAAAGTGGTGAGCACTGCCCAGTCCATCACGGGTACTGACGTCCCCACCATTGAAGGGATCTACAGGACTTGCTGCCTCAAAAAGCCAGTCAGCATCATCAGAGACCCACACCACCCTGGCCACGCTCTCATTTCACTCCTGCCATTGGGAAGAAGATATAGGAGGCTGAAAACTGTACCATCCAGGTTCAGGAACAGCTTCTTCCCTACAACCATCAGCCTATTTTATTTCGAAGTCACGTGAGTGACTACGTGAAGAAGCCCGCCAGCCCGCATGCGCGTCAATACGTCTAACGCATTGCGGGAGCAGTCAAGCTGCTCTAGCAGGTAAGTCAATTTTTTTCCAGCGGGCCGCTCCGATAGCAGGCCCGAAGTAGCTATGGAGGCGGCCGGGGTTTGGGCCGCCGTGAAAAGCTCCATAAGGAGCTAGAGTACTATTTTGCGGAGTCGAGCTCCGCACGGGAGTAAGCGGCCATATTTGCAGGCCGTTCTGGAGCTCCGAAGGTGCTGGGGTTTGTGGCAACTACCGCTCGAGCTCCGACTGCCGCTCGAGCTCCGTTCGGGAGCAAGCGGCCATGTTTGCAGGCTGCTCTGGAGCTCCATAGGAGCAAGGTTTGTGGCGTTTGCCGTTCAAGCTCCGACTGCCGCTTGAGCTCCACACAGGAGCAAGCGGCCGAATTTTGCAAGCCGCTGTGAGCTCCATAGACACTGGATTTGTGGCGGCTGATTTTGTGGCGAGCTCTGAACGAGAGCAGGCAGCTGAAATTGGAGGCGGTGTGTTACTCCATAGGAGCGTAGGGCTCCGTAAGGAGCTAGGATTCATAATTGCGGCAGGAGGTGTACTCCGTTGGAGCTCCAGAAGGGAATAAGGACTCAGAGTCACTAGCAGGTGCAACCTGTCTGGTAAGTTAAAGATGATGCCAACAGAGCACCTATCTGCACAGCTAGTCCCGGTCGACTGCTGCAGGAAGCAGCCTGACAACCGCAAGTTGGGGCAAAGTCAAAACCAAGTCTATGGGATAAGTCTTGTCGGATGATTTGATTTGGGACATCTATGGCAGATGTGATTGGATGTTTGTCTCAATCAAAACATCTGATGAATCAGATGGTGGTACAAGAAATGCTCCGTGATACGAAGGCATGTCAGGCAGCAGCTCCTGGTTCAGGGTTGCAATATTCCTCCCACTCGTATGAACGTAGTGATGGAGATGGTGCCAAGGTATATGCACACAAGCCTGAGGCAGCTCCTGGTTCAGGGTTGCATAAGTCCTCCCAATCGGATGAATGGAGTCATGGAGATGGTGCCAAAGTTATGCACACATGCCTGAGGCAGCTCCTGGTTCAGGGTTGCATAAGTCCTCTCGTTCGGATGTATGAAGTGATGGAAATGGAGCCATATATATTATGCTCCGTGTTACGGAAGCATGCACAGACAGTCCGAGGCATACAGATATGGCAACGCCTAGTTCAGGGTGCAATTTTTCTCCCACTCTAAAAGAGTGTCAGAGATCAGTACAATCTGACTTCAAACATGACCCCGAACATGACTATGGGCCGGGATCCCATGCTGTAATGCATGATGTACGACAATCGCATGAGGAAAAGCTGTGTGCTCTTGCCTCTAAAATTGCTGCTCCCTCGGGGACGAACAAGCCACTACAAGCAAAGTTGGCCAGCGGCATCAGCTATCTAACAGAAATGACAAGCATGATGGACAGAGTCTGCAAATGGAACTTCACTGAAGCTCCAACAAAGGAAATCGACCTGGGGTTCGAGACGCTGGTAAGTAAGGTCTCGTTATTAACGTCCGTAAACTCCGAAATGAAGCAGTCTGTTGGCCCAGCTTGGGTTTACTGCCAGCATGAGCTGTCTAGTCGTTTTCACTGTCTCTGGGATAAGATCAGGTTGATGTAGAGACATTGGCAAGGTGCCTTACACAGTAACCTCTGTAAGTTCCAAGTAGGAACAGTTTGGTTACCCTGGATCGGGGTAGACCATCATGAAACTGGCTGGCCATACAAGTCATAGTGACCAGAGAAGCACTGCTTCATCATCTATGTGAGGTTATCAGACTGGTCAATAGAATAAAGTAGTTGAAGTTTTCTCAACATATGGTTTATTTTTCCTCAGTTAGCAGAGTTACTGGTTCATTGGAATCATCATTGCCATCCTCTCTGGCACAGGTAGTTACCAGCAGAAAGCTCGTCTGGCATATATTATAACTTTATCTGACCTGTAGGTTCATGTTGTGAATCAACAATGTATTCATAATAATCCATAGGCTCTCAAAACCCATATTCCTGATTGGGTGGTGGGTTGAACAGATTGTGTTATGCACTCTGGAGACTTAGACATGTAGTCTCAGTCAAAGGTCTGCGAGGTAATTCTTGATTCAGCCTTGCATTATACTGATCTCCACTCTGAAGGAAAACGCTACGTATTCATGGTGACTCTTAGTCAAGAGTTGACAGGGAACTCATATTCTCACATCTTAGGGAGACTATGGTTTCAGCTCTAGTCATTAGCTGCTGATTATATATTATCAGCGATATGTATGAATAGCTAGATAATGCATCTTCCGCGGGTATGAAAGCCCAAAAATTTCTGTCCGTAGGATCAATAGAGGAACAGCAGTTCCGAGGGCAATCAGTGACAACTCATCCGAGGATGAGTGGTCTGGCCAAGGACTAGAGGGGTATATTTCTTAAGATTACAGAAATATGGTGCAGGCCGAATCAGGTTAGCATTAGGCTAATCATATTGTGGGTTTACTTACCTAGTTTAAGATGGATGATTGGGTATTTGCAATTTAACTGGCTCAGAGAATCGATCTTGTAGTTACATACTCTGTCATATCTATACACATAAGGCACAGTTTCTGCTGTTTAATAACAAAGCTAGTGGTGTAAGCCTATGCTGTCTTTCTTAGATTAAAGGGCATTATGTCATTGAGTTTTAGGTATTATGCAAAATTGCAAATGAGAAACTTATGGGTTGTCAGTAGATATCTTTTGCGATATTACAAATGAGGCAACACAAAATTTAACAGTACCAATTTGCCTATTCAATCAAGCCATGGTAGGCGGCTGAAGCAACTCTTATTTACTCATTCACGTGTGACAGCTGGGACAGCCTGTCTTCTCGGCCAGCTAGCTCTGCACGATTATATGAGAAGCTTGTCAACAACATATGTGAGTCAATTCTATACGGAAGTAACAGAGGTTTGTGTGGCTTCCAGTTTGAACCTAGAGAAACTTATGGGACAGCACAATTGACATTGCTTGTGCTGCTTTATCATTTCGGTAATACCATAAGTGGGACATAAATGATTAGTTCTTCACCCACTATTCTCCAATGTTATGCAGGGTGTCTTTCATTTGACCACTCTAATAGCCCACACTCATTGTATGTGCGATGCATATCAGTTATAACTTGTTATGCAATATGCCTCAAAAAATTTCCTAATGGGACCAGTATCTTAAGATGATTATGCTTTCAGCAGCTGATCTCAGCATAAAGAACACAGCCTTACTCAATCTCTGGCTTAGTCTCCACGTCATACTGACATTAGGGTAGCTTGTTATAGAAATAATCTCATAAGCAAATGAGCAGGATTACGTACATTTGAGATTGACAGCATACCCACCAGAGCAGAGATCAGGGATGTCATTAGGTACACAAGTGCACTCAGTTGCTAATGCCTATGAAATGGAAGATAGTTCTTTTGTTTCAATAGTCTCAAGATATTGCTCATGGCTCATTAGCGGCCAATACAATGGATTTCCCTTTCATCATACAGCATGAGGTTTACATAGTGCAGGTTAATAAATTATAAAATTTGGTGGAATATGTCTGGATATTTGCAGATAGAATTATGCACATTGTTGCATAAGTTATTGTCTAACTCAACAGTCTATTGGGACTACAGGCCAGTTTCGAACAATGGCCATATATGCAAGTTAGCATCCTGATATTAATAACTCATGTTTTCCTACCATTAATGATTTATCTGTTAAGTGTTTCACACACAGATTATGTCACTGCATGAAACCACAGAGCTTTGAAATCTTCACGTAGCCACTCACGTGACTTTGAAATAAAATAGAAAGATTAAACGAGAACTTACCAGTTTGAGGTTTGATCTTTATTTTATGAGACGTTGCGATGAGGGATTACGTGCCCTCCACTCCCAACCCTATTCTCATAAAGATCATGCGGGCTGGCGGGCTTCTTCACGTAATCCCTCATCGCAACTTCTCATAAAATAAAGATCAAACTTCAAACTGGTAAGTTCTCATTTAATCTTTCTATTAAACACTACAACCAAATAACCTCTGAATTACAAAGACTTGGTGGCATTGGTTTTGCCTTTTTGCACTATTATTCGTTTTTTTGTTTGTTTTTATGTATATATGATACACAAACACACACACACATATATACAAATATATATGTATATATATAACTTATTTTTCATTTGTTTTAATGTTTACAGGGTACTATGTTTACATATTCTGTTGTGCTGCTGTAAGTAAGAATTTCATTGTTCTTTCTGGCACAATAATACACTCTTGACTCATGACGTCTTTAGTTAAGATGATGCAGCAGAAGGTTGAAATAGCGGCACATTTGGATAGCAGTAACTGGATCGGTCCGAGTCAGCATGGATTTACGAAGGGGAAATCATGCTTGACTAATCTTCTGGAATTTTTTGAGGATGTAACTAGGAAAATAGACAAGGGAGAGCCGGTGGATGTAGTGTACCTGGACTTTCAGAAAGCATTTGATAAGGTCCTACATAGCGGATTGGTGGTCAAAGTTAGGGCACATGGTATTGGGGGTAGAGTGCTGACATGGATAGAAAATTGGTTGGAAACAAAGAGTAGGGATTAACGGGTCCCTTTCAAAATGGCAGGCAGTGACTAGTGGGGTACCACAATGCTCAGTGCTGGGACCACAGCTATTTACAATATACATCAATGATTTAGATGAAGGGATTCAAAGTAACATTAGCAAATTTGTAGATGACACAAAGCTGGGTGGCAGTGTGAACTGTGAGGAGGATGCTATGAGAATGCAGGGTGACTTGGACAGGTTGGGTGAGTGGGCAGATGCATGGCAGATGCAGTTTAATGTGGATAAATGGGAGGTTATCCACTTTGGTGGCAAAAACAGGAAGGCAGATTATTATCTAAATGGTGTCAAATTGGGAAAAGGGGAAGTACAACGGGATCTGGGGGGTCCTTGTACATCAGTCTATGAAAGTAAGCACATGTATGACGTACTCCTCACGCGCCTCATCCTTCTCTGAGGAAACGAGTCCCTTATCGAGTGAACGCGGAGGAGAAGACACCGGTGGAGATGGGGCCACTGGGGAATGCAGGGATGGTGCTGGCACTGGTAGAAGAGTCGCTGGAGTGGCATTCGCGGAACGTGGGGGAAAACCGATCAGCTAGTCAGAGGAAGGACGGGAAGGTGCCGGTTCATTAACTGGGAGGAGATGTTGGCGGGTGCGTCGGTAGATGCCGTTGTCAACACTGACCAGGTTTGAGCGTGGCTTCGCGGTTGCCCCCAGAACAACACCAAGGCGGTCATAGCCTCTGAACGACTGTAAGCGAACAACCTGTCCCTTGTTGAGCGGTTGAAGCGGAGAGTTGGTTTTATCATAGTATTTTCTTTGTGTGTCTCGGCGGTCTCGGAGCTGGGATTGGATCGCCTACGGAACGCAGACTTGTGGTTCTTACAGTTCCTTGGCCATAGGTGTAAATAGTAAGATTAAACGAGAACTTACCAGTTTGAAGTTTGATCTGTATTTTATGAGGAGTTACGATGAGGGATTACGTGAAGAACCCACTCAGTGCGCAGGCGCGGCATACTTCCAAGCAGCGGTGTGGAATCACAGATAGACACAGGTATTTGAAGTAAACATAGTAAAGAAAAGGAGACATCAATTTATTAGTTTGATCCATATAATGAGGGTGGGAGCGGAGGGCACGTAATCCCTCATCGTAACTCCTCATAAAATACAGATCAAACTTCAAACTGGTAAGTTCTCGTTTAATCTTACTATTTTACTTCGGAGTCACGTGAGTTACTACGTGAAGATTTCAAAGCTCTGTGATTTCAAACCGTGTAACAGTTTTATTTCACTCACTGCCGAAGTTCTTGAGGGAGGAAGTGTTATCGTAATCAACCAATGAATCTGTTTCTCAAGAAACAAAAAAGGTATTTATTAACAATAACAAAATTAAATAGCTCCCCCGGGCTTAAATTAAATATTTGCAGCTTGTAATATTTTCTCTGCAAATAAATCAGGTTTCATCAACGGCTTATTATAAAAAATTCTGAATGTCGTTTCCCTCGACCATCCTGCTGTATTCAGAATATGGTCAACTGGTACATCCATTCTGTCGGCCGTTGATGTAGATGCTGCCCTAGTGGAATGAGATTTAAATGTATTAGTATCTATTCCGGCAGCCTTCAGTACCTGTTTGAGCCATCTTGAAATGGTTTGGCTCGTTACCCAGCCATGAGGTTTCTTGTGGCTGACCCATAAGGCTTTTTCACTCCCTCTGATATTGTGGGTTGTGTCTATGTAATGTTGTAGATGGGTCACGACACATTTTCGTGGCTCTTGTGTGTAGGCCCGGAATACCACCAGTGGATTAGCTGTTCCTGGCCTGCTTTGCTTCACCAGACCCTGTATGATGAATGTGATCTGATCTGGGGTGGTCACCATGTTGTCCAGCCTTAACTTGTGTAGCGACTGAACCCTCTGAGCGGATACGAGTGCCATCAACATGAGCGTCTTTAGTGTAGATTGCTCGAGGCTGAGGGATCTGGCAGGTGGCCATTCCCTGAGGTATGTCAGGACCACACTGATATCCCAAATATGGGTATACCTGGGTTTAGGGGCTTGATATTATAAATGCCCTTCATCAGTTTTACCACCAGTGGATACGTTGTCCCTGTTTCCTGGCAGTACTTCTCCCATTTTCTTATGCTGATTAAGTACTGCCTCTTGGTGGATGTTCGAAGGGATGCCGACATGGTGGTGATGGTACGTTCGGACAATCCCAGTTCCAGGTAAGGTCTATTCAAAACCTGCAACCCAGGAGTTTAATTTTCTCATGACATGGGTGGCTTATGCCTGATACTGGGTGAGTTAATAATCCTGGATCACTGGGAAAGACCATTGGTGACTCAACCACCATGTCATGTAGAACCGGGAACCATGGCTGTGTAGGCCAGTCGGGCACCATCAAAATTCCAGAAGCAGAGTCCATCTGTATTTTGCGAAGTACCCGACTGATGAGGCAGAAGGGAGGGAAAGCATAGAAGACATTTCCCCAATCCAGCGTGAAGGCATCTATCGCTGCTGCCTCTGGGTCTGGTTCCCAAGCGACATACATAGGTAACTGGTGATTTCGTCTTGATGCAAATACATTGATATCTGGCGTTCCATACTGCTTAATAACTTTAGCAAATACTTTAGGGTTTAACATCCATTCGATGTTATCATTGAATTTCCATGACCTGGTGTCTGCCACTGTGTTTAGCTTACCTGGTAGATAAGTAGCTGATAGCCAAATATGTCTTTCGACACACCATAGCCAAATCACGTTGACCAATTTGTCGCATGATAATGATTTTATGCCGCCCATATGGTTAATATAAGCCACCACCGTAGTATTATCAATCTGTAACCGAACATGCAAGTGCTGCATATTAGATACATATGCTTTTAACCCATAAAAGGCACCCAACATCTCTAGATAGTTAATGCCCAGTGTCAGTAGTAATGATGACTCTAGGTTAGTCCATCTACCACCTGTGCTGGATATGGAGTTAGTTGCTCCCCAGCCTTGAGCACTGGCATCTGTTTGAAGAACTAAAGTAGGGTTAGTGATGATGATAGAGCTGAAACTATGCCAAACATTTTCTGCCCACCACTGTAGCTGATATTGCTTCAGTGGGTAATTACATGACACGAACATCGTGACCTGTATGTCGCTTTAGTGCCTGTACCTTTGCTGTTTGTAAATTTTGATAGTGCAAAGGTCCGCATTGTGTAGCTGGAAATGCTGCTACCATTTTCCCAATCACTCTTGGGACTTGTTGAATAGTTGGTCGTTTGTTGACCATTAAATAGTTGCATGATTGTGCTAATGCAACCATTTTTTTTCCCTTTTGGCAAGGTAACAGTCATATGGACTGAGTTTATTGTGAAGCCCAGGTAGTCCATGATAGTGGATGGCTTCAACTTAGATTTATCTGGATGTAGGACGAACCCCATGTTTCGAGGAGCTGTTTTGTAGCTGATACTGCTGCCACAGCCAATTCCATCGTTTTCCCTACTATCTGAATATCATCCAGGTATGCCATGACAATATGTTTTTGTTTCTTAGTCTTGCCATGGCTATTTTCAATATTTTGATGAATAATCTTGGGGCTGAAGTTAGCCCATTGGGCAATGCTTTGTACTGCCTCAGCTGCCCCAACCAGATAAATTTTAGGTATCTGCAATGATCGTTGTGTATGGGTATTAGATAGTAAGCATCTTTAAGATCAATGCTTGCCATGAAGTATCCTTTGGAAATCAGTTGTTTGGCAGTAACAAATGTCTCCATTTTGAAATGTATATACTCAACAAACTTATTTAGTGATGTTAAGTCAATGATGATGCGACATCCACCATCTTTTTTGTTTTTAGTGAATATATTTGATACAAATTCCAAAGGTTCATGTTTGGTCTTTTGGATGACCCCTCCACTAATGCTGTTGAGTATATACTTGTCACACGTGACAGTAACCCATGCTTCTTTAAACCAGTGTCATCTCCCCCCTGTTAGTAAAGCACCCTTATTCTCTATATGCTGGCAGGAACCAGACCCACCTACCTCCATGGTTATTGGTGTTTCTTTTGTTTCCTGATGTTTTTGTAGGCTTTGCTTGTCTGACGTGCTGGCGATGTTGGGGGGTGGCGCATTTTCCATGGGGTCCGCTGTGGGCCCTGATCTAAAAAAGATCTTTTGGGGATAAAATGCGGTCCCCGAGCTTTCACCAGTCCCATATTGAGGACGTCGACTGGTGGATGCCATGGGGTGCTGCCGCTTGGGTATTGTAGCTCTTGGTTTTCTCGTCCCAGGGCCTGCCCTCATGAGGCCGAAAGTTTTCGCTGCTTCCTCCATGTCCCTCAGTTTTTTGTTGAGGTCTTTCCCAAATAACAGAGCGTCCGTCTCTGCAGCTGGGGCTCTGCACAACCCAGCAAATTTGGGATTGAGGGCAGGTCTTATGTTTTCCCGTCGGAGATTATTGATCTCAAATTGTGTGTTGCACATCAGTGCCAGCACATCCTGCTGGCAGGTATCCATCTCCGTGCTTTCCAGAGAACGAGCAAAGGCTGTAATGGCCGACGTCAGGAGCCTTAAGATCCGCTGTAGCTTGAGTTCATGTTTACGAATGTTTGACCCCATGTGCCCCCAGATCTGGCTGTTCACAGTCTTCACTCTGAGGGCCTCACAGTTCTCTGGTGCTGTCAAGAAACACCTTCTCCTGCAAGGGCTTATTGGAAAGATGATTGATGCTGGCCGCCATTTTTGGTTCCAGCGGTCTTCCAGCACGTGGGGTTGCTACATAGCGGTCCACCACACCCAGCAGCTCTTCCTGCTCCTGCACCCCTTGCATACTGCCGAACTCGTCCGCCAGCCCCTGTTCCAGACCAGCCCAACCCTGGTCACCAATGCTAGCCTCCAGTAATGAGGGAGCAGAGGGCAGTGCACAAGACACTGTGGAGGAGGTGCCTGACCTACCTCCGCGAGAACGCTCTTTGTGCGTATCCCGCTGGAGCATCTGCTCCAAGAGCTGTTGTAAGCTCTGGCGGCTGTCTCTCCTCCGTTTAGGTGGAGACATGTCCCCATCCGACAAATCGGAAATTACCGGCCGGTTACTTTTCCTCATGGATTTACTCCCTGTCCGCTGTTCAGGCATTAGCGGGACTGGGCTCGTCTCGGTCTCGGGGATAGCGGAGCGCTCTATGAGCGGTCCTGCCGCCTGTTGCTGCCCCCCTGAGATTGAACGCTCCTCTGGTGGAGTTGAGCTGGGGGCAGTTCTTTTGGAGAGTCTTTTCTTCAGTGTACTTATTTTCTAAGAACACCCCTTTCTCCGTTAGACTAGTTCAGTACACTTACCCAACGGTCCGTTTTTTAAACTGCAGCCGGAGAGCCTTCCTCCAGCTGCCGCCGCTGTTGCACTGCTGGCGTAATGTCGCGCCTGCGCACTGAGCGGGTTCTTCACGTAGTCACTCACGTGACTCCGAAGTAAAATTGGTCATTTCTAAGCTTCCCCCCAGTCTAGTTTCATATAGCATATCGAGAATCAGTGTAAATGTTTACTTTTAGATCTTCCCCAATAATACAAGCCCTAATTAAAGCGAATAATTCAGCTTGTTGTGCTGAATAGGGCGATTCAAAAGCAGCTGCCTCTACAATCTCTGTCTTTTAATTAATAATTGCATACCCAGACAACGTCTCACCAATGGATGCACTACCGTCCACATATAATGTGATGTCAGGGTTCTCCATGGATACATCCCTCAAGTCCTCTCTCAATGATGTTTCCTCCTCTATAACAACTAGACAGTCGTGTCCTGCTTCTGCTCGCTCTTCGAGGGGTGAAATAAGAAAAGAGGCTGGGTTAATTAATGTACAGTGTTTAAACTGCAATTTTGGATTGTTCAGCAGATAGATCTCATACTTATTTATTGTGAAATGCTGTGTTTGGAGCTGCCCCAACAATGCCCATACCGAATGTGAACTGTACGCTACAATTTCCTGCTGGAGTGTCAAAATAGCAGCCGATTATAACCTATTGTAGATTGCAGTTAAGATTTGAGTGCAAAGAGTATGTCCCCTAGCTACTGGATCTAATTTGGAGGAGTAATATGCAACTGGTCTATGTCTATCCCCATGCTCTTGCGTTAATACCGAAGTGGCACAATCGGATAGAATTGTACAATACAGCTGTAAAGGACGATCGTATAATGGCCTTCCTAATGCCGGGGCTCGCATCAAAGATCTTTTCAAGTTCACTAATGCTTCCTGTGTCAACTTTGTTAGTTTAAATTCACCCTTCTTGCTGGTATAGGGTGTTAGCTCCTTTGTTTCCAGAGCTATATTTGGAATCCAGGATCTGCAATAATTGACAATGCCCAGCCATTGCCTCATTTGTTTGACTTCTTTTGGGACTGGAAATTCGCAGATAGGTTCGAGTCTGCTCTTCTCAATACTTCTTTCGGTGGCAGAAATTATAATTCCCTGAAATGTTACTTTCTCCTGAGCTACCAGTACTATGAGGAAACCACATATCATAGATCGGCTAGATGATTTAATAGTTGTGCAGTATCTTCCCGATTACTAGATTCATCTTTACTAGCCACCAATAGGTCATCAACATACTGCACTAATGTTGAATTCATTTTAAACTTTAAAGTACTTAGTTGATCCTGCAGGCACCTGGAAAATAAAGTAGGCGAGTTGACAAATCCTTGAGGCAACCTGGTCCAGGTATACTGTTGGCCCATATAGGTGAAGGCAAACAAATATTGTCTGTCTTCTAGAAGAGGAAGAGAAAAGAATGCATGTTGCAAGTCGACTATCGAAAAGATTTTGGCTTCAGCCAGTATTTGGGCTAGGATATGGGCAGGATTTGGCACTAGGGCATGAAGTGGTTGATTTACCTTAAGTCTTGCACAAGTCTATATTGACCCTCCTTTCCTGGTTTTGGAACGGCAAGACTAGGGGTGTTACAGATAGATTGGCACTTCACCAATATTCCTTGTTCTAGCAAACCCCAAATTAATTTATCTATGCTGCTGATGGCCTGTAGTTTCAATGGATATTGTTGGATTGAAGGAAGTGTTACCCCTTTCTGGAGAGGTACACGGATGGGATTGATGTTCAAGCATCCTACCTGAGCAGTGTCCTCCGCCCATACATGAGGGTACACATACTCGTATACCTCACTCCCCAGATGATGACGTAAGTGGGTACAACCTTCCTTGGGGCTTGGTAAAATTCAACAACAAATTGATTAGACAAATTTTGCTTTTGATAATTATTCGGGTTTGCCAAGGTAATTGCCTTTCTTACCATCGTTCCTAGGTCTTTAGCTCTAGCCAGAAAATTCACCTTTCTAGTGATGTGAGGAGCAGCCTCATCAGTTCTTTTCCATAACTGTGCTGGTATTTTAGCATATTCGGCAGCTCCCTCTTTTCCTTCCACTAGTGCCAATACTTCTATTTCCCATTCCTGTCCTTCGTATGATTTAAAGAAGGTTTCCAGCTCAGTTTTCTGTCCACTTCTAACGTAAGCCAGTGTAATGTGAAGTGGGGGTTCTTCATCCAGATCTAAGGACCACCATTGAGGGGTCACTATGGAGTAACATTGTCGTGCAGGGGCCCAGGGGGTCACTACTATACCTCTATCGCCAAATTCTATTTTTAGTTGATAAGCACAGAGTAAATATCTCGCCATCAGGTTGCAATCTAATCCGGTGGTTATCACAAATCTATGTTTGATTGTCTTTCCTCCATACACTACTTTGACTGGCTCAGAGATGGGATACTGGCAAATTTGACCTTGAAACCCAGAGAGATTCTGAACTTCTTTTGATTCTGGTTAATTATAAATTGATTGAAGAAATGACATGGATGCACCTGTGTCTACCAGGAAGGTGCAGATTTTACCTTCAACCTGTAGAGACAACATAGGTTCCTCATCAGACTTGCATCCAGTCACTACCAGGTTTGCTAATCATAGGCGTGTAAATGGGTTACTCTGAGAAAAGGAGATTTGTCCCCTTGGCTCCTGATTTTCCTGCCAGTTCCCTCTGTGCTCTCTAGGATCCCATTGATCCCTCCATTCTCTTTGATCTTGGAGAATTTATCTGTGACCCCCCTCTGTCGTTCATTTCTTTACCTGGGCACCCCCTACTCCAGTGACCTATCCCTCCACAATGATAACACTGGCTTATTCCTGGTGGCCAGCCTGTCCTCAACCCTGGTCTTTGGAGGACTGGCTCTAGGGCAGATGCTTCCCTATAACATCGGTCTGGATATTCCGGGACTCTAACATCTCCCAGTCCATAGTTTGCTGGTACTCTAGGGATCCATGATTCAGAGTCGAATTTTGGTATTTCTTTTCTGGTCACATATTCAGTTCTCGGTTTTACTGCAAGCGGGCTATCCTGCTTCTTTATATCCTTCCAATGATATCTTACAGCCTTAGTCATTTGACTGGCACTATTTTCTGTCCAGTCCAGTTATTAGTCTTAATGGCTTCTGCTACGTTGGTGGGGAGACAATTCAGTAGGATGGCATAATATTGAGGGGAATTTACTCCATTTCTGTAATTTAAGTCACCCAATTGATCCATATATAATTCAGAAAATCGCTCTAAAAACTCATCCGCTCCTTCTTCCCTGTTTGGTCTTACATCTAATATTCTGGCCAAATTTATTGGTTTTTGAAGGGTGTTGGCAAGAGCTGTTAAAACAGCTTCCTCCCTTGCTCCATTGTCCGCTATTATATTTGCAAGAGCTTCATGCGACGGATGTCCTAAATTCGTTAGGAATCTGGCATGCACACTTGGGGTAATTATTTGCTGGATCACCGCCCATCAATCCCGGGAATCAGCGTGATAAACGCACATTATAGTTCTTAAGTGATCCACAAAAGAAGCGGGTGGTTTTCTACGATCGGGTATTTGACTTAAAATAGCCATCATCTCGTTCGGCTTCCATGGGGAATAGACTATAATTGTACGGGGATTATTTGCACTCACTGTATTGGCTGGATCAAAAGAAGGATTAGGCATTTCCCTTACAGGGAACGGTCTAAAGGTTGTTTGTTTAGCTTCAGGATCTACCTCAGCCTCTTCAATTATGGTCTCACACCCAGATGCATCTTCCCCTTCACAGTACTTTCTAAAAGATTTCCTTCCTTCTTTAACTGCTCGTTCAATTTGTCTAGGGGTATGCTCTTCTTTCTCCATAACTAATTTAGTCTTTATCCTAATTTGGCTTCTGGTACCGTTAACTCCAGGACTGTCTGTAATGGACGGAGCGGTCGAGGTTAAGGAAGTTTGTGCCCTGGGATTTAATTGTCTATTGCTATTATGAACGCCGTGCTTAAGATTTATGGATAATGATCTTTCTGTGAAAGATTTCTTTCTCCCTTTATCTTTAGTACTCTCAGGCTCTTCCCTTAAGCTACCTGGAGGTTCAAATGCTTCAGTATCTTCTAATACTAACCCCCGTTTTAGAGTTGCTTCCTTCCAACTTGACATTCTTTCCTCCGCTCTACTCGCTTTCTGTTCCTCGTAATAATTTCTCCACAATTCAATTAATTCCTGTGCCTCTGTAGTATCGCTGCACTGCAATATAATCTGCTCAATGTATTTTAATCCTTTTACTGTATCTATGCCCCCTCGGGGCCATAATTCATTCCCTAATTCTCTATTTAACGATCCGGAAAGGATTCTTAATCGATCAGCTTTTTGTGGAAATTCACTGCATATTTCTTGCAGAGGACTTTCCGAGTCAGCGGTCATATCTTTATTTGCGTGGTTTCTCATTCTGTTGGATAAGGAAGCAACTCTAAACTACTCGCACCTCTTAACAATTTCCATTTCTAATTTCGAAATTAACAAAGTCGTTTTAGACAATTTTCAAATCAAAATGCTCCAGGAAACAACCAATCACACTCACACACGTTCTCGCAGCCCGTCTCCTATCCCCGATCTTAATCTGAACGCATGCAAATGAACTCTAAACACGTGAGCAAAATTGAACATAAAAAATAAATTAGTCCACTTATCTGAAGTGTACCTAACCACACTCCTGCATCAATCAAAAATGTTCACTAATTACAAATCACGTACTCCAAGAAATCCTCCTCGTGGCACAATCAATCAGCGGGACGACTCCTCCCCCGACACAGCTATTGAAGGATTACAACCCCTGATCGAACCACTCCAATTCAGATTCTTACACTATGATCTTAAATAAATGCAAATATTTAACTTAAACACACTCTTACTTCATGTTACTAAATCCGTAAACACTCGCACAAGCAGCAACACAAATGACGGTCCGCGGACTTAACACAATTTAAATCTTAACTTTTCATTCTTAATTTACTCTGTTTATTTACATACATAGAAAATTTACAAAGTCCGGATCCTATGACAATACGAAATGCTAGATTTTTACAATTTACAAAATGATTTAAAGCACTAGCGCACAGTTCACGAACACTCAATCTCGATGCCGAGTCATGCTGTTATCACGCAGTGAACCTCTCCCTCTGATACCGAAGATTTTACCCTTCCTAGTTTACTCTTTGCTGAAGGGTACTACTCGTTAAATGACTACTTTTCCTACCGAATGTTACTATCCCTCTGCTAAGACTGGACTTCTATAGGAGGACCTCTATCCCTCCTCTCTAAGTTCGGCAGAATTAGGGATACCCTTCGCTATTCGGATTACTTTTCATCAAGTAAATCAGGTTCCCGTCTCTCAGGTATTCTTCGCTATCAGGTACTCGTCAACAATCGACCAAAGTGTTACTATTCACTATCAGCCGCTATTCGGAATCAATCACGGACATGCACCAACTCCAAGGTTCTATATACAAGAATTCGAATTCCCCCTTACTGGCAGATCTTCAATATGAAATTCAGTATTTGAAAATTTGGCTTTGCAAATATAGACTCCTAATTTTAGTACATATCTCTTCCACTACGCGGGCTCCCAAAAAAAACTAAAATTGCCCAGTTGAATTCTTGAACGGACTGGAGTATTCCGGTCAATCTATACTCTGTCCATCCAAGCCCAGTACCTTCTCGAGGTTCTTTGTCCGTCACATAAGGGAGACCCAGATACCTTCACCCAGACACTTCCTGCTGGGCACCGAGGATCCAGCGCCTAGCCGTTTCGCACTGTGAGTTATCGATGCCAATTTTCAGAGCTCACCTTTTCAATTCGCGCTCCTGGCAAAGATCCGATCGAAGGCGAGACCTGTACTTTTATACCCCAACAATTTGGATACCAAGCCTAACCCTGGGCCACCCCACGCCTGATGAAGCGCGTTTGGCTCTCGATAAAGCAGCTGCAGTCTGCCAACTACGACCAAAGTTTTGGATATCTAACCCAGGAAAGGGCCTCTAACCCAACCCCACCAGGGCCTCTAACTCCAGCCTGGTTTTATGGGCCTCCAATCCAAAGGCGTGCTAACCACTCCCCTGCGCTTGCTAGACTTTGTTCTCAATGTGGCGGCACGCCCACACGCAGCGGCTTTGCACTCTCCAGACCGATTGAATTCGGAGCAGCTCAGTATCGAACGCGGCTGTGAAAACCAGGTACTTAAAAACCCCAGAAAAGAACTCACCACCAGTACAGGAATATTGTTTCTCTAGGTGTCTACATTTTTAGCTAATTAAGTAATTACATCGGATGGAAGTTGCATTCTAAATCTCGTTGTACCTCTGTGCAATGACAATAAAGATATATTATTATTACTATTACTATTATTATTATTATTATTATTATTATTATTATTATTATTATTATTATTATTATTATTCTAATGATCTCGATTAGACCCTTTCCCAAGCCTGCGAATGATCGATCCACTTTGACTAATGAAGTGCCGAAAATCAATGCGAAAACTGCACCGTGGGCCCGATTTCTGCACTCGCGATCGAAACAGCTCAACACCCTTGATCGCAAACTTGTGTTTGGGGGTCTTTTGAAATCCCGGATGAGCCCCCAATGTAAATTGCTCATTTCTAAGCTTCCCCCCAGTCTAGTTTCAGTAAAAACACTGAATCAAACACTTGAAACAACTAAATTTTATTTTAACAAAAGCGCATTACAGTTCAACTACTGTACCTATCCCACCGCGGGTTCGATCCTCATATCTGCCTGTTCAAGCCCTCTAGGCCTCGGTCAGACAGAGACACTCCAGGAGTTCACGCAGTCCCAAGCGCTCTCCCAGAAGATCGACTCTGGACCTCGTGGTAGCGGACTTTTATATGTCCCGGGACCTCGAGGGGCAGAACCACATGGGGGTGGTCTCTTAATAATCCATTTACAGATATTGATTAAACCCATACATAACAGACATTTCCCTAACCCAATAATACAACAGCTCATACATTGTATAAGAAAGAAAGCTCTCGAAGGAAGCAAACAAGAACAAACATTGAAACGTGCCCTGAGATTCAAACAATTTCTCCAAGGCTCAACAGTTTGACCAATCATCAATTAACAGGATGACCGTCTTGCAATATTATGTATACTGTTTACAATGCTTTTGCAGTGACCCAATAGAAATGATGCATTTAATGTTAGTTTGCAAAACCATGTTATTAATTTAAGAGGAACATGGAGAACACCTGGACCCCTTACCATCCTGCATATCAGTCTGAGCCTAGACTGGCTGGCGCCGATCAAAGCCTGTAAAGTTCAGGTGACAAGGGTTAAACAATTCTGACAAGTGCAGGGATCCTCCATTTTATGGTGTCTTTAATTTAGCCAATATTAACATAGGCAGGGTGGTATGGGTTCGCCGTGACATGAGTTGTTCGGCCGAAAATCCCAGGAGATGGTCGCGGACGATGTTTCATAGGTTGAGTAAGTCGGGATAGACATCTGAGCCGGCCCTGTGTGAGCGTTCCATTAGTTGTTTTACGCTTCTTACCACGTGTTTGAAGGTTAGTTTGTTGTCATACTTCTGTAGTTCCATCATCATGCATTGTAAATGCGCTGGTGCTGGTTCATTCTAGAGGCAGGAAACATGTTCCCGATGTTGGGGGAGTCCAGAACCAGGGGGCACAGTATAAAAATAAGGGGTATGCCACTTAGAACGAAGATGAGGAAACACTTTTTCACACAGAGAGCTGTGAGTCTGTGGAATTCTCTGCCTCAGAGGGCGGTGGAGGCCGATTCTCTGGATACTTTCAAGAGAGAACTAGATAGGGCTCTTAAAGATAGCGGAGTCAGGGGATATGGGGAGAAGGCAGGAACGGGGTACTGATTGGGGATGATCAGCCATGATCACATTGGCTTGAAGGGCCGAATGGCCCACTCCTGCACCTATTGTCTATTGTCTTTTGTCTATTGTCTATTGTTATTCGGCCCCTCGGGTCCATGCTGGCATCCAGCAGAGCTATTCTCTTCTTCAATGTAATGAATTTATGTTTTTAATCTAATGGGGCAGGTTCAGTGGCTTTTTCCAAAAGATGGCTTATCTGATAGAACAGCATTCAATCGATACTGCACCATGGCTTCAGTCTAGCTACAAACACTTATAAAGTTAGTTTAGGTAGACAAGCATCTGCATTTTTTCCAGCATCTGCAGTTCCTTCTTAAACATAATGTTAGTTTAGTTTAGTTTAGTTTAATTCAGTTTAGTGGCACAGCATTGAAATAGGCCCTTCAGCCCACTGAGCCCACGCTGACCATTGATCACCCATTCACACTAGTTCTATGTTATCCCACTTTCTCCTCCACTCCCTATGCACCAGAGGCAATTTTACAGAGGCCAATTAACCTATTAACCCACACATTTTGTGGATTTGGGAGTAAATGGAGCTCCCGGAGGAAATCCACGCAATCACAGGGAGAACATGCAAACCCCACACAGACAGTAACCAAGGTCAGGATCGAACCTGGATCCCTGGTGCTGTGAGGCAGCAGCTCAACCAGCTGCATGACTTCTCATTTCATCGGGTTTTTGAGTAAATTAAAAAATATATACAAAGCGTTCAATGCATTAAGCTTTCTGCTTAAATTGGCTTGCAAAATAACCCCAGTGCTGTAGAGTTAACATTCAAATAATGATTTATTCATAGACTGCTTTACTTTGGGATTATACAAATTGTATGGAAATGAATGTTAGAGTGGATTGAATTCAGCAGTGTGTTAGGCTGAGCCCATCGCTGCAAGTAGCATGACAACTGATGACAAGGAGATGGCTAATGATCTCTCCAGAGTAGTTAATGGCTGCTCTCAATGACGGCAAAACCTACTCTTTGAATCTGTTGTTTCTCTTCCCGTGTGACTGAAATTATCCAAATGTGTTCATGTTAAGAGGCTGTTCTTCGCTATTTATGGGCAGAACCTTTTGTTTTGCCGCAGTTTTCAGCTTCCCTGTCATCATAATGAGACAAGTTATATTTATATTTCATTTCTGCGGCAGACCCATCCAGCCTCCTTCAGATGGGGGGATCCCGTTCCAGCTCAGGACCATTGAAGATCCTCACACAAGGAATGAAAGGATTATAATTGCCATGACAGGCTCTGGGGTACGTTTTAGTTTACAGGCATTTGGCACAATGGCATTCAGATGTGGTGCGAATTTGCACTTTTCCTCACACTGTATTTTAATTTTAGTACATGGGTCACTTCAATGATACAGACAAAAACGTCTTCATCCTCGGCCTGAATTACTATTAGCACCATTGTTTCACACAATAAATTGGATGCATGATAATTTTACTGGCAGCATCTCCAAACTCACGACTAAAGCTATTCTCCCGGAAACAGCAGGATTGATACCGCAGTGAAAAATGTGATTGTTATTATTCCAGTAAAACACAGTGAATGGAGAAGAAGCACAATTATACAAATGATCTTTGTAAAGCCAGTCCCTGTTGCTCACTTGCTGATGTGATTAACTGGGGAATTGCCCTGCTATTCCCATACTGCCGGGAAACTGTGGCGTCTTAGATACACAGCCTCATGCACAACAATGACCCATGTAACACTTTAAATGAATCCTACTGTATCATCGCAAGGCGCTTCAAAGGAATATTATTAAACAGAAGCAGATGTCAAGCCACAGGAGGAGATACTAAAATAAATGGTCAACTGTTGGATATAAGGAGCAGTCTAATTTTAGAGCTTCAAGCCTATCCTTTATGCAGATCACTTGCAACTAACATTATCATTCCTCTGGTGTAAACCCCCCACAGTGAATCTCATTATATCAAAATCAATATGCAAGCTGTCAGACTATCTTGGCAGCTTTTGATTAATTAGCAGCCCCCTGAATGGTGACGGCTTCATTGAAAATATCCTCAATCTCATTTTCATATCAAGTAACCCTTTCAATGGTAAACCGGTAAAACGATTGCAAATAAACCTGATTGCTGAGGGCAACCGTTCTAATTAGACTGATTGGGATTAATTAATGATATCCCCCTTAGAGGCAGACTTACATTTTCAGTTTCAAATCCACTTTAGCAAGTGCAATGTCCTCCCAACATCGGTTTAAATATTTGGAAGTCTTAACATCAACCCTTCATTTTAAATTGTATATATATATATATATATATATATATATATATATATATATGTTTAGGAGTTTATATTAAGTAATATCAAGAAGCATGCAATCTGAAGAAGTATAAGGAAATGTAAAAACAAAGAACTGCAGATGCTAGTTTATACCAAAGATGGACACAAAGTGCTGGAGTAACTCAGCGGGTCAGGCAGCATCTCTGAAGAGAAAGGATAGGTGACATTTTGGGTCGGGACCCTCCTTCAGACTGAGGACACATTGCTTCCCACAATTAAAGAGAAGAGACCACAATGTAGGCCTTACATTTCACCCAAGGATTATGATGACACAGATAGTTATTATCACTTTAAAAAAGCAGCCCCAACTGGAGGGAAGTAAAAGAAATCAACAGGAGAAATAGAGAAGAATATAAGCAGGTAAGGAATCTTCATTGTTCTGTTCTTGAATTCTTTCTCCAATTGCAACATTTATTTTGTTTTGCTGTGATTTGTTGCAGGATATTGTGGTTATGTTACTGCACGAGCAGTAGAATCTTGGTCTAATAATCTCAGCATGGCAGCTGGCAAATTAAATGTTGCTAATTAAATAAATATGGGGAAATGAAATCCAGTGTCACAAATAGTAACCTTGATGTCTGTCAGATTGATGTAGAAAAAACACAACCAGTTTGCAATTATCCTGTATGGAAATCAATCTGCTGCCTTCTTCCAGCCTGTCCAAAGAACTTTGGTTGGATGGGTGAGATGGGGTGATTAGGACTAAATGGAACTGTTCTTTAGAGTGTGCAGAAACAAAGGATATACCTGACCAAAAATCCATGAAATTGGAAGGACATGTGAGAAAGGGAATAGGAAAAGATCCAGGGATGCTGCTATTCATAGAAGGGTAGAGTATAAGAGCAAGGAGGTTATGTTGTGTGCAGGAAGGAACTGCAGATGCTGGTTTACACCAGTGATGTTTGGGGTCAAGATCCTTCTTCTGTACCTGGTTCAATGCTGATACAAAGGCACAGTGACATTCCTTTCTTACAAACAGTCCAGTGAAGTGTTGCTATACCCAAATACATCCCCGATTAGCAAGTGTACAGAAATAGTCCATTGATTCCGCATGCAAGAAGCGCCATGACTTGGCGCCATTTTCATCCAGTCCGCGCTCTAGTTCATTTGAGCGGTGCCCATTCCAGGCAAGTCCCAGGGTGCTGTGGGCCTCCAGCCATCGCCTTCCTTATACGCCTGGATTGACCAGCGAACTAACGTCCTTCTCATCGCCCGTCCTCCTTTGCACCCGGGGGTGCCTCTCACAGCCAACCTCGGAGGCACAGTAGGCCAGACCCTGGTTCCCTCTCCACCCCTCGCTCGCTCCTTCTGCTGAAGATAGCTCACTAGTGAGCTGTGATCACTACATTTTAGCACGAATGAGAGGTCCTAGACAGGGTCCAGAAAAGATTTACTCGAATGGTTCCAGGGATGAGAGGTTTCAATGATAAGATTAGACTGGATCAGCTGGAGTTGTTTTCCTTGGAGCAAAGGGAGGGGAGATTTGACAGAGGTGTACAAGATCATAACATGTTTAGATGGTACAGGGGGCACGGTGGCATAGCGGTGGAGTTGTTGCCTTACAGCACTTGCAGTGCCAGAGACCCGGGTTCGATCCTGACTACGGGTGCTGTCTGTATGGAGTTTGTACGTTTTCCCCATGACCATGTGGGTTTTCTCCGAGATCTTCGGTTTCCTCCCACACTCCAAAGACATAAAGGTATGTAAGTTCATTGGCTTGTTCTATGTGTAAAATTTTCACTAGTGTGTGTGTAGGATAGTGTTAATGTGCGGGGATCGCTGATTGGCGCGGACATGGTGGGCCAGAGGGCCTGTTTCGAGCTGTATCTCTAAACTAAACTACAAACAGAGGGAAGCTGTACATATTAACTTTGAAAACCAGAAGACACCAGTTTTAAAGCTTGGCCGAAAGATATAAGGGAGAAGTGTTCCTGAGGGAGGTTAAGATTCTGGAAATCATTGCCCCTCGAGATGGTGGACCAGAGAATGGTAAAGACACCTGAGAGAAAGGGGTTTACAACATTATATGGCAAGAAAAATATATTTACCAAAAGCATATCGTCTAAATGTTGAGTTTTGAGGCAGTGTGGAAACATGCCCTTCGAGTCCCTGCTCACCTTCGATTACCCGTACTCTATGTTATCCCACTATCTAAACACTAGGGGCAATGTACAGAGCCAATTAACCTACAAACCTGCACATCTTTGGGAGTTGGGAGGAAACCGGAGCATCTGCAGGAAACCCACGTGGTCACAGGGGGAATGTACAAACTCTGCACAGACAGCACATGTAGTCAGGATTGAACCTGGGTCTCTGGCGCTGTAAGGCAGCAATTCTACCAGCTGCACCACTGTGCCACCCAAACGATGGGAGATTGCAGAATTGTGAGTTGCATAAGGACTGGGTGCCTTAGCTTGAATCACAATAAATACGTAGTTTGTTGGTGAAGTAATTAGAAAGACCAACAGAAAGATAAGTAACCCTTGCATTCCCTTTCTCTCCGTCCCTTCCCCACCCCAGTTTCACTGTTCCTATCTCTTTGTTATCACCTTTTCCACAGCCAACAATGGACCATTGTGGGCTCCACCTTTCCTGAGTCATCGGTGCTAGCTCCGATTTGTTCTGTACCTTTTCTAACTTCTAGTTTTCCTCTCCTCTGACTCTCCGTCTGAAGAACGGTCTCAACCCGAAACGTCACCTATTCCTTTTCTCCAGAGATGGCGCCTGGCCCGCTGAGTTACTCACTTCCTTCCAAACCAGAAAGTTATTGTTATTGTTTGGGAAACTGAATTTTTAAAAATAGAGAAATACGTCTCATTGTGGATCGTGGTCTTTGAATGTTTTAAGATAGAGCTGGAGAGATGCGTGTGAAGCAGGTGGGTGAAAGGTTCCAATGAGCAGATAGGAACATATTTATAATTGAGGTTATAATTGGATCACTCCTGATCTCATTAAATCATTGAGCGGAATTCTTTGCCCTAATGCATAGAGTTGAATATTAGATATAGGCTTTAACAAGTATATTAACAGCGGAAAGAGTGATTCAATGGAAGAACCTGTGGTTTCGGTTGTCGAAGACATAATCGGCAATGAATAAAAGATTAAAGTCAAAGATGCATCTGAAATCAAACTTGGAGAATCACAGAGGTCCCAGGGGATTATGGAGTTGGAGAAGATTAGAGATAGAGTCATAGAGTCATACAGTGTGGAATCTGATCCTTTGGCCCAACTTGCCCGTGCCGACCACCATGGCCCATCTACACTTGTCCCACCTGCCTGCTTTTGGTTCATATCCCTCTAAACCTGTCCTATCCATGTACCTGTCTAAATGTTTCTGAAACAATGCGATATTATCTGCCTCAACTACCTGCCTTCGGTAGCTCGTTCCATACACCCACCACCCTTTGTGTAAAAAAAAAAAAAAGTTACCCATCAGGTTCCCCTTAAATCTTTCCCCCCCCCACCTCATCTTATACCTATCTCCTTTGGTTCTCGATTCACCTACTCTGGGCAAAAGACTCTTGTCATTTACTCAACCTATTCCTATAGGGGTTCCTATGTCTATAGGGAGGAAGAAAGTCGTAGCAAGGTTTGCAAAAGGTGACAACACAACAAACCAAAATAATAGTGATACAGTTAAATTAGAGTGAAGTGACATAAGTTTTCTTTATGAAATATTTCTATTCCCTTTCAAAGCGCAAGTTTCACCATGCACATCACTTTGGCACAGAAGAGTGGCATTAAGCCCCTGTCCCACGATGCGAGTTTACCCAAGAGCTCTCCCGAGTTTAAAAAAAAAAATCAAACTCGTGGTACTTCATCACGAGTATTTTTTTACTCCTGGAAATTTTTCACACTGTTGAAAAAACTTTACGAGTTTCCGCGTTTCCCGAGTACCTGCCGTTAGCGTTACGAGCCGCTACGAGACATCCACGAGCTCCGACGTACCCGCTACGTACATTCTACGTACTTTGATTTTTTTTTAAACAAGGGAGAGCTCTTGGGTAAACTCGCATCGTGGGACAGGGCCTTTACTTCAAAAGGTTTCCAGAGAATTGCGAGTCCACAAAGTATTTCAGTCAGATACTGAAACTTTCCTACGCAACTGCAAAACACATGTTGATTGTAGGTCTTCACCAATTTCGACTATCACTGCACTAAGGAGATGTACAAATGGCTTCAAGTTTGTGAGAAAGAGAGAGATAAAAATAATTGCTTCAAGCTGGACGCAATGCGGTCCGTGATTGGAAACATTTGCAATGCGTCGACTGAAGCAAACCTTGCCTTCTCTCAAAATTGACTCGATTTTTCTTTGTACAAGCATGATGTAAAAGAACAGAGGGGGAAAAATCATCTTGCTCTCCATAGGGTTAATTAACATCCTTGACACTGTTTTCATGTCTAACCTTTTAATTTAACTTTTTCCTGCTAAGATGTAGCATCAGGTCATGTATTATACGTCAACCAGAACCCCTTTTGAATCTTCTTCTGCTCAGATTTCACAGAGCAAGCGCCTTGTGGCCTTCTGTGTTATGTGATACGGTTGATATCGTAGATCTGCATTAATTAGCCATTCCTCCACTATATCTGTTGTGGCCTGGGAAAGACCTTTGCCTTAGAAGTTTGTGACTTCTCTCGTGCCCCCCCCCTCCCCACCCCTCTGCTCCCCTCCCCTCCCCTCCGTGTCGCACCTGTTTGTTTGCACTTTATGTTTCTTTTCCACTGGTAGGTTAGTTTTATTCCTCATCACCTGTAGAGTTAATAGCCATCTCGACTTGCACTCGTCAGTTTACAGGATCACTGCATGGTTAGTTCCAACATGCATTTGCAAAAGCAGTCAGAATCTGCTTTTAAATTAAAAGTTAAACGAGGCATGTTTTTTTTTCTGGAGGTCACCATGTCAGTGCGCATAATGGAATATATCCCTAATATAAATATCCAGTGTCAATATTAAACACTCTCAGGTCAGGTTGCTCCTGGGTTGGACACAGAGCAATACTTGTTCTGTATTGTCCCCTCGAGCACTTAAAGGTCAGGTAGCTCTTAGGTTAGATGTAGGATGACAGCTCGTTTGCAGAGGCTTCCCAAGCACTGCCAGGAAAGCCACATGTAACATTCAGATTATCTTTCCCTCAGCAACGTCCAGTCAAATTCTCATAAGCCACACATTTTGGATGAGTCCCATTAAACAACAATTTCAATAGTGTAGAAAGGAACTGTGGATGCTGGTTTATAACCAAAGTTACAACACAAAGTGCTGGAGTAACTCAGCGGGTCAGGCAGCATCTCTGGAGAAAAGGGATGGGTGATGGTTTGGGTCGGAACTCTTCTTCAGACTACCAGACTTCCGACTAATCTGTAGAAGGGCTCCAACCTGAAACGTCACCCATCCTTTTTCTCCAGGGATGCTGCCTGACCCACTGAAGTCCTCCAGCACTCCGTGTCTATCTATGATTTCAATGGATCAGCTTGCACCATATCATTTCCAAAAGCTTGCTTCTGATCCGGACAAATCTGAGCACATAAAGGAAAAATCTGCTTCATGTGGCTTGGTAATGAGCATTATAATGTAGGCAAATTAGGCATGAAATACCTTTTGGTATTATTATTATTTAGACATGGGTTGCCAATAATACAAGATATGCTCCTAGTTTAAGATGTTCTGCTTTATGAATAATATTAGATCTCTCTTTTTCACTACCAATTAGCCTCAAGTTTAAGATATAAGGTGAGAGGGGAAAGATTCAATAGGAACCTGAGAGGCATTTTTTTTTGGTGGGTGAATGGAGTGAGTTGCCAGAGGAGGTAGTTGAGGCAGGTACAATAATAATATTTAAAAGAGATCTAGTCAGATACATGGATAGGATATGTTCAAAAATACATAAAATAAACGTGAGCAGCTGGGACTAGCATAGATGGGTTTGATCTTGGTTGTCGTGGGCAAGTTGGACTGAAGGGCTTGGTTCCACGCTGTATGACTCTGACTCCAAGTTATTTTATGCTTTAGACTTGTGCCATTTATGAACTGAATTGATACTTCCAAATAGTATCTGCACCTAAACCCTAAAGCAGCAACACAACCAACTGCATCTGTTTCATGAGCAAAACACAAGGTGCTGGAGTAACTCAGTGAGTCAGCATCTGTTTCTTTCCACACCTTGCCCGATGCCTCTGAAAAATAATTGATTCAAATTACCTCTGGGAATTTGAACTTGCTGCTTCATTATATTGCAATTTCCCAGAGAATTTTGTTTTATTTCGTTCCTTTGGTTATCCCCGTCTTGGTTCTATAAAATTAGTTTTCTGACAAATTTCACTAAGAAAAATAATTCCAACAAATTTAAAGGAACAGCAAGGTCAGGGGTGATCAGGCACCAGTAGTAAAATGAAACTTGTTAAAGATCCCTTTACAAAGCACAGATTGCCAGGGAATGGTGGTGTGCAGTAGTCTGCTCCACAGAGCTGGTTTTCTGGAGTGGTTCACATAAAGCTTCAGGTGTATTTACAGACACATATTCACAATTTAAAGTGTGCATGAGCGAAACACATTAACGTGCAAAATTCAAATTGATAAGTAGCATGGAACTTGTTATAATATTGCAATTGCATCTTATGATAGTGATTCAGGCCAAGTCAGGGTACATAGCACAAGGAAAAATACTGCATCTGACGCATTCTCTAGATCAGTGTGCTTTTTTGGAACATTTTCATATAATGTCATTTTAAATCCAATATGTCCTTCTTTAGTTGAACTGAAGTGCTGTCATAAAGTCATACCGCTTTGAAACAGGCCCTCAAATCATTGAATGTGTACCAACTATCAAATACCAATTTGCACTAATCCTACACTAATCCCACATTCCAGTTTTATTTTAGATTAGAGATACAGCGCGGAAACAGGCCCTTCGGCTCTCTAGGTCTACGTCAACCAGCGATCCCCGCATATTAACACTATCCTACACCCACTAGGGACAATGTTTTTTACATTTGTACCAAGCCAATTTACCTACAACCTGTACGTCTTTGGAGTGTGGGAGGAAATCGAAGATCTCGGAGAAAACCCACGCGGTCACAGGGAGAATGTACAAACTCCGTACAGACAGCACCCGTAGTCGGGATCGAACCTGGGTCTCCGGCTCTGCAAGCGCTGTAAGGCAGCAATTGCGCCGCTGCCCAGATTCTGCCCAGATTCTAAAACTCGCCTACACACTGGGGACAATTTACAGTGGGCATTTAACCTTCCCATCCGCATGTCTTTGGGATGGAGGAGGAAAGCAAAACACTTCACACGGTCACAGGGAGAACGTGAAAAACTCCACACAGATAGCACCCAAGGTCAAAATTGAACCTGGGTTACCGGAGGTGTGAGGCAGCAGCTCTATTAGCTGCACTATTGTGCTGTCCTGACTTGGCTTGAACTTTGCCTTGCCTTAATCAAGCTAACTTGCTCATATTTGGCTGTCACGATGGAAGATTTCCCAGAGGTTTACTTGTAATCTGGCACCATCTGCAGTGTCATGTTATTTTGAATGGATTCATCCCATATTCACAACACTTGCTGCATCCTCCCCAACTTCTTCCTTTATAAACTCGCTGCTGCTATATTGCGAGTAAATAATCTGTGAAATTTCAGAAATTTCCCAAAGATGGAGGGACCCTGCCCCCTCGTCACAAGTATTCACTTCCTCTCCCAAACAACTGTGTTTCACAAGTCGTATCTCATCCTTCCCCTTGTCAAATGCAAAAGTAGGAAGCTGCCTCCGTCAATCATATCTTATATTATATTTTTCTAAATTTCCATCTTTTACTTCAACTTCTTCAGACGTAGGGGGGCAACACAGAGACGCAGCTGGCAGAACCGCTGTCTCACAGCGCAAGAGACCCGGCTTCGATCCTGACCTCGGGTGTTGTCTGTTGTGAGTTTGCATGTTCTCCCTGTGACTGCATGGGTTTTCATGGGATGCGTCGGTTTCTTCCCACATCACAAACACATGCGAGTTTGTGGGTTAATTGGCCTTTAGACATTAGCGTTACAGCGTTGATGCAAGTCCTTCGGCCCACCGAGTCCGCCTCAACCAGCAATCACCCCCCCGTCTTTGGAGTGTGGGAGGAAACCGGAGCACCCGGAGAAAACCCATGCCTTCACAAGGAGAACGTACAAACTACCTATAATCAGGATGTAACCCTGGGTATCTGGCGCTGTAAGGCAACAACACCACCGCTGCACCACTGTGTCGCCACTGTGAAAAGAAAAAGAAAAGAACTACCCATAACGTGTCAATAGTGGATGATAAAGTGGGATAACATAGAACTGGTGTGAACGGGAGATCGATGGTCGGCGCGGACTCAGTGGGCTGAAGGGCCTGTTTCCTTGCTGTGTCTCTAAACATCCAGAGTGTGGCAAGGAATGCTATCCGCTATCCGCTGTCCAAAGTGCTGCTTACACAACCGTAATAAGACTTGTAATGGAGATTTAGCCGCTGTGAGCCTAAGTAGGTGATCCTGCCGTAATTACTGCCAACAATTGACAACCTCGCATTAACGGGAGGGGAGGGGGGGGGGGTGGATGGCACTCATTGAATGACGGTCTCATTAGAGAGACAGGTATAATGGGGTGCGGTGAGTGATTGCAGGGCACTGAGTGACTGGTCCAGTGTAATGGCAGGCATGACATTGGTTGTTGAGTGACAATCATCAGATCGAATGACTTCACTTCCCATTTGAGGTGTCAGTGTTCATGTCCGCCTGTGTGTGCAAACATTAAGACTTTGACTGATGTCGATGTGCTGAGGAGCTGAAGTGAAATGCTGCACTCGTTCCACTCAACAATCTGCTCACTCAGCGTATCTGCATAAATATCATCCATCTTTCAAATTTAATTTAAACTTATCCAAAATGTGTACGGTGTATTGTGTAGGAGGGAACTGCAGATGCAGATTTAAACCAAAGATAAACACAAAAAGCTGGAGTAACTCAGTGGGACAGGCAGCATCTCTGGAGAGAAGGAATGGGTGATGTTTCGTGGCGAGACCCTTCCTCAGACGAAGGGTCTCGACTCGAAACATCACCCATCTCTTCTCTCCAGAGATGCTGCCTGTCCTCCTGAGCGACTCCAGCGTTTTGTCTCTATCTTCGGTAGTACTTATGTATTGATTGGACTGAGGTTTTAAAGATCTTTGCAACCAAAATTTTACCTGGGTATTCTGGCGGGTGTGCCTATAACCTACCTACTTCTAAGTAGAGACCAGTGTGGGGAGTTTTAGTTTAGAGATACAGCATGTTTCAATTTTGTTTTAGTTTAGAGATACAGAATGTTTTAGTTTGGTTTGAGAGTTGGAGTTGGACTTGGCATCATGTGCAGCACAGAAATTGTGGGCCAAGGACCTATTCCCGTGCTGCATTGTACGTCAAATTTTACCTGTGGGAATCCCTTGCCCAAAATAACTCAGAGGGTTGACCCGAAACGTCACCTATCCACGTTCTCCAAAGATGCTGCCTGGCCTGCTGGGTTCCTCCAGCACATTGTGTCCGCCACTAAGAGTATTAACTGGGTCTGGGTCACTTTATGCAGCACACGGCCTTCTGGGTAAGCACCATAGCCATTGTGGACTTGTTTCTGATGTAAACTTGACTGATCATAGTGTGTTGTGGAGATTACGTACTGCTAGAATTAGTTATACAAGTGCAGGTTTACACCTATTGCGTTAGTTAGGGAGTGCCTGTAACCAAAGGGATTAAAGGGGATGGAGAATAGATGCCTCCGTCTGTTCCAACGTCTCAATATCCACTAGCATTTTTTCTCCCTAAAGTGCGTTAATGCAAAGATCCCTGACAAATCAAAGAGAGATGGGAAGTTTGATAAGTTTAACCTTCATTGTTGATTTTTTCTTAGAGACATATGGCTTGATCGGCAGTTTGGCATGGAGCGGCAGCAGATGTCCAACTTGCTCTTGACCCAATGACAAACCAGTTTCTGCTCCTGGACGGGAGCCATTGCTAGTGGTGGGTGGAGTGTTTGGGACGTGTTGCTACAGTGCGGGTGGGATACTCGGAATGTCCCGTACATCTTCCATTCACAGTACAAGCTTCAGGTCTAATGTTAAAAACCTGCAGGATTCAACGTCTTGAATTGTGACAGACACAAGCTTCTGCATTTCAATGTTCATAAGCTCGTAAGTTATAGCAGCGGAATTAGGCCATTTGGCCCATCAAGTCTACTCCACCTTTCAATCGTGGCTGATCCACCCTTCCCTCTCAACCCCATTTTCCTCCCTTCTCCCCGTAACCCCTAACATCCTTACTAATCAGGAATCAATCAATCTCTGCCTTAAAATATCCATTGACGGCCTCCACAGCCTTCTGTGGCAATGAATTCCACAGATACACAACCCTCTGACTAAAGAAATTCCTCCTCATCTCCTTTGTAAAGATACGTCCTTTTATTCTGAGGCTGTGAGCTCTGGTCCTAGACACTCCCACTAGTGGAAACATCCTCTCCACATCCACTCTCTCCAGGCCTTTTGCTAATTAATACATTTCTATGAGGTTGCCCCTCATCCTTTAAATGGAGACTGCACTGCAATTGCATTGTATTTTATGGAATATATGGCATAGAAGCTAGCCATCTGAAGCAAGTGCACCACATTTATGTCAGTCCTCCGTAATTAGAAAGGGACCTGTGCAGTTCCATCACCATGCTTCAGGGCGTACGTAGTAGCAGGAGAGAGTCATTGAGTCTTAGTGCGTGGAACAAGGCACTTGGATCCAACTTACCCACACCGAACCACATGCCGCATTTACATTAGTCCCACCTGCCTAAGTTTGCCCCATATCCCTCTAAACCTATTCTATTAATGTACCTGTCTAAACACTTCTTAAACCTTGCGATAGTACTTGCCTCAACTACCGCCTCCAGCAGTTTGGTGCATGCACCCACCACCCGTTGTGTAAAAAAAAGTTACAGCTCAGATTCATATTAAATCTACCTCCCTCACCTTATACCTATGGCTTCTGGTTGTCGATTCCCTTACTCTGGGCAAGAGACTGTGCACTTACCCGATCTATTCCGCCTTCTGAGAGAATGCTTAGATTTACAAGAAAGTTGCAAAGACAAAATTGTTGCCATTATAGTTATGAGACAGAGACTGCTTAAAAAGGCTGGGTTGTTTTCTTTGGACCGGAGGGACTGTGGGATGATTTAATTGCAGTGTATCACATAACAAGAGGGCAGACAGGATAAGCAAGACCTACTTCCATTTATTATTTCCATCAGAGCCCTGATGCAGAGTCTCAACAATTCCATTCCCTCCACAGATGCTATCTGACCCACTGAATTCCTCCAGCAGTTTTCCTGCCTCCGGTTTCCTGGGTGGCACAGTGTCCCAGCAGTCGAGCAGCTGCCTTTCAGCACCAGAGACCCGAGTTTGAACCTGACTACGGGTGCTGTCTGCACAGAGTTTGTACGTTCCCCCTGTGACCGCGTGGGTTTTCTCTGGGTGCTCCGGTTTCCTCCCACACTCCAAAGACGTACAGGTTTGTAGGTTGATTGGCTTCTAGAAATTGTATATTATCTCTAGTGTGTAGGATAGTGCTAGTGTATGGGGCGATTGTTGGTTGGCAAGGACTTGTTGGGCCTAAGGGCCTGTTTCCAGGCTGTATCGCTAAAGCCCTGCTTCTGTGTGTCTCTATTTCCATTTGCAGTGCGTAGGGTGGAGGAGGGCATAGCTTTAAGATACTTTATAGGATAATTAGATGGCAGATGAGAGAAATTTACTTCACTTAACAAATGATGGGAGTTTACAGCACACAGCCTGTAAGGCTGGTGATGGCAGAAGAACTCGCCACGTTTAATGTGCACAGATGTACATCGACCAGCTGCAACACTGTGGACCAAGGGCGAGGAAGTGGGATCAATGTGATGCTCATATTTGGTAACCATAAAGATGATGGGCCAAATGGAAATAACAAGTACTAGAGGGCCTCGCTTTACGCTGAGAGGGGCAAAGTTTAAAGGGGATGTGCGGGGCAGGTTTCTTTTACAGAGGGTGGTGAGTGCCTAGAATGGTTTTTTTAACCAAAAATAATTTTGATCAATTATTTACAAAGATGATATGTACAATACAAAACTATACAAACAAACCCACCACCATGATAACAAATATTCTTAGATACTATATAAACTATTATACAGGTATATCACCATCCTTAATAAGGATGCAATCCACCCCCTGCAGTGCCCGGCAGCCCCGGAAATCCCCCAGGGTGCCCGTGGACAGTGTGTAGTCTGTTTCTAGTACCACCTGGGCGCAGACGTAACCCCGGAAAAGGAGCAAACTGGAATGTGTTGCTGGGGGCGGTGGTGGAGTTAGATACGGTAGTGGCATTTAAGATACTTTTGGATATGCATGCAGGGAATGGAGGGATATGGATTATGTGCAGGCAAATGAGTTTGTCTTGGCATCATGTTTGGCACAGATATTTAGTTTAGTTTAGAGATACAGCGCGGAAACAGGCCCTTAAGCCCACCGAGTTCATGCCGACCAGCACATTAACAATATGCTGCACACACTAGGGACAATTTACACATACACCAAGCCAATTAACCTGCATACCTGTACATCTTTGGAGTGTGGGAGGAAACTGAAGATCTCGGAGGAAACCCACGCGGTCACGGGGAGAACGTACAAACTCCGTACAGACAGCACCCGTAGTCGGGATCGAACCCGAGTCTCCGGCACTGCAAGCGCTGTAAGGCAGCAACTCTACCGCTGTGCCACTGTACCGCCTCAATATCCACACAGATATTGTAGGCCGTAGGGCCTGTACCTGCCCTGTACCATTCTATGTGCTATATGTTGCATGAATGGTGCCTTCTCTATTCAAGATTACAGTGCTTTATTTGAATACTCTTCGATTTCATCTACTGTTCTCTAGCTGTTTTTGTAAATCCACCACCTTGCATTCACCTTGGATCACCTATCCATTGATTCAGAAATTGTTCCTACATGAAGTGGTGGCCTGTTAAACAAAGACCCTGGATCAGAAATTGATTTGTGTCATAAAAGGTGGACTAACTTCCCCAGCGAGTCTTTGTAGTTTGGGACATCATTTTGAATTCAAAGATGGAGCCTCATAAAAGATACTTCAGCCCACAGAGTCCACAGAGACCATTGAAAATCCATTCACACTATTCCGGTTATCCCACTTTTTCATCCAGTCCCTGCACAATAGGGACAAATTTACAGAGGCCAGTTGACCTACAAACCCGCTCGTCTTCGGGATGTGGGAAGAAACCGGAGCACCCGGAGGAAACCTGTGTGGTCACAGGGAGAACGTGCAAACTTTGCAGAGTCAGGATCAAAGCTGGGTCTCTGGCGCTATGAGGCCTCAGCTTTACCAGCTGCACCACTGTGCCCCCATTTGGAATCACTTTCGAAGTTCAAATGCTGTGTCAGACAAGTAAGTCTGACATGTTGGAAGTATGGGAACTGGGAAGGGGAAGGGGATGGAGAGGGAAAGCAAGGGCTATTTGAAGTTAGAAAAGTCAACGTTCATACCGCTGGGGTGTAAACTACCCAAGCAAAATATGAGGTGCTGTTCCTCCAATTTGCTCTGGGCCTCACTCTGACAATGGAGGAGGCCCAGGACAGAAGGTCAGATTTGGAATGGGAGGGGGAGTTGAAGTGCTGAGCCATCGGGAGATCGGGTTGGTTATGACGGACTGAGAGGAGGTGTTCTATCTTTCCCATCCTCCCCCCCCCCCCCCCCCCCCCCCCCGCCCCCGACATCAATCTGAAGAAGGGTCTCAACCCGAAACGTCACCCATTCCTTCTCTCCATAGATGCTGCCTCACCTGCTGAGTTACTCCAGCATGTTGTGTCGTCCTTCGATTTTATCCAGCATCTGCAGTTCTTTCTCACACGTGCTGGAAGTGTTCACTCAAACATCCAGAGTGACGCAGAATGACTTGGAGAAAGATAATCAGTAGATTTCACTCTGAAGAAAAAAAATCGAGTTTTAATTGTGCAAGCCTGAAATAAACTGAGCTCCGTGGTGAAAGATCTGGGCCGGGAATCTTCTATTCAATGAATCTGACTTTTCTGTGGGGAGAAGCAACGTGGGATTTTCATACGATGGGAAAGGAAAGAGTTAGCACCGTGTAGCATTTCCAAAAATATCTGCTCATCGTTATGACATTCAGCTGCGATAGTCGCTCGTTAGCATCCTTAGAATCACAAGCGGTAGTTTTAGTGTAAACTGTGCTACAATGAGATGAGGAGAAAGTAGTAAATCTTGTAGACCAAGAGGAAATCACCTTCTGTGCCGTTTCCTCTGGATGTTTATGGGTAAAATAAACACAGCCAACACTTGAATTCCTCTGCATTCTAACAATCGGGAACCCTTGAAAGTCTTGGCGTTCTATAATAATTCAGATCCTGTTTCCTCTTGGCGTGGTCGAACCATTGGATATCCGTGGTTGAGTAGTTTACAAGTCCTTGGTCCTGCCACAGATCCCCACCCTCTCGTGTGATCTACATTATCTAGTCACCTTATGAATTTGCTTATCGTTCACAATGAATAAAAGTTACTAAGATGAGATTGTCTAAGGCAGTAAGGGTGACCTCAATGTGAACAATGGTATGAGTACAATGGTAGGCAACGGAATAGAATCAGTTGATTCATTGCCCCCCACATACCTGTACCCCCCCCCCCCCCCCAACCTCCAGAGAGTTAGATAGAGCTCTTATGGCTAACGGAATCAAAGGATATGGGGAGACAGCAGGAACTGGGTACTGATTTTGGATGACCAGCCATGATCATATTGAATGGCGGTGCTGACTCGAAGGGCTGAATGGCCAACTCCTGCACCTATTTTCTATGTTTTCCCCATTTATAACCAGTCTCGAGAAGAAGACTAAGTAGTTTAGTTTAGAGATACAGTGTGGAAACCTTCTGTCCACCGGATCAACATTGACCAGCGATCCCCATATACTAGCAATATCTCGCACACTCGGGACAATTTACCGTTTTTACCAAAGCCAATTAATCTACAAACCTGTACGTCTTTGGGGTGCGGGAGGAAACCAGAGCACCCGAGGAAAACCCACGTGGTCACGGGGAGAACGTACAAACTCCGTATAGACAGCACCTGTAGTTGGGATTGAACATGGGCCTCTGGTGCTGTAAGGCAGCAACTCTGAGCCACTGTGTCGCCCTGTAGATCCAGAGACATGAGACTCCGGATGTTGAAATCCTGAGCAAAAAGCAAACTGCTGGAGGAATAGTCTTAAGATGGGTCCCAACCCGAAACAAAAACTGTTCATTTCCCTCTACAGCTGCTGCCTGACCTGTTACTATGAAGATATTATGAGATACAATGAGATCCAGTTACTATGAAGATTAACATGCCACATAACAGGCCCTGTTGGAGCATTCTCATGCTTCCATTTCCCCACCGTCATACCTTTGATAGACCAACATTTTAATGTCTATTATTAATTATGAATAATTTTCAATTGTGAAACTTCAAGTGGAAATTCCATCAATAAAGATCCTGGCATATTATTACTTCCTTTGTAACCTCCAGATAGCTCAAAGGGCTTTACATTTAATGAAGTGCCTTTGAAATGTAATTACTTTTCAACATTGTAAAGGAAATGTGGCAGCTGGTTTTCACACAGCAATCCCACACTGTGATAATACTGAGATAATCTGATTACGTGACATGGATTAAGGGAACATAATTGGTCAAGCAACTGGGGAGAGCTCCCTGCCCTTGTTTGAAGTTATGCCATAGGATTTTGTATTCATCCACCTGAGAGAATAGATGGGGCCTTGCTTTAATGCCCGTGTCATAAAACACATACTTGTAAAAGCAGCACCTCAGTACCCCCTGGGGAGAAGGTACTGAAGCATGAAAACTGTAACGATACAACACGATACAATACGATAGGACTTTATTTATCCCAGGAGTGAAATTAATCTGCCAACAATCATCATAAAACACAAGATACAGAGGGAGGGGGAGGGGGAGAGGGAGGGGAGTCAGTCTACCCCACGACCGAAGCGGGAGGAGTTGTACAGTTTGATAGCCACACAGAAAAAGGATCTCCGTCCAGGTTCAGGAACAACTTCTTCCCTACAGCCATTAGGCTATTAACACTACAACCAAATAAGCTCTGAACTACATAATTATTGTTATTAATGGGGTGGGAGATTGCAACCTTCACGTGGCCCGCCCTGTTTCGACGAATGCAATCAACCTGGCGTGCACAATCAAATAAGATCAAATAGAACAAGTTGTCCTACAACATTAGGCTGTGCACGCCATACGCAAGAAGAAGATTGTTATTAATACACTATTATTGTTTTGTTTTTCATGTACACATATATACATATGTATGTATATACAGGTATATGTATGTATATATGCACACACTGAACTTTTTTTTCTCATTTATTATGTTGTTTACAGTATAAAGTTTACATATTCTGTTGTGCTGCTGCAAGTAAGAATTTCATTGTTCTATCTGGGACATGTGACAACAAAATACTCTTGACTCGAGTTTGGGGTCTCTAGAGAGAGACTTAAATAATGATAATAGAAAGATTAAACGAGAACTTACCATTTGAAGTTTGATCTTTATTTTATGAGAAGTTGGAGTGAGAGACTACGTGAAGAACCCGCAGCCCGCATGCGCGTCAATCTTCAAAGCAACTGTATGAAACCACAGACTACTTGCACCAAATTAAACTATAGAAAGATCAATAACGCTTGACTTACCAAATGATCTTTATGAGATTCAGGGTTGGGAGTGGAGGGCACGCAGTCTCTCACTCCAACTTCTCATAATATATAGATCAAACTTCAAACGGTAAGTTCTCGTTTAATCTTTCTATTTTATATCGAAGTCTCGTGATGAGACTACGTGAAGCCTTTGAAGCCCTGTGTTTTCATGCAGTAAACCAATCTGTATGTGAAAACACTAAACAGATAAACCATAAATGGTAGAAAAGACATGGGCCATTAACAACATGATGCTAACTTTACATACATGTACATCGCCCTTAATTGGACCCGAGTCCCAATTGCCTTTGGGTCAGACAATAGCTCATGCAACACTGTTCAGAATTCTATCTGCCACCGTCCAGACATATTCAACGAAATTTTATAACTTCTGAAAGTGCGCTTATCTAAGCCTCCTGCTGTTGCAAGAAAGTGATCAAAGGGAAATATCAATTCTATTGGCTGCTGACAATCCAGCCCCCCCTGGTAGAGTGAGACTTGAACTGATTTGTATTCACTCCTGCTTTCAGCTGCTCTTATCCACCTTGAAATAGTCTGCACCAACAATTTCTTGAGAAACTATTATATAACTATGAAGAAACTTTTCCTTCATCTCATAGGTTGTTAGTAACCTCAGTGTACCTTTAAAATAATAAACACCCCCAATCTCCGATCTGGTGGGGATGCTGTTAACTCCAACTTGTACCCAACCGTGCCTGTTTTGCTTTATGAGTTCATTCACATAAAATGCTACCCTCTTGTCAGATATGACCGTGAGATCCAGATGGAGATTGTGTAAAGACTGTGTTCTTCATGCTGAAATCAGTGTCATAAGCATGACTAATTTAAGAGTAACTGCTCCAATGTTACGGATACAGCTGATGATAATCTGCATAAAAATTTATACTGATTACACATTCCACACTACTTTGTATCTATGCTTTAGAGTGTTCATATAAAAGACACCTTCCATAACCTTAGTCAACAGTGGGTGAAAACCAATCATTTATTGTCCCACTTATAGTACTAGATACAACGACAAAGCAGCACGAGCAGTGTTAATTGCGCTATAACATAGTCGCTTCTCTTAAACCCAAACTGAAAGAAAACCACAAACCTCTGCTACTTCTGTTTAAAAGTAGCTCACATGCGTCTCTTCACAAAACTTTCCATGCAACCATGCAATGATAGCTGCACGAGAAATAGGTTGAACAAGCCACCGCTCGTGTCTTCGAGCAAATATAGGAGCTTCTTTCAGCGGACTTATTTACAATGGAAGCCATGGTTGAGTAGGCCAATTTGGGACTACTATAATTCATGTTGCCTCATCTTGAATTATCTTAGGAGGCATCTTCTGATAAATACCCTGAGTCTTATCTGTGGGTAGGGTCCGAGACATATCTGCAGAGTTTATGACAAAACCTAAATATGTAATAGATAATGCCGGCTCCAGTGTAGACTTTCCTGGATGAATAACAAACCCTGGATATTCTAGGAGTGCCTTGGTTGCTGAAACAGCTAACTCTGTGACACCTGATCTCTTCCCTACAATAAGCATGTCCTCTATAAACTCCATGACAAAATGCCCTATAGATCTGAGTAGGGCAACATTGACTTTAGAATCTTTGTAAATAGCCTAGGGCTGAAGTCAACCCCTTAGGTAGAGCATAACATTTCCTTGCCAGATAAACCTGAGATGTGTCCTGTGACTCTTGTGTATTGATATGGAAAAGTATGCATCTTCGAGATCGATTGAGGACCTAAAGCAATCCTCTGTAATCAGCTATTTTGCTGAATGAAAATTATCCATCTTAAAATGGTTATACCAAGCAGATGTTCAGACTAGCCAAATCTAGAAAGATTTGGCATCCTCCACTTTTCTTCAACCGTGAGAAGATATTAGAAATATACCCCTCTTGTTCATGGGCAGCCTGCTCATCCTTTTGTGAAATGTCTCTGTTTTAACTTGGATAGCCATAGTTTCCTCTTTAGACCGTATGTACGGAAATCTTGGCTTCTCAGCCAGATACTGAATCTTATAACTGTTTATGATTTGTAAAATGGAAGGATCAGAGGTAATCTGTCCCCACCTGTTGTTGAACTGTCTCAACCTATCTCCGACTTGAATATCATCAGCACATCTCATGCGACTGATGGAATAATATTCGCATACCTCACCGGCCTCCACCTCATTGTTGCTTTGCTGTCCATAACGAGACACATGGTGGCTGTAGATGTGATCAAGGCAGTTTCTTAGAAAGCACTTGCTATAAAAACCACCAAGGCTGCCAATAAAATAATAGACAAAAGGTGATTATCACCCCCCACCCCCGCCTCCCCTGAGACTGACACCACCAAAAATGGCCTTAGGCAGATGATCAATAGAGTCAACTGACCCTAGACTTTGCTCTGTCCCCTTGGCTCAGGCATCGTGGCCTGCTGGTGAACGATACTGAGTATGTGGAGTGCGCTGCCTCCATGGTGAGCGCTAAAACCTGCGAATAAAAAGCCCTCTGGCTTGGTTTTAATTGTATAGGCCTGGTGCTCCAACCAGCCCCAGTGTGGTGTTATCTGCCACTCGTTTGGTAGGGATGATATGCATGCAGGTATAGGGTGTCTTTACCACACCACCGCAGCCTTGAATTCCTCTTGCAAGTCTTTTACTTGCCAGCCCAAGTCATCTCCACAAAGATACTTGCAGGCTGCACATACTAGCCTTGCACAAAATTAGCATATATTGGGTTGATCTCAGGCCTATACCATCCAAACACAATTTGAGTTTACACTGTGAATTACACAAAAGTGCTAAGGCGTCGACTACAATTCAGACAGCTGAGTTTCCTCCACTGACCTTGCAAATGCCGTAATCGTTCTTTGAGAGTTCTCTGAACTCGCTGGAGTTTAAAGCCTTTTGACTTTGTTTTACCCTTCAGATAGCCCCAAATGGTGGCATTAACCTACGGACGTCTAGTGTCTGGCAGAAATCAGGACTAGCATACTATCCAGCAGTCCTGTATGATCTTCTCAATCAACCGATGAGAAGTCAAATAACCAATGCTACTTGCCAGTTCTTTCTCTAATGGTTCTCCTATCCCCGAAGGGATGGCAAATTTAGTCACAAGTGCCAGCAGATCCTTATAAGACTTGAGTTGACGCATATCATCCACTTGATGTGGGAATTCGAGTTCACTGTCAACTACCTCACAGTCAGAGTCCCCACAAATAATCCTCAAAACACCCCTCCTCAGAGTGGGAGATATCATAATGCAACCCTGAACCAGGTATTGCTGCCGCATACCTCTGACTGGAACGACCTGTCTCGGTCGCCAGTGTGCGCAACACATTCCCGTCGTCCAGCCTCTCCATCAGGCCTACAGATGATATCCTCAATGGATGTTGAGGCAGTACCTTCCTGCCCAATATTGTCCTTCTGGATCCCGCGCCATGCGACGACGTATTGACGCGCATGCGGGCTGGCAGGTTCTTCACGTGGTCTCATCACGAGACTTCGATATAAAATCCAAGTTCCCAGCCAAGACTCACAGCTGGACAACATAGTAGTGAGAACAAATAAATAAACAGAAAATATTGGGAACTCTCAGCAGTTCAAGCAGCATCTGTGGAGAGAGAAACTGTTAACTGTTGAAAATCTTCATTGAGATTGGAAAAGAGAGAAATTAGTTATTTTATGTGGGAAAAGGATTGATAAAGAAAGGGAAAATCTTGAATAGGTTGGGGCTAGGATTGCCATGGGGGGGGGCGGAACTGTTAAAGTTGTCTCATTGATAGATTAATGGGGGTAGTTAACAGGGGAGAACATGAAGGAATGTAAAATGTACAACTGCAAGGTTGTACTAGTTTAGTTTAGTATAGAGATAAAGCGCGGAAACAGGCCCTTCAGCCCACCGAGTCCATGCTGACCAGTGATCACCCTGTACACTAGCACTATCCTACACATTAGGGGCAATTTACAATTTTTACCAAAACCAAATTAACCTACAAAATGTACATCTGTGGAGTGTGGGGGGGAAACCGGAGCACCCGGAGAAAACCCATGCGTTCACGGGTAGAACGTACAAACTCTGTACAGACAGCACCCGTAGTTGGAATTGAACCAGGGTCTCTGGTGCTGTAAGGCAGCAACTCTACCGCTGTGCCATAGACTCTAAAGGGGCTATCCCACTTGGGCGATCTAATCCGCGAGTTAAGAAGAGTACCTTCGACCTTCAAGCTCGAGGGCACCCGCCTGGAAAGCCTCGAGCTGGATCGACCGTCCGCGTTGAAACCGCGAGCTGGATCGACCGACCGCACACACACACACACACACACACACACACACACACACACACACACACACACACACACACACACACACACACACACACACACACACACACCCACACACACACAAACACATCGCGAAGGCGGGGGGCAGGGAAAGCGGGGGAGCGCTGTCTGCACGATGAAGAGGAAGGTAAACGGCTGCCACAGTGTACGGTAAGTCCTTTAGAGAGCGTAGAAGGGGGGGAGAAGGGGGTGGAGAAGGGGGGGAGAAGGTGGGGGAGAGAAGGGGGGAGAAAGGGGGGAGAAGGAGTGGAGACACTTTTAAGAAGTATAATAAAGTTTAGCGGGCATTTTACCTACCGGTAGGTTTTCCTTGGTCCTGAAAACTCCAATGAGCCAATCAAAATGCCCGGTCAGCAAAGGAGATTGCCTATGGCTGCCCTCGACTGCCTATAACTAAATAGCGACCCCACTCCACTGCACTACGAGTCAAAAAGAACCATGCTGACCAAATTTTACTCGCGGAAAATGTTTCAACATGCTGCAATTTTTTCCGCGACCTAGCTGAGGCCACGAGTATGCGGGAACTTCCCTCGAGCATGAAGGAGAGTTCCAGAGACCTCATAGGACCATGTGTTGACCATGCTGCGAGTTTGAAGGTCGAAGACACTCTTCTAAACTCGCAGATTAGGTCGCCCAAGTGGGACAGCCCCTTAACTTGGCCAGGAGGAAGATGATGAGCTGTTCCCCAAAAGGGATCCCACCATGAGTCCCATCTTCCCATCTTCACCCCTTTCTGCCTTCCTCTGAAACCGTTCCCTCCGCAACTCCCTGATTAACTCATCCCTTCCCACTCAAACCACCCCCTCTCCAGGTACCATCCCCTGCAACCGCAAAAGATGCAACACCTGTCCCTATACCTCCTCCCTCGACTCTGTCCAGAGACCCTGACAGTCCTTTCAGGTTAGGCAGAGGTTCACTTGCACCTTCTACAACCTCATCTACTGTATCTGTTGTTCAAAATGTGGGCTCTTGGTCACATCGGCGTGACCAAACGTAGACTGGGCGATCGTTTCTCTGAACACCTTCGCTCACTCCGCCTGAACCTACCTGATCTCCCGGTTGCCAAACACTTTAATTCCCCTTCCCATTCCCACACTGACCTTTCTGTCCTAAGCCTCCTCCATTGTCAGAGGGAGGCTAATCGCAATTGGAGGAACAGCATCTCATATTTTGCTTGGGCAGCTTACAGCCAAGTGGTATGATATTGATTTCTCCAACTTCAAGTAACCCCTGGACTCCCTTTCTCCCCATCCCTCCCCCACCCAAGATGCACCAGGTTCCCGTGGTCACCTAGCAAACAGCTAACAATGGCCTGTTTCCTTTTAATCATCGTTATGTTTTTGCATATCTATCATTCATTTGTTCTATATCTCTCTACATCAGTCTATTATTTTGTTTCCCTTTCCCCAGACTATTCTGAAGAAGGGACTCGACCCGAAACGTCAACCCATTCCTTCTTTCCAGAGATGCTGCCTGAGTTACTCCAGCATTTTGTGTCTATCTATAGCTGTTCCTCAAACCTACTGTACATTTAGATAAGTTTGAGGAACAGCAAGGGTCCGGACCTTTGACCTGAAACACTGACTCTGTTTCTCTTTCCACATGTGCTACCTGACCTGCTCAATGTTTCAAGCTTTTTATTTTTTTAATCTCAGTCTTCCAGTATTTATTTTACGTTTATTAACCAGAGAAACACAGGCTAGGTCGTATGTCCTCATTTCATTGCTGCCATTTGTCCAAACCCAATTTCCTTTCAAAGCTCTTGCCTGCATGTCTGAATGTGTAAATTAACAACCTAAATTAAATTAAATTAAATTGGAAGTCTATAGTTACTTTCTTGGAGAACTGCCCACCTTGAGCTTAAACAAATCTCCCTTGACCAGGATCAAAGCTTTCAAATATATTTCAGTGGGATTTAGCAGAGACAGCTGGAGCCGGTGAAGATGAATTATGTCCTCACCACCGAAGATCTCAGTCACTCCTGGTCCAAGCCACTGTTCTTGCTCCCAAGTCTCTTCTCCAGTCCTACTCCCCCTCTGATATCTGGTAACTATCATGACTGTGCCGCAGCTGGTAAAGCCTCTGCCTCACAGCTCCAAAGACCTGGGTTCAATCCTGACCTTGGGTACTGTCTGTGGTGGACACCACACATTCTCCCTGTGACTGGCAAGGTTTCAAAGACAAGTGGGTTGGGAGGTTACGTGGTGACTGTAAGTTGCCCCAACTGTGTGGAAGTTCAGCATGTCCCCAACATCACTCATCAACTTCAACAGATACACCCTAGAAAGCATTTTATCTGGACCCATCAAGGACGAGTCTCACCCTGGTCACTCCCATCTGGCAAGAGCTACAGAAATGTGAAAACTCGCATCTCCAGAATCAAGGACAGTTTCTTCCCAACTGTTATCAGGCAACTGAATAATCCTATCACCAACAAGAGAGCGGTCCTGAGCTACCATCTACCTCATCTACCCATGGACTTTCTTTTATCGGACTTTGCTGGACTTTGTCTTGCACTAATCGTTATTCCCTTTATCACTATGGATGGCTTGATTGTAATCATGTATAGACTTTTCTGGTTAGCTCGCAACAAAAGCTTCTCAGTGGACCTCTGTACAGGTGACACAAACTAAACTAAAGATGAGTGGTGGAATCTGTGGGAGAAGGTGGATGGGAATATACTATAAGAAGAAGAAGAAAAATGGGATTAACATACAGTAGGATGGTATGAATGGGTGGTTATGATCAGCACAGACTCGATGGGCTGAAAGGCCTATTTCTATTCTCTGTGTGATTCCATGACTATGGTTTGTTATGGCAATGTGTCTGGAGATAATTGGTTCTCCTTGCAGTTCATGCAGATGCTGGAATCCTGAGGGAAATATAAAGTGCTTGAAGAACTCATTGGGTCAGGCAGCATCTGTGGAGAAAAATGGAGAGGCAGCATTTTTGGTCGGGATCGATCTTCCAACTACGTCTTCAGTTTGAAGAAGGGTCCCCACCAGAAATGTTGTCTGTCCATTCCCTCCACAGATGCGCCTGACCTGCTGAGTTTCTCCAACACTTTGTGTTTTACAATTGGTTTGGGCTTCTGATTATTGACTTGCAGCGAAGAAGTTCTTGGAATTAAAAGAAGGGTTAAAAAGTCAAATGACAGGTAGGAGGATGAACCATTCTAGTAGGCGAATGTACAAAGGGTATCAGTTTAAGATTATTGGGCAAAGAATCCACTATGATATTTGTTTTTCTGATGAACCAGCTACAAACTTTCAGCAGAGAGTTGGATATCTAAGTGTTGATTACGAAACTTTTTTTAGTTTAGTATAATTTTGAGTTTAGTTTATTGTTATGTGTAGCGGGATACAGTGACTGGCTTTTGTTTGCATGCTATCCAGTCAAAGAAAAGACGATACTTGATTACAATCCACATTACAGTCCACATTGCACAGATAAAGGATAAAGGATACAACATTTAGTGCTAGATAAAGTCTGATTAAAGATAATTTAAAGGTCTCCAATGAGGTAGATGGGAGGTCAGGACCGTAGTTTAGCTGATGAGAGGACAGCTCAATTGCCTAACAACAGGTGTGAAGAAACCGTCTTTGAATCTGGAGCTAGACACAAAATGCTGGGGTAACTCAGCATCTCTGGATAGAAGGAATAGGTGACGTTTCGGGTCAAGGTCCTTCTTCAGTCTGAAGAAGGGTCTTCACCCGAAACGTCACACATTCCTTCTATCCAGAGATGCTGCTTGTCCCGCAGAGTTACTGCAGCATTTCGTGTCTATCTTCGGTGTAAACCAGCATCTGCAGTTCCTTCTTACGCGTAGGTCTGGAGGTTTGTGTTTACAAACTTCTGTACCTCCTGCCGGATGAGAGAGGGGAGAAGAGGGGGTGACCGGGATAAGACTGGTCCTTGATAATGCAGAATCTAGTACAGGATTAATGGACTGAATGGCCTCAATTTTGTGTTGTGTCATTCTATGATTCCCTTTGCACACTTTGGCTGATTTATCTGCTCCCTGTACTGAAGAACCGTGGAAATTGCATGACTTCATTTACTTCCTCAATCTGCATTAGTTACCTGTAGGTGTTCCCTTAAACAATGCATTTTTCTCCCAGTTCTAACTTGCTGGAAATTTTATCGTTGATGAATCCCTCTCAGGACTCATGCAGGTCACAACTTCTTTGCACAATATCTTGTTTGCATATTATCCACACCACAGAGTTTAGTTGCTTTAAAAGAAATAAAGTGATGGAGTAACTCAGTGGGTCAAGCAGTATCTCTGGAGGACAAGGATAGTTCATGTCATGGGAGCATAATTAGGCCATTCGGCCCATCAAGCCATTCAATCATCTTTCCCTCTCAACCCCATTCTCCTGCCTTCTCCCCATGACATTTTGGGGCGAGAGCCTTCTTCAAGATATGCTGAGTTAGCACTTTTGGTTAGGGCCAACTAACCAAAGTTAGTAATATCCAGTTCGCACTGGAGTTATCTCCAGCACGTTTTTTTTCTCCGAAAGCAGCATCTTGTTTCTTGCTTCTATCTTTTAGTTACTTTTGACTCTAGGTTTTTAATCTGAAGTCCACATATACTGATAGAACTCAATTGCTAGAAAATCCTGTGGTATTTTGCCCCTTCTGGCCTTGCTCTACCTACAAACCTAGTCATGTTCTCTTCACCACTGGACTAGGGACCTCTACTGTACTTAAGAATAAGGGGTAGGCCATTTAGGACTGAGATGAGGATAAACTTTCTTCACCAAGAGGGTTGTGAATCTGTGGAATTCTCTGCCACAAAAGGTAGTGGAGGCCAATTCACTGGATGTTTTCAAGGGAGAGTTGGATATAGCTCTTAGGGCTAACGGAATCAAGGTATATGGGGAGAAAGCAGGAACAGGGTACAGATTCTGGATGATCAGACATGATCATATTGAATGGCGTTGCTGGCCTCGAAGGGCTGAATGGCCTACTCCTGCATCTACTTCCTATGTTTCTATGTTTCATTTACTCCCTAATGGTGCTGATTAGATTTGAACCTGAGACCTTCTCAAGGGTAAGAACCCCATTGCTTGCCACGGCTAAGTTAAGAGGACAAAATGATCATGTTCACTCTGTCTAGACTGGACTCCATGCTGGATTCCTAATATTTTGGTCACGCTGATTAACAACATTCCCAATCTGGGTACAATATCAATGGCGGAGCGGTTTTGTTTGCCGAAGGAATGAGTTGACCTCAAGGCGGTGTGAGGGGTGTTGAAACAGGATTGTTTTGGGAGTGGGTCTTGATCATCCATTGAAGAGTCAGTTGCTTTGCAATAGAAACAGGTGATGTAATGGAACTATCAACACATCGAGGTGGAGGTCAGGTTATGCCACTCAACTTGTTTTGTTCCCATCTCCACGCAGATTTATGAGCGAGATACTGTATAAGGGATGAGAGCAATCCTTTTAAAATGCAGCTCACTGAAGCACCAAAGGTATTATTAGAGCAAATATTTGCTTTATGACAAAATCAGTATTTGCATGTCATTCAAGATATTCAACTGGCAGCAGTGAATGGCTTACTGAAATACAAGTAGGCTTTTTTTTTCTCTGAATAAGATACGAGTTAGGCGTGACTGTTACCAACCTAGCAGCTAAAAAGCACCATGAAATCAGACTCTGAGCTAATCCTGATAATAATCAGAATAGCTGATTAGCATTGCGATGCAAGAAAGCTTTGAGCCCCGGTTCCTAATCCTGTCACAGGCCATTGAATCTCCCAGGCTTAAATAGACCACTGCTATTTGTTGACAAAACATAACCCTGTTTCTATCAAGAGTAAGAGAGAAACAAATAGGAAGATAGGAGGGGAAGGGAAGAAAATAATTGAATTCACAAGTTCACAAACTATAGGAGTAGAATTAAGCCATTCGGCCCATCGAGTCTACTCCGCCATTTAATCATGGCTGATCTCTGCCTCCTAATCTCATTCTCCTGCCTTCTCCCTAAAACCCTTGGCACCGGTTCTAATCAAGAATTTGTCTATCTCTGCCTTTAGAATGTCCACTAACGGCCTCCACAGCACTCTGTTCCACAGATTAACTACCCTCTGACTAAAGAAGTTCCTCCTCACCTCATTTCTAAAAGAGGGCCCTTTAATTCTGAGGTTATGGCCTCTGGTCCTAGACTCTCCCACCAGTGGAAGCATCCCTTCCACATCCATTCTATACATGCCTTTCATTATTCTGTAAGTCTCAAAGAGGTCCCCCCTCAACCTTCTAAACTCCAGTGTTGAATACTTTATTGTCACATGTGATAAGCCTCAGTGAAATTCTTTGCTGACATACCCAAGGTATACAAATAGTCGCCCATAAAGTTACAAAGTCCAGGTCCCTCTTTGTTCTCCCCCCCCCCCTCCCCCCTCCCCCCTCCCCCCTCCCCCCTCCCCCCTCTCCCTCCTCCTCCTCACGGCGGTCCCTTATGCCGGGTCCTCCATTGTCCATTGAAAGGAGGTATTAAATGTGAAGAAGTATATATATATATATATATATATATATATATATTATATATGTGTGTGTGTGTATATATATATATATATATGGAAAAGGAGAACAACAGAGAAAGGGGAGAGACAGGGAAAAAGGAGAAGGATACAGAGAGCCAGACAGATAGGGAGCTATCATGGAGAAAGACCAGTTCGACCCCTGTTGCTTTTGATGCAAACACAATGATATAAAGATGTAGCATTATGCCGAGAGGCAACATATTTTGCCATCAATTAACGTCCGCGAGAAATGAAAATATAAATGGAAGAGGAAGAATAAATTGAATGCGAGCAGTGACTTGTACTCTTGTCCTTTGATAGAGCAGACTGCCCGACAATTGCTTTTTTTCTTGTCAGAAGCAAGGGAATACAAACCCTGCGACATTTGCGTGTGCGTGCGCGTGTGTTATTTTGTATTGGCTTTCCATGTCTGCACTTTTCTCTTTCGTATTTCGTATTCCCTTATAACAAAGAAGGAGGCCATTTAGTTTAGAATTTAAAGATACAGCATGGAAACAGGCCCTTCGGCCCACTTATTCTGTGCCGACCAACGATCACCCCGTACACTAGTTCCGTGTTATCACAGTTTCAAACCCTACACACTAGGGGTAATTTACAGAAGCCAATTAACCTACAAACCTGCACAGCTTTGGAATATGAGAGTAAACCAGAGCACCCAGAGAAAACACACGTGGTCACGGGGAGAACGTACAAACTCCATACAGACCGCGCCCGCAGACATGTTCGAACCTAGGTCCCTGGCACTGTAACGCAGCAACTCTACCGCTGCACCACTGTGTTGCCCCTTGGCCCATCAGGTCTATGTCTGCCTATTTCCCTCTAACCAAATCCCTCACACAGATCCAATAACCTCCTCCTGATTCTTCTACCACCCATCTATACTAAGGTTAATTTAGAGCAGCCAACTGATCTAACAATGCTCAAAGGCGAGACCTTCACACTCTTCTGAGAGAAGAAAGTGTCTCCTTATCTTTTGCATTAAGTGGATGCCCCTTTATTCTGAAACTAAGGCCTCAAGTTCTACACACTCCCACCATGAAGAAAAAATACTCTCTCAGCACCAACCCTTTCAATCCCACTCAGAATCCTAATGTTTCAATAAAGAACTCCTCTTCTTTGTCTAAACCCGAACAACTGTCTGCCTCTCTGCTCAACCTTTCTTCATGTGTCAGTCCCCCTACCCAGCAATCAATCTTGTAACCCATTTCTGCAATGCCTTCAACATAAATACATCTTTCCTTCAACATGGAGACCAAAAGTGTACATAAACCTCAAATGAGTCCTTAGTAGTGTGGTTTGAAATTGCATCAAAACTCCCTTACCTTTATACTCCATTCCCTTTACAATTAATGCTAAACTAATTTGCTTTTGTCTTTAATGTACACAGATCCCCATCATCACATTTCCTTATCTTACTCCATTATAGTTTAAGAGTCAGATATGGATAGGGTTCTCAACTGTCCCGTATTAGGGGGTAAATCCCGTATATTGGGCTAAATTGATTTATCCCATACGGGACCCCCCTTGTCCCATATTTGACTGTTACTACTCGGGTCGAGGAGACTGTCGGGTCGGAGCGCCGCGTCCGGCCCCACCTCACCCGTCCCGACGTAGTGCAGCCCATGGAGTGCAGCAGCAGCGCCTTGCCCGTGGCCCCGTCGGTCGGCAGCCCGGCCAGCTGTCCAACCTTCGGACCTTCGCCGACACCACCACCGCTCCTTCTCATGGCCAATCATCGGTTCATGAGTTGGATGGGGTGCCGGAATTTGCGCGCGACGTCGCTCGGGCCAAAACTCCTCAGCTGGCCCGCCGGCTGGGCTTTGTGTGCAGTCCTACACCCGGGCCAACTCATCATTTACCCAGCCACTGCTGAGTCTGTCAACGAATTGCCGTCGGGAATTTGCCCCGTACTTTGACCCCTTGTCCCTTATTTGTGAGTGAGAAAGGTGGCAACCCTAGATATGGACAGGCCCTTCAACCCACCAAGCACACGCTAGCCATCACCCACTCATTTTACACTAATCCTACAGTATATAAATCCCATTCTCTCTCGATTCTGTCAGCTTGCCCACATTTACCTACACACTAGGGGTAATTTAAGTGACCGATTTAACCTAACAATCCAAACACCTGTGGGACGTGGAACTCAACTGGAGTACGCAGAGGAAATTCACTCAGTCAGAGGGAGAATGTGCAAAGTCATGCAAACAGTATCTGAGGTCAGGATTGAACTCAAGTCTTTGGTGCTATGAGGCAATGGCTTGATGACCTATGCCACCGTGCTGCCACCGCGTGGGTCTTCTCCAGGTGCACCGGTTTCCTCCCACATTCCAAACACTTGTAAGTTAATTGACTTCTGAAAATTGTCCCTAGCTTGTTAAATAGAATTAGAGTATGGATGATCACTGGTCAATGCAGACTCAGTGGGTCGAAGGGCCTGTTTCCACGCTGCATCTCTAAAACTACTCTACTATTTTCCAGTGAGAGCAAATTACAATCTGAAAAAGGCTGAGCAAAGAGGCTATCAGAATTAAATGTTTTAATTCTGAATTTAGATGATCCTGGAAGCTGGCAGAGGAAAATATAGAAAGGAGAGAAACGGTACTTTGAAACTAGAGTTATCGCAGGAAGTGCCAGTTCTTGGAACGGTATTTATACCTTAATGAATAGGATATACTCTGTATCAATATCAAAACTATTTGTAAAATTAGATTCTCACTGATGTACCGAATAGATGGGTATCATTTGTCTTAATATCGTCCAGGGGTTTGGTGCAAAGTTCTTGCGGGTTTTTGATGGATTGGCTTTGTGGTTTCTGTATGTGAATCATGGTTCGGTGAAGGGCGAGGTGTAGTGTTACATGCATTGTACCACCCTTCCTTGCCCACATTAACGGGGCATTCAGAAACCCATCCAAACTGGCCCTGTCCAGAATGGACACGTGCAAATGCAAATGCAGAGGTTTGAGATCAAAGAGTCTGTCTTTCTGCCTGTCTCTCTGTCTCTGTCTCTCTGTCTGTCTCTCTGTCTGTCTCTGTCTGTCTTTCTGCCTGTCTCTCTGTCTCTGTCTCTCTGTCTGTCTCTCTGTCTGTCTCTGTCTGTCTTTCTGCCTGTCTCTCTGTCTCTGTCTCTCTGTCTGTCTCTCTGTCTGTCTCTGTCTGTCTTTCTGCCTGTCTCGCTGTCTCTGTCTCTCTGTCTGTCTCTCTGTCTGTCTCTGTCTGTCTTTCTGCCTGTCTCTCTGTCTCTGTCTCTCTGTCTCTGTCTCTCTCCTCCTTCAGACTGATTGTAGTTGGGGGGAGAAAGTTGGAACAGGGTAGGACAAAGATTGGCAAGTGATAGGTGGATACAGGTGGGGGGGGGAGGGGTTGACTGGCAGATAGTTAGACAAAGATGAAAGGACAAAAAACGGTGAGATAAGAGGTAAGGAGAGAAGAGGCGTGAAATGTGAAGCCAGACAAGGGGCTGGGGGAGGTGGGCGAAATGGGTGCACATTCAGGCGTGACATAAATGAAACAAATGCCATTTCCTGCAGGCAGGACAGAAATAGCCAAAGGTAAAATGGAAGGCATCTGCTGGTGACAGTAATGAGATGTTTAATGAGTCCGATCACTGTGAAGCAACACAATGTACAAACCCAATGCTCCCTCATTTTGGAGGCACAAGAAACTGCCGATATTCCCTCAGATAGTCCGATACTAAATAAGCCCAAGAGTGCTGGATTTTATACTATCCTTACATTGGTGGAGCCTAATGTAAGCCATGGAGTGTGAGACTATAATATAGAATGATACAGCATGGAAACAGGCCCTTCTGCCCAACGTGTCCACGCTGACCAACATGTCACATCCACACTAGTCCCGCCTGCATGCGTTTGGCTCATATCCCTCTAAACCCATCCTGTCCATGTATCTGCCTAAATGTTTCTTAAACATTGTGAAAGTAACAGCCTCACAACTACCTCATCTGGCAGCTTGTTCCATATACCTATCATTCTTTGTGTAAAAAAAAAAGTTGCCCTTCAGGTTCATAATAAATGTTATAAAATAACATTGAATCCATCACCTTTAATCCCCTAGTATCAAATAAACACTCTGGATGCACCTGCAGGTCAGAAGCTTGCTCATCTAGAACACCTCATGTCCTAAATCCCTAAGTGGTTCAGGGAGTGACTGCCACCTCTAAGTTGCCTTGCAACTCAGAAGCTCTCGATCATCTAGAACAAATCAGCGCACATAATCTGCATGTATCCACCACCATCAGGAGCAGCTTCTTCCCTACAGCCATTAGACTATAAACACCATAAACTCCAAATAGGCTCCAAACTACATAGACTTGGGGCATTGTTTTTGACTTTGCACTATTGTAGTTTGTTTGCACATGTACCCATACACACGTACACGCACACATACGCACATGCACTTACACGCACATACACGCACACGCACGTACACGCACACGCACGTACACACACATGTACATGCACACGCACGCGCACACACACACGTACACGCACACATACGCACACACACGTACATGCACACGCACGTACACACACACGTACACACACACACACACGCACGTACACGCGCACGTACACACACACGTACACACGCACGTGCACGCACACGCACGTACACACACATGTGCACGCACACGCACGTACACACACACGTACACGCACACACACACGTACACACACACGTACACACACACACACGTACATGCACACGTACACGCACACACACGTTCACACACACGTACACACGCACACACGTACACACACACGTACACGTACACGCACGTACACACACGTACACGCACACACACACATACACACACACGTACACGCACGCACACGTACACACACACGTACACGCACACACACGTACACACACACGTACACGCACACACACATGTACACACACACATACACGCACACATACGCACACGCACGTACACGCACACGCACGTACATGCACACGCACGTACACACACACGCACACACACGTACACGCACATACACGTTCATATATATATGTGTGTGTATATATATATATATGTGTGTACGTGTGTGTAAAAATATATCTACCTGTTTAGTTATTATGGATTTTACAGAGTATTATACATAAAGCACCATAGGATCATTGATCACATATCTGTTTTTTGTTGCTGAAAGTGAGAATTTCATTGTTCTGCTGTTGGGACATGTGACAATAAAACACTCTTGACTTGATAAACATTCGCTCGCCACCCTACTACAGGTACACTCTGGCTGCAGTGTGCACCAGCTGCAACACATACTGTACTTGCTCTCCATCTGGTAATGTTTCATACCTCTAAGAAGGGGAGTTCCCTTGGTATCCAGGCAATAATTACCCCTGACATCCGCATCTGGTCACAAACACCTTGCTGTTTCCGGGAGCTTGCTGTGCACATCCTAGCTGCTATTTCCCACATCACAGTGAGGATTACACCACCATAGCACTTCCTCAGCTAATAACAAGCATAAGCTGATAAAGACGTTCTTTAATCAAAGTGCTTCAAGCAAATTTTACAACCAAAATGAATTAAGCTGAATTTGATAAGATGAATAAGATGAATTTGACGGCACTGGGCCTATATTCGCTGGAGTTTAGATGAAAGAGGGGCGACCTCAATGAAACGTACAGAATAGTGAAAGGCTTGGATAGAGTGGATGTGGAGAGGAGACTAGTGGGAGAGTCTAGGACTAGAGGTCATAGCCTCAGAATTAAAGGACATTTTTTTAGGACGGAGATGAGGAGAAATTTCTTTAGTCAGAGGGTGGTGAATCTGTGGAATTCTTTGCCACAGAAGGCTGCAGAGGCAGTCAGTGGATGTATTTAAGGCAGAAATTGGTAGATTCCTGATTAGTACGTGTGTCAGAGGTCATGGGGAGAAGGCAGAAGAATGGGGTTAGGAGGGAGAGATAGATCAGACATAATTGAATGGTGGAGTAGACTTGATAGGCAGAATGGCCTAATTCTACTCCTATGTCTTATGATCTTAAGGCCTAAACTGCGTAAGAACGAACTGCCGATGCTGGTTTGCACCGAAGATAGATACAAAAGTAACTCAGCCGGTCAGGCAGCATCTCTGGAGAAAAGGAATATGTGACGTTTTGGGTCGAGACCTTTCTTCAGACTGAGAGCCAGGGAGAGGGAAACTAGAGGTAAGGGGAGGTACAGAACAAAGCAAAGCCTGGATTGATGACTCAGGAAAGGTGGAGCCCACAATGGTCTTTTGTTGGCTGGGGACGAGGTGATAACGAAGGAATACAAACGGTGAAATTAGCAAGAGGATTACGGTGGGGGAATGACATAAATTAAACTGAATGGCTTCACCTGTCTGCACCTCTCTTGCGATATTCTTTTATAAGCATCCCTGACAAGTATTTGGCAACTCGTGCAAGCTTGTCTTAAAAATAACCGGTGTTTCTTTCAACTACTAGACTGGAATAATTTAAAAGTTTGTGAACATTGAGTTTTAGTTTGCATCTGAAACTCCAGATGCAACAGAGCCTGGCAGATGTAACCAATTAATAAAGTGTCACACTCTAGCAGAGACTGCTAACACAGTGAGCTGGATGTGATTCTGAGAACCTGCTTATGTTAACTGCAAAGTTCTGTGCCAAAAGTTACTTTACTATTTACTTCATCCCTATAAATTTTGCAGTTTGGGTTTCGGTTCGAATTTAGGTTTGAGTTTCAGATTAGTTTAGGTTTGAGGTTTAATTTCGTGGTACAGCATGGAAACAGGCACTTCAGCCACTGAGACGCATGCGCGCCAACCAGCAATCGCTCGTACACTTGTTTTATCCTACACACTAAAGACAATTTACAGAATCTACAAACTGGCACATCTTTGGAATGTGGGAGGAAGCCGGAGCACCCAGAGAAACCCCCGTGGTCAGAGGGGGAACGTACAAACTCTATACATACAGCACCCATAATCAGGATCGAACCTGGGTCTCTGGCGCTGCAAGGCAGCAACTCTACCACTGTACCACCCTAAACAACGCTGGGTTTTTTTTCAGGTTAGCATAATGTTTTAACTTCCTGTGCTGTTAAGTTCTCTGCGGTTGGTTTGTGACCGTAATTCCTCATGAGGTTAATCCCCAGAAGAGAGTGCAGTGTGGATGAAAAAGAACATGTTGGAGCAGCAGTAAATTAGGGAAAGTTTAGCTGGCATTCAACACATTGACTTCAACGCAGAAAAACATGGGTATAAATAGAGGGTTTAATGTTGCGGGAACCTCGAAAGGTTAATTTAAGTTATTCAATTAAATTGTTAATTGGATAATAGCAGGACAAGTAACCCAAAACTTTGTCAAAGAAGTCCGATTTGATGTGGCAGTATTTTTTTGTGGATTGGGGGGGTAGTTTCTTGGGAGTATATTGTTTACAGGGTTCCCTCTCAACCCTGTTCTCCTGCCTTCTCCCCATAACCCCCAACATCCATACTGATCAAAAATCTATCAATCTCTGCCTTAAAAATATCGATTGACCTGGCCTCCACAGCCTTCTGTGGCAATGAATTCCACAGATTCACCACCCTCTGACAAAAGAAATTCCTCCTGATCTCATTTCTAAAGGTATGTCCATTTATGGCCTTTGGCCTCTAGTGCTAGACTGTCCCAATCTTGGAAACATCCTCTCCACATCCACTCAATCCAGGCCTTTCACTGTTTGGTACGTTTCAATGAGGTGTACAAGGGGCTGTTTGTATTTGCACAGGTCCGTATTGATGAGGGGTCTCCAGTTTATATTTACAAGGTTTTTGTCAGTGTTTGTAGGGGGTTTAAAGAGATTTTTTTTTCAGAACCTGGTGGATTTGTAAGATGTGGAGAGATTTATGCCGTGAGTGAGCAAGAAGTGAGTGGTGGTGATGTGGAGATATTGCAGAAGGAGGTTGCACAGGGCGGCACGGTGGCGCAGCAGTAGAGCTGCTGCCACCTTACAGCACCAGAGTCCTGGGTTCAATCCTGACTACAGGTGCTGTCTGTATGGAATTGATACCTTCTCCCTCTGACCATGTGGGTGTACTCCGGGTGGTCCGGTTTCCTCCCACACTCCAAAGACGTACAGGTTTGTCGGTTAATTGGCTGCAGTAAAAATGTAAATTGTCCCTAGTGTGTAGGATAGTGTTGGTGTACGGGATGATCGCTGCTCAGTGCGGACTTAGTGGGCTGAAGGGCCTTTTTCCATGGGGTATCTCTAAACTAGGGGCCTTGCCAGGGACAGCTTTATCCAGCCAGTGAATTGAGGTTGCAGATATGTGAAGCATTATGCTCATTCGATCGATGTTTTGTTATTCTGATGGAGCGCAGTGGTCAGACAGCTACGGCGGGCTTTGCACTACACCAGATAGTTCTCCAAACCAAATTAGTAACTAAGGTCATGGCCAGCCTGGTGTCCCACTGGCTTTTGATGGATTGATTCACTAGACTCACCAGTCATGCAGGGGAGGGGAGCTGCAAGCTTGGTATAGAATGAAGTCTCATACAAGCTGATACATATTCAGAATTGTGAGGAGGCTATCTGATATTATACCAGAACAGGTGAATGCCATTTTTCACTGTTTATAATTGGCGGTTGTTGTTGGGCTGATCTAATCCTTCATATTTGGTCCCATTCCTGGAGCATGGAGGGGAAATCAAGCACTGATTAAATATAATGAGGATAGAAGTCACTTGCAGAATGTTTTTGATAATCTGACATTTAATTACTGCGTTGGCTTGTCTTCAAAGCCTTCTGTCCAGTCCCTCCTTGAACCTCTATTCTTAGGGTTTCTCCCCGGGGGCTAATGATTATCCATTTAATAATTAAACCAGATCGAGAAAGAAAGGGAGGGGGGGGGGGGGGGGGGGGCAGGTGCATTCCTTTTGAGTTACTATTCTTAAAGGCACTGATCCTTAAAGTTCCACGCGCCCCCACACACAATCCATCTCCCCGCCCACAATTGGCAGCGGCATTGAGAGTTTGTCCGTGCAACTGTGGAAGTTTCATAGCGGAGTCAGATCGCATTGTTGGTTTACACCCACACCAATGGCTTCAGTCAAGTGTCCGCATCCATCGTTCCAGGATCCCAAAATGCTGAGTGATTCTCCACCACCTCCTCCACCTCCACACCACCAGTGGGAGTAGTTGTAGTGTCTGTAAAACAGAGAGCGTGTGGGGAGGGGAAGCCTTGAGAGAAGAGCTGTGGTGCTCATTTTGAAGGGTTCCTCATCTGTATGGAGATACAAAGAACTGCAGATGCTGGAATCTTGCTTAGAATACAAAGTGTTGGAGTATGTTCATAAATTCATATTTCAGCGGAGCAGAATTAGGCCATTCAGCCCATTGAGTCTACTCTGCCATTCAATCATGGCTGATCTATTTTTTCCCTCTCAATCCCATTCTCCTGCCTTCTTCCCATAACCTTTGACACCCGTACTAATCACCCTTACTAATGAGTAACTCAGCGGATCAGGCAGAATGTGTGAAGGACATGGCTGGGTGATGCTTTTGGTTGGGACCCTTCTTCAGTCTGACTGTAGTAGGTGGGAGAAAGCTAGAAAAGAGAGGTGGAAGGGGGTGGGGGGGGGGGGGGCAAAGCCTGGTAAGTGATAGTTGGATACAAGCCAGGACATTTATTGGCAGATGGGTGAACAAAGCGGATAATGAGCTTAAAGCCAGAGAAAGCGAGATAGAGGTGGAAGGGGACGGGGTTGGGGGGGAGGGGGGTGACTCAATGGGCTAAATGGCCTCATTCTGCTCCTATGTGTTATGGTCTTTAGACTTTTGAGAAGCAGCATGGAAGTGGGCCCTTCAGCCCACCAAGTCAATGCCAACCTGTAATCCCTGTTCACTAGTACTATCCGACACACCAGGGACAATTTACAGAAGCCAATTAACGTGCAAACCTGCATGTCTTTGGAGCATGGGAGGTAAGCGAAGCACCCGGAGAAAACCCACGTGGTCATAGAGAGAACGTACAAACTCTGTACAGACAGCACCCATGGTCAGGATCGAACCTGGGTCTCTGGTGCTGGACGGCAGCAACTCTACCGCTGCACCACTGTGCCGCCTTTCCACGCAAGATTTCAGCATCTGCAGTTTCTTGTGCATTCTAATTCAATGCTTGTATCTCCTCCTTGGTGACTGGTTTTATACCCGCTCTGTAAGGGGAGTGGGAGAAATGAGTGCGTAACGGGGTGGAGAGGGGGCTGCATGGGTTAAATTTCACATCCTTCATTCTTTGCTTGCATTAAGTCATTATCAGGGGCAGCATACAACTATTTTCTCTGCTGTAATAGTCAATGTCCCCCAAAAATTAAAAGTACACATTTTTGTTTAAACTATAAATGTTTCCCCATATGTCAATTGGGTAGCTATAATGGAATATCGCACACCTGAATCTAGTTGTGAACAGATTAGATAAGAGGACAGGTGGCTTCTAGTTGAAAATGATGTACTTGTAAACTCATTGGCGCACAATAAAAAATTCACCCCAGGCACACCGTCGTTCGGGGTGATCGCACTGTGATTGGAAGTGCATTGATCCACTGAAATGCTGCAGCATGGAGATTCGGCGATTCCAATGCATTCTTGTGTACTCCAGTCCGAATCACCCTTCTATCAGGTCTCCCCGGATATTCACGGTTTTTGTGCAGCTCAAAAGCAGACTGGGTGCATTCCTCAGCACCTCCAAAGACAAGAAACATTTGGGGAGGGGAATAATCATTGCCAAAACATGAAAGGACAAAACGCAGCAATCACGTAGTGGATTGCTTACCTGCCTCATGTCATCACCCTACAATGAATCACAGCTTCTTCTATATCAGTGAGGAAAGATGCGTTTCTGCAGCAGCTTTCCCGTGCCAGTTAGACTGTTGAATGCGTCCTATTGCAAGGTTGTGCAGGTACCACACTAGTGGAACTAACAACAGCTATCACACTCTGGAACAAATGGAGCTCTTCCTACATGTATTAGTTGTTGTAACTTTGTAATAAAATGTAATCGTGTTTTATCACATCCATAAAATACATGTGATTTAGGTGTATATGCATACTATGTATATGTGTGTGTATATGTATGTGTGTATATGTGTGTGTGTATATATATGTGTGTGTGTGTGTGTGTATATTTGTGTGTGTGTGTGTGTGTGTGTGTGTGTGTGTGTGTGTGTGTATATATATGTGTGTGTGTGTATGTATATATGTGTGTGTGTATGTGTGTGTGTATATATGTGTGTGTGCGTATATATGTGTGTGTGTGTATATATGTGTGTGTGTGTATATACGTGTGTGTGTGTATATGTATATATGTGTGTGTGTGTATATACGTGTGTGTGTATATGTATATATGTGTGTGTGTGCGCATGTGTATGTGTGTGTATATATATATACACACACACAAATATATATAGATAGAACATTTACACATATAGAATTTCATTACCCAAAGTTAGATGCCTGACTTAGTGATTGTGTCTTGCTCTAAAGGTTGTCTGACATTCAAACTCATTGAGACTGAAGAAGAGTTCTGTCACAAATAGTTGCCTCTCCATGTCATCCAGGGATGCTGCCTGACATGCGGAGTTACTCAAGCACTTTACATTAGAATGGAGATGCAGAGGAATTTCTTCAGCCAGAGGGTGGTGAATCTGGGGAATTCATTGCCACAGGAGATGGAGGCCAAATCAATGGGTATTTTTAAAGTGGAGATTGATAGGTTCTTGGTTAGTAAGGGTGTCAGTGGTTATGGGGAGAAGGCAGGAAATGGGGTTGAGAGAAAAATAGATCAGCCATGATCGAATGGCAGAGCAGACTCAATGGGCCAAATGGCTTTAATTCTGCTCCAATGTCTAATGGTCTTCAACGGAAGATTTCAGCATCTGCAGTTCCTTGTGACTACATTCTATTTCAATGCTTGTATCTCCTCCTCATCACTGGTTTTACATCCACCTGTAATAACTTCACTACTGTAGTTTTCTTTGGTATAATTTAAATCATGAGCTTGCTTTTGTGGAAACTGCTGCCTCTCTGGTCTCTCCTCTGGGCTGGGCTGTCAATGAACTCCAGCAGGTCAGAACACCTTCGCTCAGCCCACCTGAACCTACCTGATCTCCCGGTAGCCAGACACTGTAGGCACAAGTTGAATCAGGAGTTAAAATTGGCATGTAGTGAAAGTAATGCTGTGGTTGTTATGGGAGATTTCAACATGCAGGTAGACTGGGAAAATTAGGTTGGTACTGGACCCCATATAAGGGACTTTGTAGAGTGCCTTCGTGATGGATTCTTTGAACAGCTTGTATTGGAGCCTACCAGAGAGAAGGCAATTCTGGATTTAGTGTTATGTAATGAACCGGATTTGATAAAGGACCTCGAGGTTAATGAACCATTAGGAGGCAGTGACCATAACATGGTCAGGTTTAATCTTCAATTGGAGAGGGAGAAGAGTAGATCGGAGGTGTCAGTGTTGCAGTTGAATAAAGGGGACTACGGGGCCATGAGGGAGGAGCTGGCCAAAGTTGACTGGAAAGATACACTAGCAGGGATGACAGTGGAACAAAAATGGCAGGTGTTTCTAGGAATAATACAGAAGGTGCAGGATCAGTTCATTCCTAGAAGAAAGAAAGATTCCAAGGGGAGAAAGTGACGACCATGGCTGACAAGGGACATCAGGGACAGTATAAAAATTAAAGCGAAGAAGTACAACGTAACAAAGATGAGCGGGTAGCAAGAGGATTGGGTAATGTTTAAAGAACAACAGAAGATAACCAAAAAGACAATACGGGGAGAAAAGATGAGGTACGAAGGTAAGCTAGCCAAGAATATAAGCAGGATAGTAAAAGCTTCTTTAGGTATGTGAAGAGGAAAAAATTAGTTAAGACCAAAGTTGGACCCTTGAAGACCGAAACATGTGAATTTATCATGGGGATCAAGGAAATGGCAGATGAGTTGAACCGATACTTTGGATCTGTCTTCACTAAGGAGGACACAAACAATCTTCCTGATATAGTAGTGGCCAGAGCATCTGGTGTAACTGAAGGAAATCCACATTAGGCAGGAAATGGTGTTGGATAGACTGATGGGACTGAAGGCTGATAAATCCCCAGGGCCTGATGGTCTGAATCCCAGGGTACTTAAGGAAGTGGCTCTAGAAATTGTGGATGCATTGGTGATAATTTTCCAATGTTCTATAGACTCAGGATCAGTTCCTTTGGATTGGAGGATAGCTAATGTTATCCCACTTTTTAAGAAAGGCGGGAGAGAGAAAATGGGGAATTATAGAACAGTTAGCCTGACATTGGTGGTGGGAAAGATGCTGGAGTCAATTATAAAATATGAGATAGCCGAACATTTGGATAGCAATAACAGGATCGGTCTGAGTCAGCATAGATTTACGAAGTGGAAATCATGTTTGACTAATCTTCTGGAATTTTTTGAAGATGTAACTAGGAAATGGGACAAGGGAGAGCCAGTGGATGTAGTGTACCTGGACTTTCAGAAAGCATTTGATAAGGTCCCACATAGGAGATTAGTGGGCAAAATTAGGGCAGATGGTATTGGGGGTAGAGTGCTGACATGGATAGAGAAGTGGTTGGCAGAAAGGAAACAAAGAGTAGGGTTTAACGGGTCCCTTTCAGAATGGCAGGCAGTGACTAGTGGGGTACTGCAAGGCTCGGTGCTGGGACCGCAGCTATTTACAATATACATCAATGATTTGGATGAAGGGATTCAAAGTAACATTAGCAAATTTGCAGATGACACAAAGCTGGGTGACAGTGTGAACTGTGAGGAGGATGCTATGAGAATGCAGGGTGACTTGGACAGGTTGGGGGAGTGGGCAGATGCATGGCAGATGAAGTTTAATGCGGATAAATGTGAGGTTATCCACTTTGGTAGCAAAAACAGGAAGGCAGATTACTATCTAAACAGCGTCAAGTTGGGAAAAGGGGAAGTACAACAGGATCTGGGGGTCCTTGTACATCAGTCTATGAAAGTAAGCATGCAGGTACAGCAGGCAGTGAAGAAAGCAAATGGCATGTTGGCCTTTATAACAAGAGGAATCAAATATAGGAGCAAAGAGGTCCTTCTGCAGTTGTACAGAGCCCTAGTGAGACCACACCTGGAGTATTGTGTGCAGTTTTGGTCCCCTAATTTGAGGAAGGACATTCTTGCTATTGAGGGAGTGCAGCATAGGTTTACAAGGTTAATTCCCGGGATGGCGGGACCGTCATATGCTGAGAGAATAGAGCAGCTGGGCTTGTACACTCTGGAGTTTAGAAGGATGAGAGGGAATCTCATTGAAACATATAAGATTGTTAAGGGCTTGGACATGCTAGAGGCAGGAAACATGTTCCTGATGTTGGGGGAGTCCAGAACCAGGGGCCACAGTTTAAGAATAAGGAGTAAGCCATTTAGAACGGAGACGAGGAAACACTTTTCCTCACAGAGAGTGGTGAGTCTGTGGAATTCTCTGCCTCAGAGGGCGGTGGAGGCAGGTTCTCTGGATGCTTTCAAGAGAGAGCTAGATAGGGCTCTTAAAAATAGCAGAGTCAGGGGATATGGGGAGAAGGCAGGCACGGGGTACTGATTGGGGATGATCAGCCATGATCACATTGAATGGCGGTGCTGGCTCGAAGGGCCGAATTGCCTACTCCTGCACCTATTGTCTATTGTCTATTGTCTATTGTCTATTCTCCTTCCCATTCCCACACTGACCTTTCTGCCCTAGGTCTGGAAAAGAGGTGGGGGTGGGACAACGCCTGGCAAGGGCGGCACAGTGGTGTAGCGGTAGAGTTGCTGCTTTACAGCGCGGGAGACCCAGGTTCGATCCTGACCACAGATACTGGCTTCTTCAGACTTGATGAGTTTGGTGACTCAGCGGGTCAGGCAGCATCTCTGGAGAACAGGGATAGATGATGTTTCAGGTCAAGACCCTTCTTCAGACTTGATGAAAATAGATTAGATGAGTTAACCATCACTGGCTCTTTGGAATTTCTGCATTATACAACATATGTCTCAATTCCTCAATGGCTTATTCAATTGTAACTCATGATGCCAAATATCCAAATTTTACCGAATGTAAAGAATAATAAGGGCTACGAATTTGTCAATGCCTGTTTGAAAAGTCGATGTGGACTCTCTAAAGCAGTTGTGACAGCCTCGTCTATATCAGTAAGGCTGTCATGGTGGTCTATTTGCAGCCTCTTGACTGACTCTGCATATTGAAATTAAATCTTCTTCATCTTTATCTATCCCAGTCTAACATGAAAGCATTCAACAGAGAAGAAGGCATCTGTAGAAAGAGTATTAACCATTTAAGTTGAAGACTCTGCTCTGAATGCTGCCTGATTGTGGGTTTTGGCAGTATTTTCCAGTTATATTTCAGATTACTGGTCATCTTTCAGATGACAACATTTTTCTCAAGGTATGTGGCTACTGGCAATACCTGTCATATTCACAAAACCAATATATACGGAAGAGAACACAAAGAGCTGGAGTAACTCAACAGGTCAGGCAGCATCTCTGGAGAACATGGATAGATGATATTTCAGGTAAAAACCCTTCTTCAGTGTGAAGAAAGGTCTCCACCCGAAATGTCACCTATCCACGTTCTCCAGAGTTGCTGCCTGACTTGCTGAGTTACTCCAGCTCTTTATGTCCTTTTGTGTATTAACCAGCATCTTCAGTTCTTTGTTTCTACCAATACATGAGGAACTTCTATGCTTCAACTCTCGAGGCATTTAGATTAATTACTCTATGTTCCCACTTGAGACCCCTTGAACCAGTGGATAAGTGGATATCGTATCTTCATTTGTAAAATGGTTGTATACCCATGTGTGGACATTTATCTAAACTGACCCAACCTTTAAGAGATGTCTTGTAAACTGCATTCAGTTTGAATCTTTCCAAGTTGCCTCAGCAGTTTGTGTAGGTGTGTTTGGATGTGTTTGTGTGTGTGTATGTGTGTGTGCGGTCGGTTGATCCAGCTCGAGGTTTTCCAGGCGAGTGCCCTCGAGCTTGAAGGTCGAAGACACTCTTCTTAACTCGCGGATTAGGTCGCCGCAGTGGGACAGCCCCTTTAGCATCCTCTGGCCATGTGGTAAAGATTGTGTTTTCACTTCCCACAACAGATTCTTGGTGAGGTAATCGGGACAAAGCCTCAGCAATTGCTTTTTGTGTGGGAGAGTGGCACTCAATGCCCTTGTTACAATGGAATGGCATGTTCACTCCTCTCTGCATTCTGGAACTTTCTGGTTTGATTCGTTGATTTCAGACCCAGATTAGAGAATAGGGATTTGTGATTAGATTTAAGTTTATTATTGTCATGTGTACCAAGGTACAGTGAAAAGTCTGCTATCCAATCAAATCAGATATAATACAGATATAGATATACATGTGTAAATATATATGTTTGTGTGTGTATATATATTATGTGTATATATAATGTGTGAATGTATTTGTGTGTGTTTGTATATGTATGTGTATATATATGTGTGTGTATGCGTGTGTATATATAATGCATATATATAAGTAGTAAGAAAGAACTGCAGATGCTGGTTTCAATCGAAGGTAGAAAATGGTGGAGTAACTCAAGCTGTCCCGCCCACTCCCCTGACATCAGTCTGAAGACCCGAAACGTCACCCATTTCTTCTCTCCAGAGATGCTGCCTGTCCCGTTGAGTTACTCCAGCATTTTCTGTCTACCATGCATATATATAATATGTGTATGAACCTTCTGAACCTTCTGAATTTTGTAGTCGGCAGGGCAGTACTCTGCATATCGCCAACTTGGACAATTTTACTTTTTTTTTATGAAGCCAATTAATCAAGCCAATTAACCTACAAACCTGTACGTCTTTGGAGCGTGGGAGGAAACCGAAGATCTCGAAAACCCACGCAGATCACGGGGAGAACGTACAAACTCCATACAGACAGCACCCGTAGTCAGGATCGAACCCAGGTCTCTGGCGCTGCATTTTGCTGTAAGGCAGCAACTCTACTGCTGTGCCACCGTGACCGCCCAAGGTATGTGTATGTATGCATGTATATAGACGTGTGTATGTACACACACACACACACGTATATATAGCTATTCCCACACACACATCTTCACACACCTAAATATGTATGCATGTGTATGTATATGTATATGCGTATATATATATATATATATATATATATATATATATATATATATATATATATGTATGTATATGTGTACGTATGTATATATGTGTGTATGTATATTTATATGTATATATATATATATATATATATATACACACACACACACACACACACACACACACATATATATATATATATATATAATTTTTGTTTTGTGTGTATGTATTTTATTATCTATAAATACATTCAAGTCAAACATAAGTGCAATAGGTAGAGCAAAACTAGTGTGCAGAATATTGTTCTCAACATTATAGCATAACAGTTCCAGAGAAAAAGTCCAATGACTGCAATGAGGTAGGTTGGAAGATGTGGAATCTACCCTAACTGTGGGAGGACTGTTTGATAAGAGTGGGGAAGAAGTTGTTCCTGTGTCTTGTGGATGTGCTTTCAAGATTTTGTGTCTGCTGCCCGACAGGAGCAGAGAACAGGAATGACTGCGATTGGAAAGATTGTTGGTTATGTTTAATAAAACACAAAATGTTGGAGTAACTGAGTGGATTAGGCAGCATCTCTGGAGGACATGGACAGGCAATGCTTCAGATTGGATCCCTTCGTCGGAAATGTTGCCTGTCTATGGTCTCCAGAGATGCTGCCTAATCTTTTGAGTTACTCCTGCATTTTGTGTTCTGCACCATGTTCCAGCATCTGCAGTCCCTTGTGTTTCCTGGATTATATTGGCTGCTTTCACGAGCCACGTGAGGTGTAGATGGAGTCAGTGATGGGGAGTCTGGGCTGTGTGATGGACTGGGCTACATCCACAATCCTCTGCAATTCATTCAGTTCAGTTCAGTTTATTGTCACGTGTACCGAGGTACAGTGAAAAGCTTTTGTTGTGTGCTAACCAGTGAGCGGAAAGACAATACATGATTACGACAGAACCATTCGCAGTGTATAGATACATGATAAGGGAATAATGTTTAGTGCAAGATAAAGCCAGTAAAGTCCGATCAAAGATAGTCTGAGGGTCACCAATAAGGTAGTAGTTCAGGACTGTGTCTAGTTGTGGTAGGATGGTTCACTTGCCTGATAACAGGTGGGAAGAAACTGTTCTGGCATCTGGAGGTGTGCGTTTTCACACTTCTATACCTTTTGCCCGATGGGAGAGGGGAGAAGAGGGAGTGGCCATGGTGCGACTCATCCTTGATCATGCTGCTGGCCTTGTAGAGGCAGCGTGAGGTATAAATGGAGTCAATGAAAGGAAGGTTGGTTTGTGTGATGGTCTGGGTGATTAGTTTAGTTTAATTTAGAGTTACAGCTCGGAAACAGGCCCTTCAACCCACCAAGTCCACACCGACCAACACTAGTTCTATCCTGTTAAAGAAGGAACTGCAGATGCTGGAAAATCGAAGGTACACAAAAATGCTGGAGAAACTCAGCGGGTGCAGCAGCATCTATGGAGCGAAGGAAATACGTAACGTTTCGGGCCGAAACCCTTCTTCAGACTTGTCCCTAGTTCTATCCTACTCACTAGGGACAATTTACGGAAGCCAGTTAACCTACAAACTTGCACGTCCTTTGGAATGGGGGAGGAAACCCAGGAACCTGCGCTGTCACGGGGAGAACGTACAAACTCCGTACAAACAGCAACCGTAGTCATGATCGAAGCCGGTCTCTGGCGCTGCAAGGCAGCAACTCTACCACTGCTCCACTGCTGGCCATCATCCACAGTGTGACCAGTTACAGCCTCACTTTATCCCGGGGTGATGCAATATCCTTGCGTCAGGGCATACCAAAACAACTTCACGCCTAAGCTCTCCCTGCATAGGTCACATGGTCCTTGCCAATTCTTATTCCATCTCCATTTGGCATTCCTTCCAACAGCAGGTGCAGTGGCGATGCATGTGATAAGAATCCGGATGAATATTGAACCAGGCCAATTGTGATCTTTACTCTGCCACATTTTCTGCCCTCTTTATTTTTACAATGGCCTTGATTTCGTCCTTGGCACGTGGTAAACCATTGGAATCCACGTTCAGTCCCAAATGGACAACTCGCAGTTGAACAAAGGCAGATTAAAGAACATAGAACAGTGTAGCACAGGAACAAGTGCAATGTTGCACTTTGGCCTACAATGTTCATGCCGAACATATTGTCAGATTAAACCTTGGTCTCTGTTTACAATCATGAGAGGAATAGATTGGGTCTGTTGCCCAGAGTAGGGGAATCAAGAACCAGAGGACATAGGTTTAAGGTGAAGGGGATGAGGTTTAATAGGAATCTGAGGGGTAACTTTTTACACAAAGGGTAGTGTGTGTATGGAACAAGCTTCCAGAGGAGGTAGTTGAGGCAGGGGCTATTGCAACATTTAAGAAACAATTAGACAGGTACGGGTTTAGGGGATATGGGCCAAACACAGGTAGGTGGGACGGGTGTTGATGGGACATGTTGGTCGGCATGGGCAAGCTGGGTCGAATGGCCTGTTTCCACACTCAATTACTAAGATACTATGACTCTGTTGCTCCACCAACTGTGGCACTGTGCTGCACTGGGACATTATGTCGACTTCAATAATATTTCTGTAGGTATCTCAGTGTTAGTTTCGCTTGGTACTCCTGGAAAGTAACATGAGCTCTCTAGTTGCATTCACGGCACTAGACAAATGCAAAGTTGTTGTTGTTACTGGTGGTGGTAACGTTCTCTTGGGAACAGTACACCAGCGTAATAAATGGTTCAATTAAACTATAATCATCTGGAAAAGCAGGTCAAAAAAGTTACTATTTGGGATGGTACAGTGGTGCCGCGGTAGAGTTGCTGCCTTAAAGCACCAGAGACCTGTGTTCGATCCTGACTATGGTTGCTGTCTGTATGGAGTTTGTACGTTCTCCCTGTGTGTGTGTTTTCTCCGGGTGCTCCGGCTTCCTCCCACTCTCCAAAGACATACAGGTTTTCAGGTTAATTGGCTTTGGTAAAACAAATATTGTAAATTGCCCCTAGTGGGTGGGATAGTATACGGGGAGATCGCTGGTCGGCACGGACTCGGTGGGATAGTATACGGGGAGATCGCTGGTCGGCACGGACTCGGTGGGCCGAAGTCAAGTCAAGTCAAGAGAGTTTATTGTCATGTGTCCCAAATAGGACAATGAAATTCTTGCTTGCTGCAGCACGACAGAATATTTTAGGCATAAATACAGATCAGATCAGTTCAGTGTGACCATATACCATAGAATATATATATACACACCTAAATACACAGATAAAGTGCAATAGGCTGTTATAGTTCATGGTTTGTTTGAAGTTGTGTTTAATAGTCTGATGGCTGTGGGGAAGCAGCTGTTCCTGAACCTGGATGTTGCAGATTTCAGGCTCCTGTACATTCTACCCGATGGCAGCGGAGAGATGAGCATGTGGCCAGGATGGTGTGGGTCCTTGATGATGCTGGCAGCCTTTTTGAGGCAGCGCCTGCAATAGATCCCCACGATGGTAGGGAGGTCAGAACTGATGATGGACTGGGCAGTGTTTACAACGTTTTGCAGCCTTTTCCGCTCCTGGACGCTCTGGTTGCCGTACCAAGCCACGATGCAACCAGTCAGCATGCTCTCTACTGTGCACCTGTAGAAGTTCGAGAGAGTCCTCCTTGACATACCGGCTCTCAGGAAGTAGAAGCGCAGATGTGCTTTCTTTATGATTGCATCAGTGTTCTGGGACCAGGAGAGATCTTCGGAAATATGCACGCCCAGAAATGTGAAGTTCTTGACCCTTTCCACCATCAACACATTGATATAAACGGGACTGTGGGGTCCCCATCCTACCCCTTCCGAAGTCCATAATCAGTTCCTTGGTTTTGCTGGTGTTGAGAACCAGGTTATTGTGCTGGCACCATTTGGTCAGTCCGTCAATCTCACTTCTATACTCTGACTCAAACCCATCAGTGATTCGTCCCACAACAGTGATGTCGTCTGCAAACTTAATGATGGAGTTCGCACTATGTCCGGCTACGCAGTCATGAGTATAGAGTGAGTACAGCAGAGGACTGAGCACTCATTGAGGCACGTCACCTTGCTCTTCTTGGGCACCGGTATTATTAATGCCATCTTAAAGCAGGTGGGAACCTCAGACCTCAGAAGTGAGAGGTTGAAAATGTCCATAAAAACTCCAGCCAGTTGGTCCGCACAGGTTTTTAGAACACGACCAGGTATACCATCAGGTCCAGGCGCTTTCCGAGGGTTCACCCCTCTGAAGGATCTTCTGACGTCGGCCTCTGTTTCTGTGACCGGAATACCATCACGGCGAATGGGGCCTCGGGAAGGTGTTCTCCCTATCAAAGCGTGCTTAAAACGCATTGAGCTCATCAGGGAGTGATGCTTCGCTGACATTTGAGCTGCCTCCTGATTTCGCCTTGTAGGTGATGGCATTCAAGCCCTGCCCCAGTTGCTGAACATCTGTCTCATCCTCCAGCTTGGAGCAGAAGTCCCTTTTGCCCTTTTTGTTGGCCTTACCAAGATCGTATCTGGACTTCTTGTAGACCTCTGTATCTCCAGACATGAATGCCCGGGACCTGGTCTTCAGAAGAATGCGGATCTCATGTTTCATCCAAGGCTTCTGGTTAGGAAACACTCGGAAGGTTTTTGTTGGGATGCAGTCCTCCACACATTTCTTTATGAAGTCTGTAACGACTGTGGCGAATTCGTTCAGGTCCTTTGCCGAGTCCCTGAACATTGCCCAGTCTACAGACTCCAAACAGTCATGGAGTTGTTCCTCTGCCCCCCCCCCCCCTCCCCCCACTGACCAGCTCTGTACTGTCCTCACCTCTGGGGGTGTGCTATTCAATTGCTGCCTGTAGGCAGGAAGAAGCAGCACCGCGGTATGGTTGGATTTACCGAAGTGAGGGCGAGGGATAGAGCGATAGGCATCCTTGATGGTCGTGTAACAGTGGTCGAGGGTGTTTGGTACTCTGGTGCTGCAGGAGACATGTTGGTGGAAGTTAGGGAGCGATTTCTTAAGTTTGGCTTTGTTGAAGAGCCTGTGATGTATCTCTAAAGTTTAAAGCAGTTATTATACAAGATGTCTCATCCCACAGCAATAAGAATGTCATTACATTCAGGAAAGGTGCAGAGTTGATTTAGAAACATAGAAACGTCGAGCCAGTCGAATATAATCATGGCTGATCATATTAACTTGGCATCATGTTCAGCATGGACAATGTGGACTGAAATGTCTGTTCCTGTGCTGTACTGTTCTATGTTCTATGCTCTATATAGTCTCTCCGGCAATGTGTTCTAAATCTTCACCACATGTTGAGCAAAATAATATTTTCTCATTTCTCATCCATTCACTCTGCTGATTATTTTAATTAGTTAAAATCAAAGCTTCCTATTGAAGACTCTGTGATTTACCTATCGGGGCTATTCACAATTTTATGCATCTCAATGAAATCGTCCCTCAGCCTTCCTCATTACCAACAAAATCAATCCAAGATCAGGCAGTCTTTCCTCATAATTATATTTCTCCAATCCTAGCATCGTCCTTGCAAATCTCTCGGGAATTCCCTTCCAAAGAAGGCAGTGGCCAATTCACTGGATGTATTCAAGAGAGTTAGATATAGCTCTTAGGGCTCAACGGAATCAAGGGATATGGGGGAGAAAGCAGGAACGGGGTGCTGATTTTGGATGATCAGCCATGATCATATTGAATGGTGGTGCTGGCTCAAAGGGCCGAATGGACTACTCCTGCACCTATTTTTCTATGTTTCTATGTTTCTATGTTTCCCTGAACGACCTCAGTCAGATTCCTCTCTCTGCTTTGAAAGTTACTGTCGTTACCATTGACTCCACTGTGCCTGAGTGCAGACAGCAGGTTCCCTGGTTAATAAAACCCTGCTCAATGATAGCACGTCACAGCTCAGACTTGGCACCACGATTCAGTCTAGAATATCCTCCCTGGAACCTGGGAACCGGTAAAGTCAGGAGTTAATTTTCAACACATCAGCAATGAAAGAGAAGCCAGGGCTTTACTGTCCACCTTGTGAGAGAATAAATCTTCAACATGTTAAAGCAAAAATAGGTTGGCAGAAGCAGACATGAAAGGGAACTAACACTGGCAGGGGATGAAAGTGAATTTGAAATGGCATGGCAGGAGGGATCTGGCCTTCCTCGTTGCAGCATGTCATGCTGTCAGTATGTAACAAGGATTCCTTTTCAAATACGGTGCCAAGGCCCACGGATAACTAACAGGGAAAAGATCCAAGTGACTGGGTTATTGGCGTTTGCGATTAAGGCACACATCGAAACCAAGCCATCATGGCCAAAGCAAGATGATACTTGCATCCATTTGGAAGCTGGCACTATCACTGCAAGTGAGGCTCTTACTCAATGCAGATGTCTCACAGGTAATAAAGTTCTAAAGGCTTGCATTTATGCCTTTAATGTCATTTACAGACATTTAAATGTCGGCACGGTAGCGTAGCAGTAGAGTTGCTGACTTACAGCACCAGAGACCCGGGTTCATACCAGACTATGGGTGCTGTCTGTTCGGAGTTTGTACTTTCTCCCCATGACCACGTGGTCTTTCCCCGTATGCTCCGGTTTCCTCCCACACTCCAAAGACGTGATGTTTGTAGGTTAATTGGCTTTGGTATAATTGCAAATTGTCCCTAGTGTGTAGGATGGAGCTAGTGTGCAGGGAACGCTGGTTGGCATGGAATCTATGGGCCAAAGGGCCTGTTTCTGTGCTGTATCTCTAAACTAAACCTAAACGAAACGAAACACAGTTACTGTGTAAAATGTTCTTGACAGAACTGCTGAAATGTAGTTTTGCAGATTTCACTGCTTCAACTACACTAAATAGATATCAGTGGGTCTCGCTTTTTGCTCCTATGTTGTTATTCATCTGCAAAGTCCAAATATGGACTCTGACACAGATGGTGGTGACATGATGAGGCTGGACATTTGGACATGCATACAAAGAAAGCTCCCTTGTCCAAGTGCTTGAAGATGTCACAGCCATTTGTGGGGCTCCAATTCAGCTAGAGTCAGAACAATAGGGAGAAATGGAATAAAAAACTGGTCAGAGAAAATAATATAAAAAGGAATGAAAGGACACAAAGTGCTGGATTAACTCAGTGGATCAGGCAGCATCTCTGGAGATACATGGATAGGACAGGTTTAAAGGGATATGGACCAAACGCAGGCAGGTGACTATCACACCACGTACACTTGTATTATCCTACACACTAGGGACAATTTACAATTTTCTTTACTGAAGCCAATCAACCTACAACCCTGTGCATCTTTGGAGTGTGGGAGGAAACCGAAGCACCTGGTGACAACCCACGAGGTCACAGGGAGAACGTACAAACTCCATCCAGACAGAACCCATATTCAGGATCGAACCTGGTTCTCTAGTGTAGATGGGACACGTTGGCCGGTGTGGGCAGGTTGGGCAGATGGGCCAGTTTCCACGCTGTATGACTCTATGACATCATCCCCAAATCTATTCCCTGGTGCTTTTGTTCAGTCCCAAAGGGGAGAGGTGTGAATAATTGAGGAAATTGGCTTCAGGTCAATGAAGCTTTGATGAAGCTGGTCGAGAGAAGATAAGGGACAGAAGGTCAGCCAATGCAACCTTGATGGAAGCCAAAAGGAAGTTACTTTATCCAAACAATAAAGGTTACAGAATAAATCACACAAGTTGCCGTGGGAAGGAAGAGCTCCTCTGTTCCCTTCCCTCAGCAGTCCTCCCCATTTTGGGACGTGGAGCAGGGATTGTGTGATTGTGCTGTGAGATAGTAATCACCATTACTGGGAAAGTATGCATTTAGCTGACCCCGAGGTCTCTTTTTTCATCTCCCAATGTGATGGATATTCAAGCAACACACCCAAATCCAAGCATCTCGTGATGAGTGATATGAGTTGGACACAACCGACCACACCAATAAAGGAACCATTGCTTGTTGAACATTTAAGGCTGTGATATCGTCCGTTCCCATATGCCTGACCTCGCAGTAAGTGCTATTCATGGGAAACTATGGCCAAGGGATAATACTGGAGGAATGCCCCTTAGTTAGCAGCATTACTGTAAATGTATACAGGAATACGGGTTGTAAGATCCCCATATATCTGCTTTGATGGATTTTTATTTTGTAGCTTTGCCATCCTCATAAAAACTGAGTACATATGGTCTTATGTTAAGCATGATTATGTGCAATCATTAGATTTAGGAGTGTAATTTTGGCTCCATATAGAAAGTAGAGCAGGGGACAAAACACACAGTTCGAGGTGCTCCTGTACTAATAGGCATTGAGAACGGCACAGCGGTAGAATTGCTGCCTTACAGGGCCAAATATCCCATTTCGATCCTGACTACTCACTGCATCTCTAAAGTCTAAAGGTTAAAGAGGATGAATTGCTATTGAAAATTCACATTGAGATCTGCTAATAAGGAAGCCGAGGATCCAGTTGCATAGGAACAAGCAGAGACCCAGTTCACTGAGTTTCCTCCCACACTCCAAAGTCGTGCATGTCTGGAGGTTAATTGTCCCTCGTGTAGGATAGTGTTAATGTGCGGGGATCGCTGGTCGATGTGGACTCAGTGGGACAAAGGACCTGTTTCCGTGCTGTATCTCTAAAATAGCTGAATTAAACTAAACTAACTAAACACTGGCTATTGAATTTGCACCTGAAACATTAGAGAGATTATTTCATGAGTATTGTTCCAATTGGACATAGGGAGAGGAATTGGAAGGATTTCTTTTGAACATTTTGGTTCTCTGCCAGCTTCTTGACATTCATTATCTGCAATAAATCTCAGTTGAACTTTTTAGTTTTAGTTATAGCATGGAAACAGGACCTTCTGCCCACCGAGTCCACGCCGACCATTAATTTCCTGTTCATAACAGTTCTGTGTTGTCCCACTTTCTCATCCATTCCTTACACTCTTAGAGCAATTTGCAGAGGGCAATTAAACTACAAACCCAAATGTCTTTGGGAGGAAGCCAGAGTACCCAGAGGAAACCCACGCAGTCATCAGGAGAATGTGCAAACTCCTCACAGACAGCACCCGAGGTCAGGATCGAACCAGGGTCTCTGGTGCTGTGTGGTAGCAGCTCTACAAGCTGTGCCACCCATTATTTGTTTGGGTAATGAATTATTTCTAGTGAATCCGGGTGAATCTTTTATCTTTTGCAGAGAGTGCTCCACAATCAGTCCTGACTGACAAAATCAAAAGCTTTAGTGAGATGAGGAGAGACCATTAGTGCTGCTCCTCATAGTTCTTTTAGCATTAATGCACAGTGAAGATCAGGTCCACTGTGGATCTAATCCACGCCGAGACTGAGGGAGTAGCTCTTCAATCAGAATTTGACGAAGACCTTGCCAATGGCTTTCTGTCTGTAGTACTGCAGTTGGATGTGTTTCCTTTCTTGGAGATGGTCTTGATTACAGTGTCTCTGAGGTCTCCTTACATTTGCTTCTCTTCCCAGATGTGGAAAAGGAGACTGTGGATATTGTGACTGAATGCCAAGTTTTTGAACTTCAATAGGGGAACCATCAGCTCCTGAGACCTTCTTGTTTTCTACTTAGCAAATGGCCTCTTGACTTCTTGTCAAATGGGGCTTGGCAAAGCTGGACCATATGAATAGTTGAAGGATGGATTCGATGCTTCTGACAGTCCTTTCCCCAGGGTAAGGGAGTCTAAACTATGTCTAGCAAAAGTTAACACCAGGGTGACCTGGGAGATAAGTTGTAAACAAGGTTAAACAAGGGCAACTCAGTGGCAACAAAGTAGGGTTGCTGCCTTACCACGTCAGAGACCCGGGTACGATCCTGACTCGGAGAAACCCAGACAGTCAGCCAGCATCGGTGGAGGGAAATGGACCAACAATGTTTTGGGTCGGAACCCTTCTTCAGACGAGCGGAGTAAGGGTAGAGGGAGGAAAGCTGGTGTAGAGGGTTGAAGGGAAGGTGTGGGACAAGAACTGGCAAGGGATAGTTAATTCAGGAGAGGAGGGGTGACTGAGAAATGAGTCAGCTGGGAGAGATGGGTAGAGATAGTAACCAAGGCTGGAGGTGAAGTGGAGAAGACAAAAAGATGCAGATGTGGAATTTGTTAAGGAAGGAAGATAGGGAATGAAATATCGAACCGGGAAATGAAATATAGAACCAGGGGAGGGATGGTTTAGTTTAGTTTAGTTTAGAGATACAGCCCACTGACAGGCCCTTCGGCCCACTGAGACCCCGCCAACCAGCGATCCCCGCACACTAACACTACCCTGCACACTAGGGACAATTTACAATTTTACCGAAGCCAATTAACCTATAGACCTCCACGTCTTTGGAGTTCAGGTGGAAACTGGAACACCCAGAGGAAACCCACGCAGGTCACGGGGAGAACGCACAAACTCCGTACAGACAGGCACCCGTAGTCAGGAACGAACCCAGGTCTCTGGTGCTGTAAGGCAGCAACGCCACTGCTGCGCCACCGTGCCGGATGGTGGGTGGAGGTGAACCAGGAGATAGGAGGTGGGGGAAGAGTCAAGGATGTTTTCAAAACTTTGAAATACTGCAACAACACTTTTGAGAATCATTGGACAAATACTACTCGAAACAGAGGCCACGGTGATATGTTTAACTTGCGCCCATGGGGGGGGGGGGGGCAGCATAAATAGCAGAAGAAACACACCAAACTAGCCAAACTCTCCTCATACCACCAGTCTCGGAACAGCTTCTTCCCCTCGGATGTCTGAACGATCCTACCATAAACGAGGGTACAGTCCCAGTTTTCCAATCTACCTCATTGGACTGAGGTCATTGGACTGAGGTCATTGGACTGAGGTCATTGGACTGTTTCTCTGGAACTGTTATGTTACAATGCTGAGGAAATATAAATCTGGTATTTTTCTTTTTGCCCTACTTATTGTATGTATGTTTAAATGGACTCTATTCATAGTTTAGTTTCGTTTTAGCTAGGAGATACAGTGTGAATACACCTGGAGATAACACCCACATAGGGAGCATGTACAAACGCTGTACTGGCAGCACCTGCAGTCAGGATTGAACCTAGGTCTCTGGCGCTATAGGGAAGCAGCTCTACTGCTGCGCCACTTTCCCATCCTCAGTATTAACCAATATGATTGGCTAGCATGCAAAGAAAAGCTTTTCACTGTATCTTGGTACATGTGACAATAATAAACCTAAACCTAGACACCATCTCATCCATCAGGCATCTCCTGTCCCCATCTGTGGTCCCTACATTGGCCTCATCAGTCACCCCACTGCCCACAGAACTGGCTTGGAAGAAAGTCGTCTTCTATCCAAGGGACTGGCTGAGAATAGAAAGAGAAGTTTGTTGACCATTTTAACAGAGGCTATCCAAAATAGCTTAAAAGCCCTGTAGGAAGATCTGACAAAAGAACAGTAGGCAGAATGATTAGCATTCAAATGCTAATATCATATACAATGAAATTTCAAGGCTTTTGCATCATCTGTACTCCCCACGTTGGAACATTTCCAGATTTTGTATGATTAGATTAAGATTCCTTTGAACGTACGGAATTGACAACTGCATGTAAAATTCTCAAATTTGCACTTAAAGCTGACGCAAAACTCTTTGTCGCTTGGCATGTGTTGCTCGACTCGTACCAGGCAATTATACAGAGGAATCCACCTCTCTAAGCCTACACCAGTCTGCACAATGGCGCAGCTGGTAATAACCCAGAGACCCTGGTTCGATCCTGATGTCAGGTGGTGTCTGTGTAGTGTTTGCAAGTTCTCTCTGTGACCATGTGGATTTCCTCTGGGCAGCTGCTGTTTCCTCCCATTTAAAGACGTGCTTGTCTGTAGGTTAATTGGCCTCTGTAAAATTGCTCCCAATGTATAGGGAATGGATGAGAAAGTGGGATTACATAGTGCTAGTGTGAACGGGTGATTGATAGTTGGCACAGACTCAGTGGGCCGAAGGGCCTGCTACCTGGAAACCAAACTAAACCAGACATGGCACTGGATTGGAGAGGCAATTCTTTTCCATGAGATTCTTGGCCTGGAGACGGGGAAAGTAAACAGTCATAGAGTCATACAGCACGAAAACAGGCCCTTCGGCCCAGCTTGCGATGCCGGCCAAGGTGCCTCATCTATACTAGTCGCATCTGCAAACATTTTATTGTTGACCTTTTGGTGATTTTACTTTATTTTAATATATTTTAGAAATTTATTAAACATTTTCCGTTGGCTTCTTTTCCGTTTTTGTGTGAATTTTATCTTCTATCTTTTGCTCATTTCACGCTGCCCGAGCCCTCCACACTAGTGCACTGACTGCAGTCTGTTCACCATTGAAGCCTCACTTCATCACCACTGGATGTTCCCCAGGCACCGAGGGGCACCCCAATTAACTCTTTGCACGCAGCTCGGGTAAATGCAGGTGGGGAGGGACTGTAGACCGCAAGTTCATGTAACAGGCCAAATCCTTCTCAGAACCTGTGAAGAATGGAGGAAAGCAAAGCTGGATGCTGGTCAAAATGCTTTGTCTGACCCCTTGGAAAACGGAACGATGTTCTCAAGAAGTCCCAAATAAATCTCTCATGACACGCCGTGAATTAGATCTTCCTGTGTACTGGAGGACAAATCCAAACCATTTCTGCACAGAACGTGGGAGAACCTGGTATAGAGGCCACTACTAGAGTCATGGAGTCACTGCACGGAAACAGGCCCTGCCGCCCAACTTGCCCACATCGACCAATGTGCCCCACCTGCACTAGTCCCACTTTTCTGTGTTTGACCCATATGCCTCTAAACCTGTCCTATCCATGCACCTGTCTAAATGTGTTTTAAATGTTGTGATAGTCCCTGCCTCAACCACATCCTCTGGCAGCTTATTCCACATACGTGCCAAAAAAAAGTTGCCCCTCAGGCTCCCTTTCCCGCCTCACCTTAAACCTATGTCCTCTGGTTCGCGAATAGAGAATTAAACTCTATACAGTGGGCACCTAGAATGGTGCGTAGAACCTTCAACAATTCAATGGCCGAGCCCATGAAATATGAACGGGTATTTCAACAAAACTTGTTGCCTTCTTGCACAAATGCAGATAAAAGCACTTACGATAGAAACATTGAAGAGACATTTAGACACACACATGAACAAGCAGGGAATAGAGAGATGCAGACTGTGTGCAGGCAAATGTGATTAGTTTAGATTATCATCATGCCCAGCACTGGTAAGGTGGGCCGAAGGGCCTGTTCCTGTGCAGCACAGTTTTATGTTCTATGTTAAATATTCAACTCAACCATCTAAATGTAATGTTGAAGTTGTTGCTCACATCAGCCATGGGAAGGAAGATTTCACAACCACAAGCAATTTTCTTACATTACAGGGGGCCATTCGGCCCATTGAACCCCTGCCTGCTGACGGTGAAATTCAGTCAGCCCATTCACCCCCACCCCCCATTATTTCTCTGTTCTCCATCGCATACTTAGCAATTCCTACCACCCACCTATGGCAAAGACAAGTTACTGCAGCCAATTTACCTCCCATCCCGCCGGATTCCAGCACTTGCAGTCCCTACCAACCAACGACCATCCTTGGGATGTGAGAGGAAACTGGAGCACCCAGAAGGAAGCCCATGTGGTCACAGAGAGGACATGCACATACCACACAGACAGCACCCGAGGGCAGGATCGAGCCTGGGTTGCTGGAGCTGAAGCTGTGCAGCATCAACACTACCTGCTGCCCTTCTGTACCGCCTTTAGGGAATGACCCTTGGGAAGTGGAGGGGATGGCAGTGGAGGAGCACATTGGAGGGGGATTATAATTCAGTTTCACTTTCATGGTGTTGGGAAAGTACATGGAGGTGGGAACTGCAGATGCTGCTCTGAAGAAGCGTCTCGAGCCGAAACGTCACCTATTCCGTTTCTCCATCAATGCTGCCTGACCCGCTGAGTTACTCCAGCATTTATCTTGGGGAACAACAATAACTATTAGTAGTCAAACCAGGACCAATTTTACTTGCCCTGCTATGGTTTAGAAAATGAGGACTGCTAGTGGCTCCTTGAAGATTAATTACAGTCAGAACAGTGTTGGGTGTTGAAGGCACTGGTGGTCTAGATCCCTGTGCATGCTGAGAAGCATACAGGGCAGGATAAAACAGGATGAAGCTTACGACAGCTACCAAACACTCAATAATGCTGAAAGCCTTCTGTGCATTAAATCTCTATGATTCAATGAATAGCATTGATTGTTAATTGCAGCTTTATAATACCCCCTATTTTATTCTCCTTTCTCTTGCTGCTGTTTCATGGCAGTGCGAACAAATGGTTTAAGAGCTGCAGTCAATTCTTATCACTTGGGCGGAGAAAATATTTCACTGCTGAGATCAGGGGTAAAGTGACCCCTTGGGTGTGGTGATAAAATGGTGTTTTTGCCTCTGAGTCCCAAGGTTCTAGGTTCAGTTTACCTAAGTTCATAAGTTCTAGGAACAGAATCAGGCCATGAGGCCCACCAAGTCTACTCTACCATGCAATCATGGCTGATCTATCTTTCTCACTCAACCCCATTCTCGTGCTTTCGTCCCATAACCCCTGACACCCGTACTAGTCAAGAATCTGTCAATCTCCGCCTTAAAAAATATCCATTGACTTGGTCTCCACACCCATCTGTGGCAAATAATTCTACAGATTCACCACCCTCTGACTAAAAAAAAAATCCTCACACATCTCCTTTCTAAAGGTAGGTCCTTTTATTCTGAGGCTATGGCCTCTGGTCCTAGACTCTCCCACTAGTGGAAACATCCTCTCCACATTCACTCTGTCCAGGCCTTCATTCCAAAGACGTCTGTAAAATGTAGATGATACCCCAGTGTCCAGTAAGAGGCATCTTATGGAGGATATGTCCAACTTATTGCCCTTCCTCCTGTTCAATGGATCCACAAGAGAGAACGACAGACATTTGTAGAGCAGTGGGAGATTCCTCCACTGTCCTGGCCAATAGATATCCCTCAGAACATCACTAAAAGCAGATTATTGCAGTGGATACAAAAGACACAAAGTGCTGGAGTAACTCAGCAGGTCGGGCAGCAACTCTGCGAGTATGTGGATAGGTGATGTTTCAGGTCGGGACCCTTCTTCAGACAGTATTGCAGTGATTTTTGAGGAAGGCTACACATTGGCAGCTGAGGACAAAGAGTTCAGCACCATTCAGTCACAGTATAATGAGGCAGCCACTTGGGGCGGGGATGAGAAGAAGAAGATTTTCAGCCCAGGAAGCGGTTTGAGGTGTAGTCTGAGCTAGAACATACAAAGTGTGTGCTTTTGAGCACCTATCTATTCCC
>CM075980.1:54403543-54493543 GCA_038087875.1 Malacoraja senta | reverse complement strand
GCCTGCCAAGGATAGGCCTAGTCAGCCACAGCAGGCAATGCAACCACAGATGATGCATTCCTCTCTCCAGCAGGACAACGTCGAAACCACACCGTCATCTCTCGCAGATGGACAGATGCCAACCATTACAATAAACCTTCTGTGAAGCACTTTGGAATTTTTTTTTAAAGTTATTTTATTTTTATTACCCTAGTTAATTTTGATGGCTAGCGCTGAAAGTAAAGATCAAGACTATTCAGGTTATGCCATAGTTTTGCTTACACTACAGTACGGGTTTGAATAATATGTGTTCTCCAAATTTATGAAGTGCACTGACGGATGGAGAAGCAGTGATAATGGTAGCCAACCCCGCTTCTCATAGACATAGGACAGTACAGCACAGGAACAGGCTCTTCGGCCCACAATGTTTGTGCTGAACATGATGCCAAGTTAAACTGATCGCATCTGCCTGTACATGAACCATATCCCTCTATTCCCTGCACTTCCATGTGCCTATCTAAAAGCTTCCTAAATGCCACTATCATATCTGCCTCCACCACCACTCCTGGCAGCACGTTCCAGACCCCCACTTTTCTATGCAAAAAAAAAACCTACCCTGCGTATCTCTATTAAACCTTCCCCTCTCACCTCCCAACTATGCCCTCTAGTGTTAGACATTTCCACCCTGGGGAAAAAAGCTCTGTCTACCCTATCTATGCCTCTCATATACTTCTGTATATACTTCGATCAAGTCTCCCCTTAACTGCTGACACTCCAAAGAAAATAATACGTCTATCCAACCTCTTGCTGTAGCTGAAATCTTCTAATCCACACAGCATTCTTGCAAACTTCTGCATCCTCTCCAAAGTCTCCACATATTTTCTGTAATGCGATGACCAGAAGTGCACACAATACTCCAAATGCGGGCTAACTAAAGTCCTTTCCCTTTTCTCTTTACTTTATTTTGCGATAAAGTTACAGCGCGGAAACAGGCCCTTCGGCCCACCGACTCCGTGCCGCCCAGCGATCACACCACACGCTAGTTCTATCCTACACACCAGGGACAATTTACAGAAGCCAATCAACCTACAAACCCACACGTCTTTGGAATGCGGGAGGAAACCGGAGCACCCGGGAAAACCCACGCAGTCGCAGGAAGAAGATACTCACTTCGTACAGACAACACCCGTAGTCAGGATTGAACCCATGTCCCTGGCACTGTAAGGCACCAGCTCGACCACTGCACCTTCTCCTTTTGGGAAAGGGCGTACAACTATGCCATTATATCATGCATTCGTCCCACTCAAAACAATGGGTTGCTTGAAAGTGCATGTTGCAATAAGATTTATATACAAAGGATTGATGGAGAGACTTGTGGTTTCAATAATCTGTGAGATAATGTAGTCCAAAGTATTCAGACACCCAAGGATGGAAAGGTAGGTTACAAAAAGTAGACGCCAAGGATACACAAACATTTGCATGAGTATAATGGCCTTCTGTAAATAGGGCTCAGCACAAGAAGGAAGTTAAGGCCAGTGTCAAGATTGAGGAACTGCTTTACTGATTTATTTCAAAGTTAGTACATTATTATCGCATCCTTACATCAGATAATTAGTGAAACTTTAACCTGCTCAATGAATGGGGACCAATTTTAATGCCTTGAAGTGATTTTGTTGGCATGTATTCCTCCAGACATGATCTTATCGTTTAGAGATACAGTGTAGAAACAGGCCCGCGTCGACCAGCACTATCCTACACACTAGGGAAATGTTACAATTTTTACCGAAGCCATTTAACCTACAAACGAGCACGTCTTTGGAATGTGGGAGGAAACCGGAGCTCCCGGAAAAACCCACGCAGTCACCTACAAAGTCTGTACAGACAGCACCAGGTAGTCAAGATCGAACCCGGGTCTCTGGCGTTGTAAGGCAGCAACTCTACCGCTGCGTCACTGTGCCGCCTTTCTGTTACAGTAATGGGTTGGAAACATTTTGTTGTGCATCGATCTTATTAATTATCTTAGAGGTGTATAAAATAATGAGAGGAATAGACCGGGTAGATGCACAGAGTCTCTTGCCCAGAGTAGGTGAATCGAGGACAAGAGGACATACAATAGGTTTAAGGTGAAGAGGAAAAGATTTAATAGGAATCTGAGGGGTAACTTTTTCACAAAAAGGGTGGTGGGGGTAAGGAACAAGCTGCGAGAGGAGGTAGTTGAGGCAGGGACTATCCCAACATTTAAGAAACAGTTAGGCAGGTAAATGGATAGGACAGGTTTGGAAGGATATGGAGCAAACCCAGACTCTATAACTCTATGCTCTAGGTGGGACTAGTGTAGCTGGGACATGTTGGCCAGCGTGGGCAAGTTGGGCCTGTTTCCAAACTGCATCTCTATGACTCTATGAATGCATTTAACTTCGCTGTTTTTATTCCACAATTCATTTTTTGAGGATTTTTGATCATGTAACTATGATTTTTCCACTCAAAATATGACCAATTGTAGCATTTACTCTGGAAGGCCTAAACCTGCGATGTGGAGCATCCATTTATTGACCCAGAACTTGCACTACTTGTTCCCCCATGTTATTCTTTTGCATTCAAAGTGAATGAAGATAAGGAAGGTGAGATTTGAGGTAATTCTGAGTAGCTTTCAATTTATCAGGATTGAGCTCTCTCCACACAAAAGCAACAGCAATGACATCTGAAGAAGTGGATGAGGGTTCTACTGACAGATAAGACCTCATTTCATCTCAATAGATCAACAATGAAGGTGCTTTTTATCTGCCGTTGCTAAATTGAGTTAGTCTGCTGGTGGCAGGAGCATCACACCATCAAAGGGAATGTACAAGCAAAACAATGCAGAAATATAAAATGCAGGAATACTTAATAGGACTTAGAGTGATACGGTAGCGCAGCAGTAGAGCTGCTGCCTCACAGCGCTAGAGAACCAAGGTTGATCCTGACCTCGGGTGCTCTCTGTGTGGAGTTTGCCTACACCAGCCTACATGTCCCATCTACATTAGTTCCACCTGCATATATTTGGCCCATATCCCTCTAAACCTGTCCTATCCATGTACCTGTCTAAATGCTTCTTAAATGTTGTTATAGCAACTGCCACAACTACCTCCTCCGGCAGTTCATCCCATACACCCATCACCCTTTGTGTGAAAATGTTACCCCTCAGGTTCCCAATAAATCTTTCCCGTCTCACCTTAAACCTATATCTTCTGTTTCTCGATTCCCCTCGTCTGGCTAAGAGACTCTGTGCGGCTTCCCGATCTACTCTTCTCATGATTTTGTACACCTCTATAAGATCACCCCTCATCCTCCTGTGCTCCAAGGAATAGAATCCTAGCCTGCTCAACCTCTCCCTCTAGCTGAGGCCCTCAAGTCCTGGTAACATCCTCCTAAATTTTCTCTCCACCCTATCCAACTTTTATCTGAAATAAAATCAGAAAATCAAGGAAACTCTGAGCAGGTCAGGCAACACCTGTCAAGGGTTAAGTGTTAAGACTGGTTATTTGTCATATGCATCGACATCAGAGCAATGACAATCCTACTTGCAGCAACATAAAACGCTTGTAAACGAAAAACATAAGATAATATATAAGAATAATTGCCCCCTAATACGTAGAGAGTGGAGGCAAAAATGGGATAACAAAGAACTAGTATGAACGGGTGATCGATGGTCAGCGTAGACTCGGTAGGCCGAAGAGCCTGATTCCATGTTGTGTGATTCAAGTGTGATCATCACCCCAACATCAACAGATCTTAGTTTAGTTTGGTTTAGCATAGAGATACAGTGCCGAAACATGCCCTTCGGTCCACCGAGTCCGCACTGACCAGCGATCCCTGTACACTAACACTATCCTACACACTAGGGACAATTTACAATTTTTACCAAAGGAAAATAACCTGCAAACCCGTATGTCTTTGGACTGTGGGAGAAAACCGGAGCACACGGGGATAACCTAAGCAGTCACGGGGAGCATGTACAAACTCTGTACAGACAGCACCCATAGTCAGGGCGACCCCAATCTGTAAGGCAGCAACTCTACCGCTGAATCACCGTGCCACCCCAAAAGACATTCAGCAAAAGACAAGGCTATTGAACTCGCTGCTTCCTATCCCTTAGCAATGATTGTACATTATTGGAAAAGTTACTAAGGGACATCCTGTGATTGCAAAAGCCATGTTTTGTTGATGCAAACCGAAAGATAAACCAAATGGCCTCTCTTCTCTCTGCGGGCTTGCATTAAGTACGTACATAAAATGGAAATGTCATAGCCGAACTTCTAGCCTCTATAAACTACATTCTGAGAACTCTTTGTTCATTTGTATCTTTCAGAACCTACATTCCTTAGAAGCAAGGAACTGCAGATGCTGGTTTACACAAAAAAGACACAAAGTGTTGGAGTAACTCAATTGGTCAAGCAGCATCACTGGACAACATGGATAGGCGACGTTCGGGTCTGAAAAAGGGTCCCGACCTGAAACATCACCTATCCATGTTCTCCAGAGATGCTGCCTGATCCACTGAGTTACTCCAGCATTTTGTTTCTCTTTATTCTCTCCATTTCTTCTTTTTCCCCTCCAAATTAGGTAATTTTCCATCACGGCTGTTGACATCACCATTTAAAGCACTGCTTATAAAAGCCTCTTTTAGATTTTCATTTCTAAAAATTCAACCTCTCCATTTCAATTTAGTTTAGTTTAGTTTATATCGTCATGTCTACTGGGGTACAGTGAAAACCTTTTTTATTGGGTGCTATCCAGTCAGCAGAAAGAACATACATGATTCCACAATGTACAGATGCAGGATGAAAGGAATAGCTTTAATCATGTTTAATAGTAAGATTAAACGAGAACTTACCAGATTGAAGTTTGATCTTTATTTTATGAGGAGTTACGATGAGCGATTACGTGAAGAAGCCCGGCAGTGCGCATGCGCGTCAATCTTCAAAGCAGCGGTGTGAAATCACAGATAACAGTAGTTGAAGTGACATAGTAAGATTAGAGAAAACTAGAACTATCAGAGGACCTTTATGATACGAGGGTTACGAGCGGAGGGCACGTAATCGCTCATCGTAACTCCTCATAAAATAAAGATCAAACTTCAAACTGTTAAGTTCTTGTTTAATCTTACTATTTTACTTCGGAGTCACGTGAGTGATTCCATGAAGATTTCAAAGCTCTGTGATTTCATGCTGTGGAAAAGTCCACACAAACACAACTGCATCAATTGGCCACAGATAAGGGAAACATTGATAATGCATACAGACATGACATGGATTTAAAACATGCTGATGCTATTTAATGAACAAATAATAATAATAGTAACCCCTCTCATCCGGGAGGAACTATAAAATAGAACCTAAAATAGAGTTGGAAAATACCCCCGGTCTGGCTATGGGTTATTATAAAATGTTTGGAAAGCTCGTTCGTTAGACCATCCTGCAGTCGCTAGGATGTGGTCCAGCGGACCGTACATAACCCTTGCTGTTGATGTTGTAGCAGCCCTGGTGGAGTGAGATTAGAAAATATTAGTATCTACTCCTGCATAAGCCAAAACACCATTTTAGTATATGTGATGCCGAAGCGAGCACTACCAAAACCCCATTTTAACCACCTGGAGATGGTCTGAACTGATACCTTCTTATGAGTTTTTTCGTAACTAACAAACATTGCTAGTATCAGAGCCTCTAAGGCTCTAGGTGACCTTGACGTATTGTTGTAAATGTGTGACCACACATAACTGAAGGTCCATGGGGTATGCCATGAGAACTAGTTTGAGACCCGACGCCCCTGGGCTGCTCTACTTAACTAAATCATAAATGTAAAATATTTTAATATTTGCAGGCGTAACCATCCTGTCCAGTCGCAATTTATGTAGTGACTGGACCCGTTGCGCTGAGACCAGCTCCCTGAGGATAACTACCTTATGAGAGCCGGGCCAAAGATAAGGATGTAGCTGGAGCCCCCTGGTGAAGTAGTGTTAACACAATGTCAATATCCCATACTTCCGTGTGCTTGGGCCTGGGAGAACTTGTGTTAAAGATATCCTTTATAAACTGGACATCAGAGGGTGAGACCCGACCGAGTGGGTCCCGCTCGCTGCAGCAAATATGATGAGAAGGCACGTTGGGCTCATTTAATGGCTTTATAACTTAATTTATTGTCAAGGACCCATTTGAAATGAACTCCAAGACATCAGTAATCCATGCCGTATTATATGTAACATAGTATTTAAACAAAACGCTTCCCATCTCCTGAAGAGGAAATGTACTGATTTTCTGGTGCTATCCCTGCACTCTGCAGTAATCACATACATGGATCGGTCTGACAATCCGAGCCGCAGGAACAGTCTTCTCAGAGTCTGCAAGTCAATGAATTGATTTTATCATGCAGGGGCTGGTTTCCCGAGTCACAGGCTGAACCAGCAAAGTTTTATGTTTAGAATAACCATATAAGGTTCTATTATATTCCCAACATAAGCGGGAACCATGGCTGCATAGGCCAGTCAGACAGTACGAAAAACCCTGAAGCGGGATCTTGCTGAATTTATTGCAAGACCCGACTGATGAGGCAAAATGGAGAAAAGACATAAAAGAACATTCCTCCCCCGTGTAGCGAGAATGTATCTCTTGCCACTGTGAACCACATATTTTTGCAACCGGTGAATGAGCCTGGATACAAACATATCGATATTCGGTGTTCCATCGAGCCATAATGTCATAAAATACTTTGTGATCCAACATCCATTCTGTGTTGTCATTGATTTTACGTGATGATACACCAGCGCCAAATGAGGTTAGATAAATATGACAGGATACTTTGACTGGATTGCACCCATGTGACTAACATATGCCACCACCACAGTGTATCAACTTGGAATTGAGCATGCAAATTATGCATATTCGCACAATAACCCTTTAACCCATAGAATGCACATAGTGTCTATAGGTAGTTGATACCAATAACTGGAGAATTGGTAACTCATGCAAATCCCATCTGCCTCCGTGACTAGAGATGGCATTCGTAATTTTCCATCTTTGAGCACTAGCATCAGTTTGTAATATAACTGAAGATTTAGTGACCAAAACCTACTGGAGCAAAGCTGAATACTGTTCGTCCACCATTGTGACTTTGGTAGCTTCAGCTGGTAATAGCATAGGTCTGTTAACAATGACCTACATGGCACCTGAGAGGTTACTACTTTGCATGTTGTAAGTTCTGATAATGCAAAGGCCCAATTTGCACAGCTGAAACACAGCTGCTATATTGCCAATTACACTTGATGAATAGAAGGCTGCTTCATAACAACAAGGTTGTTACAGGCTTCTATTGTTTCCAATCTCTTGCCCCAGGGGGGAGTCAGAGGCAAATTAATAATTAAAGGTAAATCCCAATAATCAATAATGCTAGTTGGTATCAACTTAAATTTAACTGGATGAGGAACCACAATTTCTCAATTATAGTTTGTAGCTGAAATAGTTGATTTTAGCAAAATACAGCGTGTAGAATATCATCCAGTTAAGCCAGAACAAGTGTTTTTGAGCTTTTGGCAGTCCAAGCACCGGTTTAGTAATTTGGTAAATAACCTGGGAGCTGGTTAGCCCATTTTGCAACCCTTTAACTGTTATCATTGTCCCATCCAGATAAATTTCAAATATCTCCGGTGATCCCTCATCGTGATAGGTGTCCTCAGGGGTCGGGTACTTTTCGGTGCTGCCGTTCCGGCGCCGCCGTTTCGGCGCCGCTGTTTCTGCACCGCTGTTTCAGCGCCACAGTAACTTAATGTATTTCATAGTTATGGGATAAACCACGCAAGTATTGTACCAAACTGTTGTACAATATTTAAAATGCGCTCATCAGCTCTCTTGTATTTGAGGAGTTTTTGTTTAGGTGCATGCCCGGCAACCAAGTGTTCATAATATACAATACAATACAATACAATACAATACCGTTTATTGTCATTTGAACCTCAAATGAAGTTCAAACGAAATTTGGTTTCTGCAGTCATACAAACAAGTAAAAAGAACCAAGACACAACACAATTTACACAAACATCCATCACAGTGAATCTCCTCCTCACTGTGATGGAAGGCACAATCTTATCTCACCCCTGCACTCCACATTCTCCTCCCGATGTCAAAGTCAAAGCCCCCGGCGGGCGATGGTAAATAAGTCCCGCGGCCATTAAAGCCGCGCCGGGCGATGCAAGGCCACGCTCCAGGTCTTGCTGTTGGAGCCCCCGGCGGGCGCTAGCAAGTCCAGCAGCCATTTAAAGCTGCGCCGGGTGATGTTAGGCCCCGCTCCAGGTCATCTTCAACCCCGCAACTCGGGCGGGAGAAGTCGCCGTTGCGGGAGCCCCGAAAAGCGGTCTCCCACCAGGGACCCGCGAGCTCCCGAAGTCACCATCCACCAGGCCGGCGGCTGGAGCCTCCGAATCTCTGGGGTCGGGCCGCAGCAGCGCGCCACCACAGCTCCTCCCGTTCCAAACTCGGCCAGCTCCGCGATGGTGAGTAAGTCCGCCGGCTCCGCGACTGGAGCCCCAGGTCGTTCCGGTTGGAGGCCGCTCCATGGTGCTAGGCCCCAACGACAACGGAGACCCGACTGAGAAAGGTCTGGTCTCCCGTGCAGGGAAAAGGTTTTAAAAGTTTCCCCCACCCTACCCCCCCACCCCCCGCCCCCCACACATACCCAGTTTAAAAAACACTATAAACAAAACTCAAACGAAACAAAAAAAAATAAAAAAGACAGACGGACTGCAGAGGCCGCTGCGACAAGCATCACGGCCTTTCTGAATATTCGGTCCTCTCCAGCAATTGTTCGATTGTACTGATTCCACATTTCGGTAGGGTCTTTTTTACTATACTTATCAAACACATATAGATATCCATTGTGTGTAAATTTTAGTCTGTTTCTCTTGCTCAAAATATTATAGCTTTCCAAGATGAATTAGATGAATTAGCAAAAGATCGGCGCCTCCAAAACGGAGGCGCCGAAACGGAGGCGGCGAAACAGCGGTGCCGAAACGGCGGCGCTGAAACAGCGGTGCCGAAAATGCGGCGCTGAAACAGCAGTGCCGAAACGGCGGCACCGAAATGGCGGCGCCAAATGGTACCATTCCAGTCCTCAGTGCACCATTTTGGACTTAGTGCCATTTTTATTGTACCTTTTTTCCACTTTTCTGGTACAGATTTTGGTAAATAAGTCTGCCGACTCTCACCCAGAGTCCCGCTGTTTTTTCCACTCTCTGGTTCCTTCCAAGTCTTTTCTGAGACTTTGCACTACACACCACACAATCTTCTAAGTGTCTCTGAAAATCGTGTTCCCAAAAGTCTATGTTGCACATGCGAGTTAAATCAAGGATGAACCAACATCCTCCATCGTTCACAATGAACAGGCCACGCCTGCCATAATTCCGTGCCTGCCTCGAACGACAACTCTGACCAGATTCCCGAGCCTGTCTCGAAAAGTAATTCTCGCCATAATACTGAGCCTGCCACAAAAGACAACTCTGGCCATAATACTGGGCCTGCCTTGAAAGACACCTCCGGCCATAATTCCGAGCCTGCCTCGAAAGACAACTCTGCCCATATTTCCGAGCTTGTCTCGGAAGGCAATCCTGGCCGTAATACTGAGCCTGCCTCGAAAGACAACTCTGGCCCCAATTCCAAGCCATGCTTGGAAACCTTGTATACTGTGCAAAATAAACCCATCACATTTTATCATTTAGTTTATAAACGGATCTGAATCTCATGTTATCATTGTCATTTGTACAAAAAACAAGTGTAAATATTACCAACTTGTAAATGGTCCACATACCCCATGTTTCGGAAGAACCAGACCCACCTACCTCCATGGTTACCGGTGGTCTTATGATAAGCCCAAAGGCCCCTGATGCGGGTTCTATTCCCATCCTTGACTGGAGATTAGGACTGGTAGGGTGTGTGGATTCCATATTTCCTGAGACTGGCTTGGACCTTGGCCTGAAAGACCTCTGCCCAGCTTTCAAGCTGCCACCAGCTTCAGTGAACTGCTTACTGCCAATGAGGCTTGGGGTGTGTCGTCGCCAAAACGATGAAGCTTTGTTCGTCGTTGGTACCTTGATTAGGCCGACAGCTTTTGCTTCCTCATCCAGGTATACCTGTTGGATAAGTCTGGGAGCCGTTGACCCCATTGTCAGCGACTTAGGTAGTGAACACGACGGCCGCCGGCTACCCGCGCTTCCGCGGTCCGGACTGGGATCTCCCCACGGTCCAATACCGGTTTCCCCGCGGCCCGTCCGGACTTCGCCCCGAAATAGAATCCAGCAGGCAAACTCTGTAACAGAGCATCCCGCAAGACAAAAACAGAACCTGGAAATAAGTTTTAAAACTTACCTGCAGGTTTAAACTTACCGCTGGAAGGAGCAGCGTGCCTGCCAGTCAGTCGCTGCGCCATATGCTAGACGTAATGACGCACATGCGCAATGGCGGGCTTCTTCACGGAATCACTCACGTGACTCCGAAGTAAAATAACATTTACGGGTTAATATCCAGTAAAGTCTGATTAAAGATAATGTCCAGTAAAGTCTGATTAAAAGTTCAAAGATCTCCAATGAGGTAGATAGGAGGTCAGGACCGCTATCTAGTGGGTGAGAGGACCATTCAGTTGCCTGATAACAGCTGGGAAGAAACTGTCCCTGAATCTGGAGGTGTGCGTTTTGACACTTCTGCCCCTCTTGCCTGATGGGAGAGGGGAGAGGCGGGACTGGTCCTTGATTATGCTGATGGCCTTGCCAAGGCCGCGTGATATGTGGATGGAGTCAATGGATTGGAGTTTGCGTGATGGTCTGGGTTGCATCCACAACTCTCTGCAATCTCAACTGACTTCCTTTCAGTCCCTCCAAATGGTCTTAATTTCTTGCCCTTAAAGTAACGGTACTCTTCTGCATGGAAGATCACCTGATTCGATTTCAAATAATGGGGAATGAATTTGCCTACAATGACTACAACGAGTTGAAGAACTCATTTGTGGGTGGTGCGTTTGCCTGGAATGAGTGACTCACAAATAAAGTTGATGCTTCTTTTTATCCTAGGGTGGTTCCTTGTTCGGTTAAACTGTGGAAAATATGCCAAAGCCACCCACTGGAACAATTCACAATGATGGCCAAGGATCCCAAATATGTCTGATGTTGTTGCAGGTCCTCAGTTCCTCTGTGTTTGGTAATATGGGCCACACTAGCTTGTTCTTTTTTCCATGAGACCCACCTTTACATAAACAGTCTCTCTTTGTTCTCCAAAGACAGACAGTCAGATCTCCCGGTTGCCAAACACTTTTAACTCCTCTTCCCATTCTCATACTGACCTTTCTGTCCTGGGCCTCCTCCACTGACAGAGTGAGGCCAAACACAAAGTGGAGGAACAGCACCGCATATTTTGCTTGGGCAGCTTACAACTCAGTGGTTTGAATATTGATGTCTCTCTCTCTCTCTGTCCCTCCCCCACCCTAGTCGTTGTATTGGTTTCACTGTTGTCCTGCTGAGTTTCACTTTTTTTATCACCTTCCCCACAGCCAACAATGGACCATTGTGAGCTCCACCCTTTCTTGAGCATCGTTGCTTTTTGCAAACCTTTCATTCATTTGTTCTGTGTGCCTTCTATATCTTTCATTTCCCTCTCCCCTGACTCTCAGTCTGATAAAGGGTCTCGACCCAAAACTTAGCCTATTCCTTTTCTCCAGAGTTGCTGCCTGACCCGCTGAGTCACTCCAGCTTTTTGTGTCTATCTTCAGGCAGAGGGAATGTTGGCCTTTCTAACATTAGAATATAAAGCGGTAAAAGTTTACATAGATACATAGATACATAGAAAATAGGTGCAGGAGTAGGCCATTCGGCCCTTCGAGCCTGCACCGCCATTCAATATGATCATGGCTGATCATCCAACTCAGTATCCCATACCTGCCTTCTCTCCATACCCCCTGATCCCTTTAGCCACAAGGGCCACATCTAACTCCCTCTTAAATATAGCCAATGAACTGGCCTCAACTACCCTCTGTGGCAGAGAGTTCCAGAGATTCACCACTCTCTGTGTGAAAAAGTTTTTCCTCATCTCGGTCTTAAAGGATTTCCCCCTTATCCTTAAGCTGTGACCCCTTGTCCTGGACTTCCCCAACATCGGGAACAATCTTCCTGCATCTAGCCTGTCCAACCCCATAAGAATTTTGTACGTTTCTATAAGATCCCCTCTCAATCTCCTAAATTCTAGCGAGTATAAGCCAAGTCTATCCAGTCTTTCTTCATATGAAAGTCCTGACATCCCAGGAATCAGTCTGGTGAACCTTCTCTGCGCTCCCTCTATGGCTATAATGTCCTTCCTCAGATTTGGAGACGAAAACTGTACGCAATACTCCAGGTGTGGTCTCACCAAGACCCTGTACAACTGCAGTAGAACCTCCCTGCTCCTATACTCAAATCCTCTTGCTATGAAGGCCAACATACCATTCGCTTTCTTCACTGCCTGCTGCACCTTCATGCCTACTTTCAATGACTGGTGTACCATGACACCCAGGTCTCGCTGCATCTCCCCATTTCCTAATCGGCCACCATTTAGATAATAGTCTGCCTTCCCGTTTTTGCCACCAAAGTGGATAACCTCACATTTATCCACATTATACTGCATCTGCCAAACATTTGCCCACTCACCCAGCCTATCCAAGTCACCTTGCAGTCTCCTAGCATCCTCCTCACAGCTAACACTGCCCCCCAGCTTAGTGTCATCCGCAAACTTGGAGATGTTGCTTTCAATTCCCTCGTCCAGATCATTAATATAAATTGTAAATAGCTGGGGTCCCAGCACTGAGCCTTGCGGTACCCCACTAGTCACTGCCTGCCATTGTGAAAAGGACCCGTTTACTCCTACTCTTTGCTTCCTGTTTGCCAGCCAGTTCTCTATCCACATCAATACTGAACCTCCAATACCGTGTGATTTAAGTTTGTATCCTAATCTCTTATGTGGTACCTTGTCGAAAGCCTTCTGAAAGTCCAGATACAACACATCCACTGGTTCTCCCCTATCCACTCTACTAGTTACATCCTCGAAAAATTCTATAAGATTCGTCAGACACGATTTACCTTTCGTAAATCCATGCTGACTTTGTCCAATGATTTCACCACTTTCCAAATGTGCTGCTATCCCATCTTTAATAACTGACTCTAGCAGTTTCCCCACTACCGATGTTAGACTAACTGGTCTGTAATTCCCCGTTTTCTCTCTCCCTCCCTTCTTAAAAGTGGGGTTACATTTGCTACCCTCCAATCCTCAGGAACTACTCCAGAATCTAAAGAGTTTTGAAAAATTATCACTAATGCATCCACTATTTCTGGAGCTACTTCCTTAAGTACTCTGGGATGCAGCCTATCTGGCCCTGGTGATTTATCGGCCTTTAATCCATTCAATTTACCCAACACCACTTCCCGACTAACCTGGATTTCACTCAGTTCCTCCATCTCCTTTGACCCGCGGCCCCCTGCTATTTCCGGCAGATTATTTATGTCTTCCTTAGTGAAGACGGAACCAAAGTAGTTATTCAATTGGTCCGCCATATCCTTGTTCCCCATGATCAATTCACCTGTTTCTGACTGCAAGGGACCTACATTTGTTTTAACTAATCTCTTTCTCTTCACATATCTATAAAAACTTTTGCAGTCAGTTTTTATGTTCCCTGCCAGTTTCCTATCATAATCTATTTTCCCTTTCCTAATTAAGCCCTTTGTCCTCCTCTGCTGGTCTCTGAATTTCTCCCAGTCCTCTGGTATGCTGCTTTTTCTGGCTAATTTGTACGCATCATCTTTTGCTTTGATACTATCCCTGATTTCCCTTGTTATCCACGGATGCACTACCTTCCCTGATTTATTCTTTTGCCAAACTGGGATGAACATTTTTTGTAGTTCATCCATGCAGTCTTTAAATGCCTTCCATTGCATATCCACCGTCAACCCTTTTAGAACCAATTGCCAGTCAATCTTGGCCAATTTACGTCTCATACCCTCAAAGTTACCTTTCTTTAAGTTCTGAACCATTGTTTCTGAATTAACAATGTCACTCTCCATCCTAATGAAGAACTCAACCATATTATGGTCACTCTTGCCCAAGGGGGCACGCACAACAAGTCTGCTAACTAACCCTTCCTCATTACTCAATACCCAGTCTAGAATAGCCTGCTCTCTCGTTGGTTCCTCTACATGTTGGTTTAGATAACTATCCCTCATACATTCCAAGAAATCCTCTTCCTCAGCACCCCTGCCAATTTGATTCACCCAATCTATATGTAGATTGAAGTCACCCATTATAACTGTTTTGCCTTTGTTGCACGCATTTCTAATTTCCTGTTTGATGCCATCCCCAACTTCACTACTACTGCTAGGTGGCCTGTACACAACACCCACCAGCGTTTTCTGCCCCTTAGTGTTTCGCAGCTCTTCCCATACCGATTTCACATCCTCCAAGTTAATGTCCTTCCTTTCCACTGCGTTAATCTCCTCTCTAACCAGCAACGCTACCCCACCTCCTTTTCCTTTCTTTCTATCCCTCCTGAATATTGAATATCCCTGGATGTTCAGCTCCCAGCCTTGGTCACCCTGGAGCCATGTCTCCGTGATCCCAACTATATCATAATCATTAATTGCTATCTGCACGTTCAACTCATCCACCTTATTACGAATGCTCCTTGCATTGAGACACAAAGCCTTCAGGCTTGTTTTTACAACGCTCTTACCCCTTATACAATTATGTTGAAAAGTGGCTCTTTTTGATTTTTGCCCTGGATTTGTCTGCCTGCCACTTTTACTTTTCACCTTGCTACCTATTGCTTCCGCCCGCATTTTACACCCCTCTGTTTCTCTGCTCACCCATTTAAGAACCCCACCACCTCTTATTCTCTGTTTATTATTGTTTTCTTCTTTCCCCCCTACATGTTGGGTCTGAATGCTTTCCTTCTCTGCCTCCTGCCTCACACACTGTCTAATAGCATTCTCTATTTGAGTCCCTCCCCCCAACCATTCTAGTTTAAAGTCTCCCCAGTAGCCTTTGCAGATCTCCCCGCCAGGATATCGATCCCCCTCAGGTTCAAGTGCAACCCATCCTTTTTGTACAGGTCAAACCTTCCACAAAAGAGGTCCCAATGATCCAGAAATTTGAATCCCTGCCTTCTGCACCAGTCCTTCAGCCACGCATTTATCCTCCACCTCGCTCCATTCCTACTCTCACTGTCGCGTGGCACAGGCAGTAATCCCGAGATTGTTACCTTTGCTGTCCTTCTCTTTAACTCCCCTCCTAACTCCCTAAATTCTCCTTTCAGGACCTCTTCTCTTTTTTTACCTATGTCATTGGTACCTATATGTATCACGACCTCGGGCTCCTCTCCCTGCCCTTTCAGGATGTCTTGGACACGTTGAGACACATCACAGACCCTGGCACCAGGGAGGCAAACTACCATCCGTGTCTCCTGACTGCGTCCACAGAATCGCCTGTCTGACCACCTAACTATAGAGTCCCCTATTAGTATTGCCCTCCTCTTCTTTTCCTTACCCTTCTGAGCAACAGGACCGGTCTCTATACCGGAGGCCCGGCCGCTGTCGCTACCCCCAGGTAGGCTGTCCACCCCAACAGTGCTCAAACAGGAGTACTTATTGTCAAGGTGTACAGCCACCGGGGTACTCTCTAGTCCCTGCCTGTGCCCCTTGCCTCTCCCAACCGTGATCCACTTGCCTGCCTCCTGTGGTGTTGGAGTGACCACATCCCTGTAACTCCTCTCAATGACTTCCTCGCTCTCCCTGACCAGACGGAGGTCATCGAGCTGCTGCTCCAGGTTCCTAATACGGTCCATTAGGAGCCCCATCTCGATACACCTGGCGCAGATGTGGATGTCTGGAGGGCTATCAGACTCCATGACTTCCCACATCTGACATCCAGAACAGTAAACTGCCCTGGCCCTCATACTCCCCTTACCCTGGATAGAATACAAAACAAACTGCTAGAATACAAAACAAACTGCTAGAATACAGTACAATCAGCAGGGATCTGACTCCCAATCAGCTGCTCCCTCTTGTCTGCGTCCACCAATCAGCGGCTTCCTCAAACCCACTTGTTTTTGAAGTGGAACTTGGAACGTTACAGATTTAGGTACTCCTTTTTATCTCCTTCCGCTCGGGTGTAGCTCCTCCCTCTGCGACCTCTCCAACGGCTCTCGGGCCTCTGTAAGGAACAAGCCCCGCGCTCCTTTTTATCTCCTTCCGCTCGGGTGTAGCTCCTCCCTCTGCGACCTCTCCAACGGCTCTCGGGCCTCTGTAAGGAACAAGCCCCGCGCTCCTTTTTATCTCCTTCCGCTCGGGTGTAGCTCCTCCCTCTGCGACCTCTCCAACGGCTCTCGGGCCTCTGTAGAAGCAAGCCCCGCGCTCCTTTTTATCTCCTACTGCTCGGGTGTAGCTCCTCCCTCTGCGACCTCTCCAACGGCTCTCGGGCCTCTGTAGAAGCAAGCCCCGTGCTCCTTTTTATCTCCTACCGCTCGGGTGTAGCTCCTCCCTCTGCGGCCTCTCCAACGGCTCTCGGGCCTCTGTAAGGAACAAGCCCCGCGCTCCTTTTTATCTCCTACCGCTCGGGTGTAGCTCCTCCCTCTGCGACCTCTCCAACGGCTCTCGGGCCTCTGTAAGGAACAAGCCCTGCGCTCCTTTTTATCTCCTACCGCTCGGGTGTAGCTTCTCCCTCTGCGACCTCTCCAACGGCTCTCGGGCCTCTGTAAGGAACAAGCCCCGCGCTCGTTTTTATCTCCTACCGCTCGGGTGTAGCTCCTCCCTCTGCGACCTCTCCAACGGCTCTCGGAGTTAGATGAATCCCTGGTTCTAACACACATGGAGGATGGTGTACACAGAGCCTCAGGAAGGATATACTGGCTCAAAAAGGTAGTGTTCTGGATTGAACAGTAAAAATTAGCTGAGCTCCAGGGTCAAATTATGAGAAGAAATTACTGAAACTAGGATTATATTCCCAAGAATTTAAATGACCAGGAGGTAGCTTGATTGAAAATTTTAAGATTTGGTTTAGTTTATTTTATTTAGTTTAGAGATACAGTGTGGAAACAGAACTTTAGGCGCACCAAGTCCACGCTGCCAGCGATCCCCATACATTAGTTCTATCCTACACGCAAGGGACAATTTGCAGAAGCCAATTAATCTACAAACCTGCACGTCTTTGGGAGTGTGGGAGGAAACCGGAGCACCCGGGGGAAAACACACAAGGTCACAGGGAGAACGTACAAACTCTGTCGAGACAGCACTTGTAGTCAGGATCGAACCTGGGTCTCTGGCACTGTAAGGCAGCAACTCTACCACTGCATCACCGTGCCATCCTCTATGCTGCTGTTCACTCTTGTATGGTATTGCAATTTTTACACCGACCAAATTACTTTTGCAGAGAAGTAATTGTAATATTTGTAATCATGAGGATTACAGCATGCATGAAAATGGATGAATTTGCACATAATCACTAGATTTTTAAATGTTTGTCCAAATGGCTATATATATATATTTATATACGCATTACCATCCAGCTTTAGAATGAATATTCTTAACTGAAACATTTACAAGACATTTCCGTGTAGGAGCAGAATGTGCAAATAGTCCAGTTAAGTAATTATAGCTTTGCAATAAAGCACAAATCGAATCACTTTCTGAAAATGACCAATGTTATATTACATGTACAATCTGGTTTATTGAAGTGTTCCCATCAATATTTCTGAAATGGCAAGGATTATTATATTAAATTTTATCAATGCATGTTTATGTGTTACAGATTCTAAAGCAAGTCTGTTTAGGATAATTAGAACAACATTTTAATGTAACATTAGGCTAAAATGACTTGGCTTAATTGCCTGGTATTATTCACCCAAAGGGATTTCATTTTACTGCACTGCTGGCTCATTCTCTGAGGCTTAGAAAGGAATTAAAGTAACTTAATAAGAAGAAATGCGGTTCACTCATTGCCAGAGACTGCACGGAGGCTGTTGGCATTCTCTCACACACTCCCTTGTCCTCCTGCACAGCTTCAGTAGAACAAATCTTTCCAAGTTCCCTTGGGTTGCATCAAGACCAGAAGCAGGGGCCAATGTCATAAATTCATAAGGCTTAGGAGCAGAATTAGGCCCTTTGGCCCATCAAGTCTTCTCTGCATTTCTATCATGCTTGATCTATCTCCTCCCTCTCAACTGCAGTCCCCTGCCTTCTCCCCTTAACCCTTACTAACCAAGAATCTGTCGATCTCCACCTTAAAAAATACCTAATGGCTAGGCCTCTACAAATGTCTGTATTCCACAGATTCACCACCTTCTGATGAAAGAAATGTCTCCTAATTTCCTTTCTAAAAAGTATGTCCTTTTATTCTGAGGCTACGCCCTCTAGTCCTAGACTCTCCCATTCATGGAAACTCCATGTCCATGACGTGAGGGAATTATGAAGGAAGAATCAGGAGGCTACTCAGATCCCTCAAGCAGTCAGTGTAAAGTGGAATTCTTACTCATGAGGAGATGACTTATTCTTCAGTTTGTCTACAGCCTGGTATTTAATGGAGGGGATACAAGGGGGGGGGGGGTCTAGCCAAAGAGAAGGGACAGTTGTCTAGCAAATCTGAGGAAGTGGAGGAAAATCTGAGGAAATTATGTTGAATGGACTATTAAATGAGCTTCTTCCTCACCTTCCCCATCCTGCAATAGAAACTCTTTGGGAATTCACGTGGGATGACACTCCAAGGATTCCAGGAAGCAACCCACATTGAGAGATGGTTGCAAGAAGCTTCCCATATTGAAAAGGAAAAGGAGGAACTCCATCAACAAGGCACCTGTCATGGTGCACCAAGCTAGCCAAAACAATACTCTTTGGCCCCTGTTGTCATCCTTGGTGATGTATTTGCCATGGGGAAAAAGATTTGTTCATTGTTTGTTTGCAGTATGGTAATCAAATGTTTGAGTCAGAGCTAATTTATACATATGCAACTGAACTGGGACCAAGGCAGCTCTGATGTGTGCAACAAAAATAGAAAGAGCAAAATGGCAAAGCATCCTTTCACATCCATCTTGCTTCAAGGCATGCTCTTGGGCATAAGTCGCTACCGGCTCCGTACAATGGCAGCCTCGCCAACAGTCTGTCTCGTCCTTTTCCTCTTTTGTTGTTTTTAGTCTGTTGTTAAATGTATGTTTTAGTGTATCATTAGTTTTGTATTATTTTAAGGGTTGGGGAAACGTTTAAAAATCTCTTTCCTCGACAGAGATGAGACTTTTTCCGTATCGTATCTCCGTCCGCGCTGCGGTCCAACATCGTGGTGCTGGCGGTCCTTTTGCTGGGGATCGACTTTGGAAGCTCCAACCGCGGGATCCTGCGGACTTCACATCATGGAGCTTGCGATCCCTTTGCCAGGGATCCACTTCGAGGGCTCCAACCCCGGGAGCCTGCGGACCTACAACGTGGAGCTCCCGGTCTCTTGGTTAGGGATCGACTATGGGAGTTCCAACCGTAGGAGCTTCGACCGCCCCGATCACGGGAGCTTCGATCGCCCCGAGGCGGGAGCTTCGATCTCCCCGACTGCTGATGGTTCGACTCCCCCGACCGTGGGAGAAAAAGGAGGGAAGAAGATAATACATTTTTGCCTTCCAACACAGTGCGCTGTTGTGGATGTTTATGTTAATTTTCATGTAGTTGTGTGTCTTGGTGCTTTTTTGGTATGACTGTATGGTAAATCAAATTATCTGTATGTTTTTGCATACATGGCTAATAAATTAATTACAATACAATACAATTATAATACAATATGAAATGTTTTCAAGAGAATTCGTTTTAGCTCTCAGGGCTAAAGGAATCAAGGGTAATGCGTATATGGGGAAAAAAGCAGGAAAGGGATACTGAGTCTAGATGATCAGCCATGATAGTCCAATTTCTTTGAAAAGTACTGGTGTTCCCACCACCACAAGCAGGACAGCTATGAGGAGGCTACAAAAGTTCTTGGTGGGCTGTAACTATGAGACTATTCACATGACTTCCTTAATTTGCAATGAACCCCAGCCACGATGAGCACTGTTTGGAAATATTGACATTTGTTCCTTGTCTTGCATATTTCCTTGAAAGTGGCGTCACAGGTAGGATGGGTGTCAAAAAGGCTTTCAGCACATTGGCCTTCATCAGTGAGTATTGAGTAGAGAAGTTGGGAGGTCATGTTGCAGTTGTATAAGACGTTGGTGAGGCCACTTTTAGAGGAGGTTGTGCAAGAGGATGAGGTGGTGATCTTATAGAGGTGTACAAAATCATGAGAGGAAAGGATTGAGGAAATGCGAAGAGTCTCTTTCCCACAGTTGGGGAATGGAGAACGAGAGGACATAGATTTAAGGTGAGGGGGACAAAAATTAATCGTAACCTCAGGGGTAACTTTTTTACACAAAGGTTGGTGGGTGTATGGAACGAGCTTCCAGAGGAGATAGTTGAGGCAGGAACTATTGCAACGTTTAAGAAACAATTAGACAGGTACATGGATAGGATAGGTTTACATGTATATAGGCCAAACGCAGGCAGGTGGGACTATTGTAGATGGGAACATGCTGGTCATGTGGGCATGTTAGGCCAAAGGGCCTGTTTCCATGTTGTATGTTTCTATGACTCTATGACTCTGTGACTCTATGACACAACAAGCCTTTGTTGCCTTCCACCGTACCAAATCATCTTAGACTTCGAAGAAGTTAAGTACACTGTTGCATTTTTTTGATTGTCACATCAGTTTGAGGAGACCGGGCGGGGTGGGCGTGTACTCATCTAATGCCTCACCCCTTCCTCGGGCTCCAGGCATAGATTCCTTCCTTTGTTCTTGACGGCCTACCTTTGCCTAGCTACACTTGCTTTTAATAAACATATAAAATGCCTTGGGAATTTCTTCAGTCCTACTTGCCAAAAACATTTCATTGTCCCTTTTAACCCTCCTAATTCCTTCTTTGTTCTTTCCTGCTTCCTTTATATTCCCCAAGGGCCTTGTCTGATTCCAGCTTCCTGAACTTTACTATATGGTTTCTGTTTCTTATTGACTAGTTATATCTCTTAGATAGACACAAAATACTGGAGTACTGTAACTCAGCGGGACAAGCGGCATCACTGGATAGAAGGTATTGGTGACATTTTGTATCGAGACCCATCTTTAGTTATAATATCTCTTGGCCTCCAAGGTTCCTGAACCTTGACATCCTTTTCTTTTAACATCACATGAGTACGATGCCCAGAAATTTAACCAACTGGCCATTAACTTCCCACATGTCAGCTCTGGATTGGGATGCAAGCAGAAGCCTCCATGTGGCGCATCCCGGGCAATGCTGACGACAGAAACTGTACCACAGTGACTGATTGAAGTAGCCAATTCTGCAAACACCGACCGTCAACTGTCACTGACCGACCGGAAAGACGTGATATAGAAGATGGCCGGACATGAGGAAGAAGAAGCTCTGGATTTACACCCTAAACAGCTTCTCCCAATCTATTATTCCCAGTCACTGTTTAATACTATTATAGTTACCCCTCCACCAATTTCTCACCTTCACCTGAGGACCAGTCTTAACCTTATCTATGACTAGCTTAATTATGATCATCATTCCCAAAATGTTCCCCCACTGAAACATCAATCACTTGGCCAGGCACATTTCCCAGTACGAGGTCTGTTGTGGCTCATTTCCTAGTTTAGACTTTAGAGATACAGCGCGGAAGCAGTCCCTGTTTCTGCTGCACCACTGTGCTGCCGTTGAAATATCTATTTATTGGTTCAAGAAACCATCCTTGATACACCTCATATATATTGCCTGATCAAAGGCCCTGTCACCCAATATTGGAGAAGTTAAAATCACCCATTGCAACTATTCTGCTGTTTATACATCTTTCTGTAATCTGTCTGCATATCTGTTCCTCTGGATCCCACTGGCCATTGGTTGTCCTGTAGTATAATCTCATCAGAGTGATCGCACCTTTCTTGTTTCTGCAGAAATTCTCAAAGTAAATTTGGGAAAACTTCTTTAATCAGTGAATCATGGTAACATGGAACTTTTTAGCACATGGAAATAATACTTCTTAGTCTACAAGATAACTGGAGCGGCACGATGGTGCAGCGGTAGAGTTGCTGCTTTGCAGCGGCAGAGCCCCAGGTTTGATCCTGACTGCGGTTGCTGTCCATACGGAGTTTGTACGTTCTCCCTGTGACTGTGTTTTCTAGGTTAATTGGCTTCGGTAAAATTGTAAATTGTCCGTAGTGTGTAGGATAATACAAATGTATGGTAATTGCTGGTCGGCGCAGATTCGGTGGGCTGAAGCCCGCAATGCATCTCTAAACTAAACTAAACTATAACCAGTTGAAGGAGCAATTTAGGTTAAAATTATTTATTCGTTCCTTGAGATCCAGACACTGCAGACAAGGCCAGCATTTATAGCTCATCCTTAATTGCCCTGAAAAGGTGGAGATGCAGTTTATCTTGTGGAGTTACCATCACAGCAGTGTTGGGGAGGGAGTTCACATATTTACACCCAAAGTGCATCAAAAGGGGGATTATAAATTAAAACTCACTCACATTTTCTTAAAAAAATAAAAATAAAGAGGATGGAGGAGAAGAGATTTTACTTTGGAGTCACGTGAGTAACTACGTGAAGAACCCGCCAGCCCGCATGCGCGTCATTTAGTCTAACGCATGGAGCATGACTGGCTGGCAGGCGCGTCGCTCCTCCAGCGGTAAGTTTCAAAACCTGAAGGTAAGTTTCGAACTTATATTTCAGGTTGTGCTTTTTCTTGCAGGAAGCCCTTTTATAGAGTTCCTGCTGAATGACGTTCGGCTCAGGGAAACCCGGCTGCGGAGACCGCAGGAAATCCCGGCTCCGCGTGGGGAACCCCTCTTCAGGGAAATCCCGGCTCCGTGGGGAGACCCGGCTCAGACAAGTGCCTCAGACAAGTTCGGCCGTGAGGGTTCGCCTCCTGCAGTGGGGAGCATGCTGAGATGATATACCCAAGGAACGGAGTCACATCAGCGCGGGTCTCGGGGCCCGCGGCAGCGCCTGGTGCAGGGCTGCATTATATCTCCCTCTCTGAGGAGGGGAGCGTAGGGAAGAGGAAAGGAGGGTTCCCCTCCATGGGTACGTCCTCAGACGTTTACCCAGGTGGAGCATGGATGCTTCCGCAGGGCGTTCATCCCACTGAGGAGATGCTCCATCCTGATATGGTCCATGGATCATATCAGCACAGGTCTTGCCAGGGACCTGCAGCAGCGGCTGTGCATGGCTGTGCATCGACTGTGCAGGGCTGCATTATATCTCCCTCTCTGAGGAGGGGAGCGTAGGCAGTCAGTGTGTGACTGACTCCAAACTCGGAAGTATGTCTCTGAAACATACTGGAGTGCATGCGTGAGGTTCAAGAATTCTGTCATGGCATCAAGGGTTGCGATATCCACGCAAATGGAGGAGCCGCTGCAAGGAAGAGTTGGCTTCCAGCCTATGGCAGAGAACCAGGGGCCAGAGTTCCGCTCACATTTCAAGCTTGGTAAGCATCAATGACCTCACGTCACACCATTACAGGAACAAAGTGCTGGCAGTGAACAGCGCTATCTGGGGAGACTATGGATGGCGAGGCCAGCAATGTCAAGCCGCCAAATCTTCTCCTTGGAGAAGACCTAGCCAAACAGGTAAAAAACCTGGATGAGGAAGTAAAGCTGTCGGACTAGTCAAGGTACCTACGACGAGCAAAAGCCTCACCGTTTCGGCGACAAACACCCCTACGACTCCATCGGCAGTAAGTGGTTCACTGAAGCTGGTGGCAGCATGAAAGCTGATTCTCTGGGCAGAGGTCTTTTAGGCCAAGGCCCAAGCCGGCCCTGAGGGAAAATGTGCAATCCACGCACCCCAGCAGTCCTATCCTCCAATTCAAGGATGGAATTAGAACCCGAGGACGGAAACGAACCTGCATCAGGGGCTTTTGGGCTTACCACAAGACCACTGGTAACCATGGAGGTAGGTGAGTCTGTTCTTTCCGAAACACGGGGTGTGTGGACTAGTTACGAGTTGTTAATAGATTACACTTGTTTTTGCACTAATGTCGACGGATAACTTCAGATCCGTTTATAACTATGAGGAGGAGCCATGAGGAGGAGGAGCCATCTTGGGGGACGGCTGCTAACCAGCAGCCGTCCGTTTAATTCACTTTTTTCAATAGTTTTAGTGAGTCCTGCGTTTGTCCTGTGGGAGTAATCTGACTTTTTAATGTAGGGTGAAGGGGGTAACCTTATTTTTAGGTCCCTACCTGGTCGGTGAGGCAGCTTTTTCTCCGGGCTGCCCCGTCGACCCGTCCTCGTGGCCTACCAGCGGGCATGGAGCGCCGTTTCCTGGCGGGGGCCTCCCAGCACCTCGGCTTCGGTGGCGGCACAGCGCTGGAGCGCTATCGCGGAGCGGAGCGGGCGATGCCTTGCCTGGGTCGCCGCGTTGGATCGACGCACTGGAGCTCCGGTGAGCTGTGACCGTGAGTTCGACACCTCCGGGCTGCGGGTCTGCAGAGAGGAGTGGGCAGCGCCGACTTCACCATCGGGAGCCTGGGAGCTCCAAACCGGCGCGGCCTTGTCGGCTTCGGAAGCCGCGGCCACCGGTAAGGAATGCGGCCGTTCCAGGTCGCCCAGCCGCTGAGAGGACTCTCCCGATGCCGGGGCAACATCACCCGTTGAGAACGGCCAGGAACATCGGGCCTCCGTAGAGGCAATAGCGGAGGCCTCAATAGGCCTGACTTTGGGAGAACTGGGATGGGGACTGGACATTGTGCCTTCCCCCACAGTGTTATCCATTGTGGGGGGATGATTTTTGTGTGTAGTGTCTAGGTTAGTTTGTGTCCAAGATGGCGGTCGGAAGGGAAAGTGGACGCTGGTGCGGTTTAGCTGTCGCTGCTCTCTCTTCACATTGTGTTTCTGATTTCTTTTTTGTCTTTGGATCCAATTCTGTCTTTAATTTGTGTATTGGTGATGTCTTTATAATTTATTTTACTCCGATTATATGATCTTTGTTGAACTCATGCATGGCACAGAAAACAACCCCACCTGTATGGAGAAAGGCCAAGACTGTCGCAATTCCAAAACCTGGAAAGGACCCATCATCCCCAAAGAGCTACAGACCCATTTCCCTCCTCTGCATCACCTACAAGCTCTACGAGAGGCTACTACTCCAACGCCTTATGCCACTTATAGACTCCAAGCTTACTAAAGATCAAGCTGGTTTCCGCCCTGGCCGCTCCTGTGCCGGGCAGCTACTGAACCTCACCCAACACATTGAGGACGGTTTCGAGTGCAAACTCATCACCGGAGCAGCTTTCATAGACCTCACCGCTGCTTACGACACTGTCCAGCACCGCACCATGATCAGGAAACTTTTTGACATGACTGGTGACCTCGACCTGTGCCAAGTCATCAAAAGTCTTCTAAACAACAGGCGCTTCTTCGTCCAACTAAACGACAAGAAGAGCAAATGGAAAGCCCAAAAGAATGGCCTACCACAAGGCAGCGTACTGGCCCCCCTCCTCTTCAACATCCACACCAATGACCAACCACTTCCCCCACAATGCTGCTGCTTCATCTATGCTGATGACCTCTGCATCACCACCCAACAGGAGAACTTCCAGAAGATTGAGCCTGTCCTGGAAAGCGCCCTCCAAGAGATGACAACCTACTACAATAACAACCACCTGAAACCCAACCCATCAAAAACCCAACTATGCAGCTTCCATCTTAAAAATCGAGATGCAGGAAAACAACTGAGCGTCTCATGGGATGGCCACAAACTCTCCAACCACTTCCAGCCCGTGTACCTCGGAGTCACACTCGACAGGACACTCTCTGTCAAAACCCACCTTCAGAAAACCAAAGCCAAGGTAAACACTCGCAACAACATCCTGCGCAAACTGGTAAACTCAAAGTGGGGCGCTGATCCACCAACCATCCGTGCAACTGCCCTAGCCCTGTGCTTATCCACAGCTGAATACGCGTGCTCAAGCTGGAGCCGCTCCCACCACACCAAACTGGTTGACACAGCCCTCAATGACACCTGCCGCATTATCACGGGATGCATAAAGACAACGCCAGTCCCGTGCCTCTACGCCCTAACTGGTATTGCCCCCCCCCCCCATATCAGACGATCCATCGTCGCCCAAGACGAGCGGAGAGCACAGGAGATCGATACCAGGCACCCCCTGCACGGACACACAGCACCTCCACCCCGACTGAAATCCAGAGCCAGTTTCTTGCAGACAGTCCCACCTCTCCAGACAACCAAAGAAACAGCAAGGACCAACATCTGGAAAGATGATTGGAACCAGCTCAACACACGAGCCCATGACTGGATGGAGAGAGGAATCACTCCGACTGAATGCCTCGCCAGCGGGCACGACCTCCCATGGCCAACCTGGAAGACCCTCAACAGATTACGAGTGGAGCAGGGGAGGTGTAAAGCACTTATGAAAGCATGGAACTACCAGGCAGAAGACACATGCAGCTGTGGAGCAGTACAGACAATGTCCCACCTACTGGAGTGTGACGACGCCCCCCAGTGCAGCCCCCAGGACCTGGCTGAACCGACTCGACCAGCTGTGACCTGCGCCAGATACTGGCAGAACGACATCTGAGATTGCAACGGACTCGAAGAAGAAGATCTTTGTTAAATTCTGTAAGGTGTCCTTGAGACTTTTGTATAGGCGCCCACAAATAAAATATATTATTATTATTATTAACTAAAAAGATAACATCAGTCAGTTTATGCTGCACAGAATACAAGGATTCCAAATTGAATTTCCTTTAACTCATTGACATCCATACAATATACAACAAATTGGACATCTATTCATTCCAAACAAAAAGGTTTGGGTATACAAGCAGATATCCAAACAAGCGAAAGATGGATGATGTCGGATCACCCTTGATTAACTCACATTCACATGTGCAGTATAAACTTTTTAGAATGGAAAACTTTGTTACTGTCTAACAACTGATTTCCACAGGATACTTTATGGCATGCATCGATCTCAAAGATGCATACTATTCAGTTTCCATTCACAGGGTTCACCGGAGATATTTGAAATTTAGCTGGATGGGAAAGCGTTGCAAAATGGGCTAACTTCAGCTCCCAGGTTATTTATCACGTTACCAAGCCAGTGTTTGGGCTGCTCAAAGCTAAAAAATACATATTTATGGCCTGACTGGATGATATTCTAAAAACGTTGAATCTTGCTAAATTAGCTGTTTCAGCCGCAAAACTAACATTTGAGAAATTGCGGTTTCTCATCCATCCAGTTAAATTTAAGTTGGTACCAACTAGAGTTATAGATTGCGATTTACCTTTAACTCTATTAATTGTCTGTGACTCCGCCCTGGGACAAGAGATTAGAATTAATGGAAGCTTGTAACAATCTTGTTGCTTATTCATCATGTGGCCAGTGTAATTGGCAATTTAGTGGCTGTTTTTTCAGCTGCGTAATTGGGGCCTTTGCATTATCAGAACTTACATCGTGCAAAGGAGCAAGCTTTCAAGTACCATGAAGGTCATTGTTAACATATCTATGCTATTACCAGCTGAAGCTATAAAGTCACAATGATGGACAAACAGTATTCAGCATTGCTCCAGTACTTTTGGTCATTAAACCTTCAGTTATATTTCAAACTGATGCTAGTGCTCAAAGATGGGAAATTACTATCCCATCTCTAGTCACAGAGGCGGATGGGATGTGCATGAGTTACCAATCCCTCAGTTATATGGTATCAACTACCTAAAGTCACTAGGTGCGTTTTATGGGTTAAAGGCTTATTGTGCGAATATGCATATCCGCATGCTCAACTGCAAGTTGACACACTACGGTGGTGGCATATATTAATCACATGGGTGCAATCAAGTCAATATCCTGTGATAGTTTACCTAACCTCATTTGGCGTTGGTGTATCATCAAGTAAATCAATGACAACACAGAGTGGATGTTGGATCACAAAGTATTTAATGACATAGTGGCTCGATGGAACACCAAATATCGATTTGTTTGCATCTAGTCTCAATCACCAGTTTTAAAAATATCTGTCTGGTGGCCATTCTCAGGGGCAGTGGCGATGGATGCATTCTCGCTACACTGGGGAGGAATGTTCTTTATGTCTTTCCTCCATTTTGCCTCATCAATCGGTGCTTGCCTAAAATTCAGCAAGACTCCGCATCAGGCTTTTGATAGTGCCTGACTGGCCTACACAGCCATGGGTCTACTCATACTGGGAATTATAACAGAGCCTTTATGGCTGTTCCCAAACGCAGAAAGCTGCTGGTTTACCACGTGACTGGGGAGAACCATCCACTGCATGAGCGAATCAAATTGTTGGTTTGCAGACTATGAAAAGACCTTTCCTGATGTACGGACTGTCAGGTTGTACGGTGGATGTAATCACTGCAGCCTGAAGAGATAGTACCAAGAAACAGTACATCTCATATATCAAGGAATGGGAAGTGTTCTGTTTACAGTCCAATATATCGTATGACACGGTACGTATAACAGATGTCTTGGAATTCCTCTCAAAGCTATATTTCACGAGAGATGGAGTTATAGTGCTATAAATTGGGCCAGAAGTGCCTTGTCGTCATACTTCCTGCTGGGATTGGGACACCACGCTGTCGGGTCTCGACCTCTGATATCCAGATTTATGAAGGGTATCTTCAACTCAAATTCCCCCAGGCCCAGGTACTCGGAGATATGGGATGTTAATGTCCTGCTGACGCTGCATCGCCGTTGGGCTCCAGCTACATCCCTGTCCTTGGTCAAAATCACTTACAAAGTGGTCAACCTCATGGCACTGGGTTCAGCGCAACGGGTCCAGTCATTGCATAGCTATGACTGGACAGGATGGTTACATCTGCAAATAATATCATACTTTAGGTTCATGACTTATTCTTGCAGAGTAGACCGGGGGCGTCAGGTCTCAAACTAGTTTCATGGCGTACCCCATGGACCTTTGGTTGTTTGTGTGGTCACACATCTACAACAGTCATTATGTCACCTAGAACCTTAGAGGCTCTGAACTAGCAATGTTTGTTAGTTTCAATTAACCTCATACGTAGGTATCAGTATAGACCATCCCCAGGTGATTAAAACGTGTTCTGGCTTGTGCAGGAGTGAACACTGATGTTTTCAAATCTCACTCCACCAGGGCTGCAACAACATCAGCAGCGAGGGTTATGGATGTTTCGCTGGACAATATCCTAGCAGCTGCAGGATGGTCAAACAAGCGAATTACCAAATGTGTTATAACAAACCCATTGCCAGACTCTATTTTTAGGTTCTGTTTATAATTCCTCCTGGATGAGTGGGATTACTATGATTATCATTTCGTCATTAAAAACATCAGCATGTTTACATTTATGTCACGCTTTATTTAATTTCACTCATCCCTGGTCAATTGATGCAGTGTGTGACGCATGGACTCGTGTGCATGGCATGAAATCACAGAGCTTTGAAATCTTCACGTAGTCACTCACGTGACTCCGAATTAAAATAGTAAGATTAAATGAGAATTTACCAGTTTGAAGTTTGATCTTTATTTTATGAGGAGTTACGATGAGGGATTACGTGCCCTCCACTCCCAACCCTCTCTCATTGTAATGTATATAATGTAAATGGTGTTACCTGCCTCCAAGTTAAAGGGGAAGCAGTGTGATGTATGTAATATAATTAGCATATGTTATATCTTGTGCGAGGGGACGCATGCGCTGGGGGAGACTCAAGGTGGCGTCCTAGAATAAAGAAGCTTGTCAGTTTACTCCTGTATCTGAGTGTTCTTTTGAGTCAGTTCCAAGTACCCAAATACACTACAATTGGCGACGAGGATGGGATAGAGTTTTGTGTACTCACCCTCAGGACTGTTTTGCAACACGCAGGATTGTTTAACAGTTTAATCAGTAGATACGGAGTTGTGTCGCAGTTGTTTGCGAGCTGGACATGAGAGGCCTGCAGATCCCTCTATGCCGGGGACTGTAATTTAAAACATCAGCTGTACAAGTCGGCGAGTTTTGTAAGGCTATCTCTATGTTGTGTCTACGTGGCAAGATGTCGTCCTTCGGATTGTTACTCATTTTTTTTGTCGAATTCCTCAAGCTGAATAATCTTTGTACAGCTAAGTTTTAGGTGAATTGTTACACCAGAACACACAACAAGGATAACGAGGCATCGAGGATAAAAGAACAGAAAAGAACAAAAAAGGACCATGGTCAAGTGCAAAAGGACACAGGTCAAGTGCAAAGGGACCAAGGTCAAGTGCAAAGTGACAAAGGGCAAATGCAAAGTGACAGAAGTCAAAGGCAAAAGGAAATTGCCATCCATAGGGCAACCCTAGCTATTCAAGCTGCATTCAGGGGTATGAAGGTACGGAGAGAGATCCGGTACAAACAGAAGGCAGCAACAGTAATACAAGCAGCATTTAGAATGCACAGAGTTTATATTTTATTTGTAATTGTTGGAATGATAGTAATTTTCCAGTTTCATACAAGTCTCCGAACGTTTTAATTCCTAGTCTATCCCATTGTATAAATGATTTGTCTGTAATAGAGGGATTAAACGAAGGGTTATTAACTATTGGAGATAAAAACAATAGATTTCTTAATTTTAAATTTTGTTTTATTTGTTTCCAAGTTCTGATTGTACTATGTGTAATTGGGTTTTTGTTATAATTTATGTTATTCAGTTTCATTGGTGAGAGGAGGATCGCTCCAATATTACAAGAGGAGCAGTCCTCTCCCTCCATTACAATCCAGTCCACTTGCTGGGCAGAGTTGTCCATCAGTTGAATCATATTTTTAATATTTACTGACCAATAATAATACATAAAGTTAGGGAGTGCTAAGCCCCCTAATACTTTAGTTTTGTTCAAGTGTGTTCTTTGTATTCTATGGGATTTATAATCCCATATAAAAGCAGAATGGATTATCTTCGGAACAACGGAAGATAGCCCTGAACTAAATATGTTTCAAAAGAAATTAGTTGATTACGGGTTAATAACTGGAAAAAAGCTTATCCTAAAATTCTGGAAAAACGCCCCAACACCAACTATAAACATGTGGATTTCAAATATGTTTGAAACATTACACTTAGAAGAGATAAGACTCCTCCTGGCAGGTAAATCAGATCACTTCCACCTGACGTGGTCTGCATTTATAGAACTATTACAAACATAAGGTGCAAAAGTACTTTAAAAAGTACCGATGTCAGGTAAAGGGGGATGAAAGGTGGCGAGTTGGTATATCCCATTTGCGAGATGCTCATAATAAAGTACTTGTGCTTCTCTTTTCTCTTCTTTCTCTTTTTTTCTTCTTTAGGGTCTATCTCTTAATCTTTTCTTTCCAGTCTCTTTTCTACAGGGTCTCTGTTCTTTCCTGTTGACACGTTTTTACACTTTCACTATTTTCCCTCACTTTCTCTTCTTCCTTAATTTCAACCTTCTCTCTTTATTCGTTTTTAAAAATGATGGAGTACATTAATTGTAATAAGATATACGTGATGAGTACTAATGTAATTTGTTGTAATGTAATGTACTTCTAATAAATAAAATTAAAAAATTAAAAAAATTTAAAAAAGAATGCACAGAGTATACGGTCAATACAAGGCAATGAAATTAGCAGCTATAATAGTACAAATCCATTTTACTTCGGAGTCACGTGAGTGACTACGTGAAGACCCCGCCAGCATGCATGCGCGACATAGCGTCTCACGCAGTGCAACGCGACGGGCGGGGGGAAGAACTCTCCCGCGGCAAGGTTTAAAACGGGACCTGCAGGTAAGGTAATCTTATTCTGAGGTCGTTATTTGGAACCCTTGTTGTGTTTGAATTTTAGCAGATATGGACAAAGGAAGAAAAATAAAGAAAGTCGCGTCCCGTACACCTGTGGTGGACCAGGAAGGTTCCGGCAGTGGGGGGCGACCGACGGCACCGGGACCGCATTCCCTGCGGTCCACAGTCACCGACTGTAACTCTGCGTAGCCAAGCCCAACGCCGCAAGCTGCTCAGCTGGAACCAATGCAGCGGGTTGGAGGCAAGGCAAAGCAGAAGTCGGTCCGGCCGATAGACTCGGATGAGTCCGGTCAGGAGGACGCACTGCCCGAGAGCAGCAAAGGTGACCGTCTATCCCGCATGGAGCGGTTGATAGAGCAGATGCTCCAGCGAGACTTGCTCCGGGAGATGGAGCAAGCTCGCCGTGGGAGTGCTCGCACACCCACAACAGCACCGTATTCGGCGGTGTCCATCGCATCTCCCTCGACAGAGGGGAGCGTTGGGGGCCAGGGCTGGGCTGGCCTGGAAGAGGGGTTCGTGGCTAAAGATACCAGCAGTGTGCTGGGGGTGCAGGACCAGGAAGAGCTGCCAGGAGTGGTCAACAAGTTTGGGGTACCATCGCGAACGGGACGACCATTGCAGACCAAACTGGCAGCCAGTATAGACTACCTGTCCTTCCACCCTCTACAGGAACAGGTAGTCAATGAAACTATGGAAAAATACATACCTCCGCATCTCACTAAATGTACCCGCCGTCAACAGCCAAATCTGGGGGTACATTGGGCTGGGTATAAGGGCCCAGGAGGTGAAGCTTCAGAAGATATTAAAACTTCTGACTTCAGCTATAACATCCTACGCTCGTTCTGTTGATGGGGTCGAAATGACAGATAACCAGCAGGACACACTGGCCCCACTGTGTAATACACAGTATGAAATATACTGCCTGCGGAAGAACGCCATCAAACCTGCCCTCAACCCCAAATTCGCAGGGTTGTGCAAAACTGCAACTGCACAGCCACAAATACTGCTGTTTGGGAAAGACTTGTCCAAACAAGTAAAAGAACTGGACGAAGAGTCTAAAGCCGTTGGGCTTATGAGGGCAGCTGCAGGAACGAGCAAAACCACACACCCCAGGCGGCAGCACCCCTATGCATCCACCAGCAGGCATCAACACCAGGGTGCTGGTGAAAGTGTGAGGGCCGCACATCAACCACAAAGGTCTTTTTTAGGCCAAGGCCCAGAGCGGCCCTCATGGAAGATGCGCCAACCCCACACTCCGGCGCCTCAACCAGTGAAGAGACAGAGGCGGAAGAAATGAACTTACCACCGGTAACCATGGAGGTAGGTGGGTCTGGTTCCTTCCAGAACATAAAAGGGGGAAGGTTACACTTGTTTTGGGAAGCATGGAGGAATATTACATTTGACAAATATATACTACAAAGTATTCAGGGATACAAAATTGATTTCATCCAAAAAAGTATGCCACCAGTTCAACATGTACCTGACAGGGAGTTTGTACTCTCACAAGGGGAAAATTTCAAAGGACATGCAGAACTGGTGAGGTTACATGCTAAAGGAGTTATAGAGAGAACGGAGCATGACTCTCTGGAATTTGTATCGAACATATTTACAAAAACTAAGAAAGATGGTGGATGTCGCATCATCATTGACTTAACTAAACTGAATAATTTTGTTAACTATATACATTTCAAAATGGAAACATTTGTTACTGCCAAACAATTAGTTTCCGAAGGATACTTCATGGCATGCATCGATTTAAAAGATGCATACTATTTAGTACTCATTCATAAGGATCATCGTAGATACCTAAAATTTAACTGGATGGGGCAACTATGGCAGTATAAAGCATTGCCTAATGGGTTAACATCAGCCCCAAGACTATTTACCAAGATATTGAAACCAGCCTTGGCAATACTAAGAAAACCAAAACATATTGTTATGGCACATCTTGATGATATTTTGATTGTGGGGAAAACCCTGGAATTAGCTAAATCAGCGGTTTTAGCTACCAAACATCTGTTTGAAACACTGGGGTTTATCATACATCCAGATAAATCTAAGTTGACACCATCCACAACTATGGACTATCTGGGATTCACAATTAACTCTGTCCACATGTCTGTAACATTGCCAAAGGACAAAGCAGCAGATTTGGTGGAAGTCTGCAACAAATTGATTGTTACTAATCAACCATCTATTCAACAGGTGGGAAAAGTGATTGGGAAACTAGTAGCAGCATTTCCAGCTACTCAGTTTGGACCTTTGCATTACCAAAATTTACAAAGGGCAAAGGTGCAAGCGCTAAAACAACATAAAGGTCATTTTGATCGGGCAATGCAATTACCAGCCAAAGCAATTTCGGAGTTACAATGGTGGAGAGAAAACATTTTGCATAGTTCCAGCCCCATCGTTATTAGTAACCCATCATTCACATTACAAACGGATGCCAGTGCTCAGGGCTGGGGAGCAACTAACACTATATCTAGTACTGGTGGTAGATGCAACATACAAGAATCATCACTACTACAGACACTGGGTATATATTACTTCGAAATGTTGGGTGCGTTTTATGGGCTAAAAGCTTACTGTTCAGCTATGCACCATTTGCATGTCCGCCTACAAATTGACAATACCACAGTGGTGGCTTATATTAATCATATGGGTGGAATAAAATCGATATCGTGTGACGATTTGGTCAGCACAATTTGGCAATGGTGTGTCGACAGACATATTTGGTTATCAGCAACTTAAGGCTCTGTCTTACGTGTTTGCGGTCATCGGCGGTGAAGCGCGGCTTCGCCTGTAGAGTGGACCGCACGGCAACGGCGAGAGCGCCGAGCCTATCCACGGGAGCGCCGCACGGATGCTGCGCGGGGGCCGAGTGATTCAAATACGGCTGGTCCCACGTGCTTGCGGTAAGTAAAAAAAAGGGCGGGCCGACTGCGATGACGTCGACTCACTAGCGGCGGCTGTGGCGGCGGCTGTCCTGATCGCGGCGCTGTAGCGGTGGCTGTGCCTGCGGCCGTGCCGCACACGTGCCTCACTGGTGGAGGCTGTGGCGGTGCAAGTTTGACGCACGGCGCTCGAGCCACACTGGCGGCGGCCGTGCGGGCGGCCATGCCGCACTCGTGCATCACTGGTGGAGGCTGTGCGGTAGGAAAATATTTTTCAACAGTGTAGGTTTTATATCAGACCGCGCACTGTGCTGTTCGGAACACCGCCGCACAGCCCCGGAATTGTGCGTTCTCACGAGTGCGCGGTCTATGGCGGCAGATTCTTCCCATTTCGCCGCCAATGACCGCAGACTCGTGAGACAGGCCTTTTACCTACCAGGTAAGCTCAATACAGTGGCAGACACCAGGTCATGAAGATTTAATGACAACACCGAATGGATGTTGAACCACAAAGTATTTGCTGATATTACAATGCGGTATGGTACACCTGATATCGATCTCTTTGCATCCAGACTGAATCACCAGTTACCAACATATGTCGAGGCAGCAGCGATGGACGCGTTTTTGCTGAATTGGGGAAAATTGTTTTTCTATGCCTTTCCCCCCCTCTGCCTCATCGGTCGGGTCCTACACAAAATACAAATGGACTCAGCTTCAGGTATTTTGGTAGTACCCAATTGGCCTACACAGCCATGGTTCCCTGTGGTCCTCGACATGGTCTCTGAACTACTCATGACCATTCCCAAAAGACCAGATCTCTTGGTCCATCCAGTTACTGGCGAAAGTCATCCATGCCATGACAGGATAAATCTGTTGGCTTGCAGAATTTAAAAAGACCTCTTTTGGATCTGGGATTATCGGACAGGACCATGAACATGATGACGGCGGCCTAACGAGAATCGACTAAGAAGCAGCACCTCTCCAGCATTCGGAAGTGGGAAGTGTACTGCTCAAAGACTGGGGTAGCATACAAATCAGCTACAATACCAATGTCCTGGAGTTCCTATCCAGCCTTCACTTGAAGGACTGAGTTACAGCACAATTAACAGTGCTAGGAGTGCTCTATCAGCATATTTATGGCAGGCACCGGGACAGCAGTCCATGGGATCCCACCCTCTAGTTGCCAAACTAATGAGGGGTATCTACAACACCAATCCCCCCCAGACCAAGGTACACCCAGATCTGGGACGTCAGTGTTGTACTGACATTGCTAACGGGTTGGTCACCAGCAATGTCCCTGTCCCTGGAACAGCTCACACTGAAAACAGTAATGCTGATGGCTTTGGTCTCAGCTCAAACGGTCCAGTCCCTATACAAATTAAGATTGGACAATATGAAAACATCAACTGACAAGATAACCTTCCAGATCTTGGAGTTGGTCAAACAGAATAGACCGGGAACTTCGGGACTGAGTTTTGAATTCCGGGCATACCCGGGTGACCTGTTTTTCTGGGGCTCCCGCAACTACAGCTGCGTCCGCTGGACTGGAGGGCGGCAGCTTCGGCAGCTTCGGCCACCCCGGGCCGCGGAGTTTGAACCGGCCCGTCGCGGACGGAGCACGGATTCAGCCGCGGGACTGACTTACCATCACCCGGCGGGGCCACAATATCAGAAGCCTGGATCGCCTCAGCGCAGAGGAAGAACAAAGCGGGAAGAGACAGAGACTTTAAGACTTTTGCCTCCATCACAGTGAGGAGGTGCCTGGTGAACTCACTGTGGTGGATGTTAATTTGTTTTTATTGTGTGTTTTGTTATTTATTATTAGATGTATGACTGCAGGCAACGAAATTTTGTTCAGACCGAAAGGTCTGAATGACAAATAAAGGAATCTCTAATCTCTCTAATCTCTAATCTCACCCCCGTTTGTGTGTCATGACACACCTACTGCTTTATCTTAGGCCAACAAAATCCTTAAGAGGAAGCGTATTGGCATTATGGGTTAGTTTCAAACAGCCTCATGGACGGGTGTCAGTACAGACCATCTCAAGATGGCTCAGACAGGTTCTGGGGGCTGCTGGGGTGGATACTGACATTTTTAAATCTCACTCCAACAGGGCAGCAGCAACATCGGCGGCAAGAAATATGGAGGTACCATATCCTGGCGACAGCAGGATGGTTTACGGAAAAGACTTTCCAAATATTTTATAGTAAGCCGATCACCAAACCTGCAGAGATTTGCAGAAATAATTTTAAGTTCTGCAATATAATTTAGCCCGAGGGAGCATTATTTTCATTGTTAAAAATAAATAATTAAATAAATCGTTATTGTTTGAAAAATTGATTCATGTTTAATGCCGATAACATACTTCCTCCCTTGGATGACTTCGGCAGTGAGTTAGGCATGGACTTGTTCCACGGTATGAAATCACAGATCTTTAAAATCTTCACGTAGTCACTCACGTGACTCCGAAGTAAAATAGTAAGATTAAACGAGAACTTATCAGTTTGAAGTTTGGTCTTTATTTTATGAGGAGTTACGTCGAGGGATTACGTGCCCTCCACACCCATCCTCTTGTAAAGGTCAACCTAGTTCTTCTTATCTTACTATGTTTATTTAATTACTATTACTGTGATTCCACACCGCTGCTTTGAAGAATGTCGCGCATGCGTGCTGGCGGGGTCTTCACGTAATCCCTCGACGTAACTCCTCATAAAATAAAGATCAAACTTCAAACTGGTAAGTTCTCGTTTAATCATACTATTATAGGGCACACCTTCAAATGGAAAGTAATCATAAGACACATGAAGGTACGCAGAAGCGTTGTACTGCTTCAGGCTGCCTACCGAGGAATGGTTGTTCGAAAGCAATTGCGGTGCATGCACAAGTCTGCCAAGGTCATACAGACTTATTATCAGATGCATAAAAACGTCAGTATTTCAAGAAACTACGCTGGTCTGCCATTGCGGTACAGCAACGATACAGAGCTTGCCAGATAAGAGATGTCCAAGTGAGACATTATAATAGTTTGAGAAAAGCAGTGGTTTGTATTCAGGCCTTCTACCGTGGGATTAAAGCCAGCGAATTGGTTGAGAAAATCAAGGCAGCATGCCATATTAAGTCATTCATAAGGATGTGCATTACAATAAAGCATTTCTTGATGCAAAAGGTGGCTGTAGTCACTCTGCAAGCTGCATACCGTGATTACCAATTAAGGGTATGGTACAGAGCTATGTGACAAGCAGTCATTTCGATCCAGAGATGGTACAAAGCATGCAAAATAGGGCATTCCCAGTTTGTGCAATATCAGTCAATGAGGTACGCAACTATTACCATTCAGGCTGCCTACAAGAGTATGGTGGTTAGGCAGTGGGTTAAGCAAAAGAGGGCTACTGTAAAAGTGCAGTCAGTACTCCATATGAGTTGGTATAGGAAAGACCTAAGGAGACAAATAGATGCACAATAGAAAAGGTTTAAACGATACAAAAGGCTTAAACGATATAGGAAAGACTTCCTCAAACTGATTTATACAGCAGTTGTAGTGCAGTCTCACTACCATGCTTATGTAGTAAGAAAAATATACAGAGCGCAAATCAAGGCCACTGTTGTATTGCAAAGACAATATAGATCCTACTTCTTGATGAATAACCAGAAAGGTGATTTAAGAAGACAAATAGATGAACAACAGAAAAGGCTTAAACGACAAATAAATGTGTGACGATGAGCAAAAAGCTGTTAATAGAAAAGTCTAAAGAAGAGAGGCTTGTCGGTCGAGACAAAAGTATGCAGGACCGATTGCGATTAGGACACTTCACTATAGTCCAGCATGGAGCTTCCTTCACTGAGCAATGGACAAATGGTTATGCATTGCAGAATGTTATTATACAACAAGAGCAGATAAATACGCAGTGCCAGGAAATTGAGCGACAGAGGAAGCTGCTGAAAAACGAAAACCTGCAGTCATGTGTCAGATCCCACCTACAAATAAGGATCAGAAACAGAGGAAATGTTAACTTTAGCAGAATATCAAGAACAGGAAGAAATCTGCAAATTAGATTAGGATATTTAAAAAGGGAAGAGGCAAAGATACAGGTAGAGCTAGAGTGATTAGAAAGAGTGTGCAATTTACACCGAAGGGAACGGAAAAGGATAACACATAAAGCAAGGGGTAATGTATTTGGTTTAAGGAAGATGAGTGGAATGAACCATTATAAGTGCTAAGTTTAGATACAATTATTACAGTTATGAGGATGTAATGTAAGATGACTGTAATAATATAATTTTGCAACAGTGTGTTAATCAATTATATTTAATGTAATAGAAATGGTGTTATTCGCCTCCAAGCTAAAGGGGGAGCAGTGTAATGTATATAATGTAAATGGTGTTACCTGCCTCCAAATTAAAGGGGGAGCAGTGTGATGTATGTAATATAATTAGCATATGTTATGTCTTGTGCGAGGGGACGCATGCGCTGGGGGAGACATCAAGGTGGCGTCCTAGAATAAAGACGCTTGTCAGTTTACTCCTGTATCTGAGTGTTCTTTTGAGTCAGTTCCAAGTACCCAAATACACTACACTCATAAAGGTCAGCTGGTAGTTCTAGTTTCTCGAATCTTACTATATTCAGTTCAACAACTGTAATCTGTGATTTCACACTGCTGCTTTGAAGATTGACGCGCATGCGGGCTGGCGGGTTCTTCACGTAATCCCTCATCGTAACTCCTCATAAAATAAAGATCAAACTTCAAACTGGTAAGTTCTCGTTTAATCTTACTATTAAAATGCAGTTCTGTGATGTATATTTTTTCTATGTGATCTAGAATTTTCCATTTCCAGCAGGAGTTTTGTGAGATCAGAGTCATGGAATGATAGAGGGCATAGATATAAGGTGAGAGGGGGAAGTTTAGTGGAGATGTGCGGGGCAAGTTTTTACATAGAGAGTGGCTGGGCATGGAGTACATTGCCAGGGGTGGAGCTGGAGGCAGATACGATAGTGGCATTTAAAGCCCCTGACCCACTTACTCAAGTTACTCACAAATTCTCCTGAGTTTTCCCCTTGATTCAAACTCGGAGAATTACGGTGATAGCCGGCTGTAAGTACTCGGGGCTATTTTTTTTACTCGTGGGCCCTTTTCAACATGCTGAAAAATCGTCCTAACTTACCTGATGCCCCGAGTACCCTCGGCTGGCATTACGAGCCGTTACGAAATATCTACGGATGCCTATGGCCTCCTACGGACTCGCTACGGCCTCGCTATGGACATTCTCCGAGTTTGAAGCAAGGGGAAAACTCGGGAGAATTCGTGAGTAACTCAGGAAAGTGGGACAGGGGCTTAAGAGGCTTTTATATGGGCACATGGATGTGCAGAGAATGGAGGGATATGGATTACTTGAAGGCGGATGAGATCAATTCAGTTTGGCATCATGTTTGGCACAGGCATTGTGCGGTGAAAGGCCTCTTCCTGTGCTGTGCTATACTGTTCTATGGTCTATAGTGTTATATAGCACATCTATATAACTAAAAGTCTCTTCTTGACCACTTCCTGTCTGCGTTGTATATTGATTTTAGAACAAATGCTACCATATATCGCTATGATTTTTGGCCTTCTTACTCACAATCCTCCACCGCTGAGGCAGTCCCCAAGGATTTTTCCAATCGATGATAAATAAAACAGTTATGAATGTTTAAAAAATCTTGAGATCAGCTGATTGGTCCTCTCGCCTGTCAATCACCATGATGAAGGTAACGCTCCTTCCGGGGTGGGGGGTTAGGACTATAAAACCCCTGATGCCCGGACGTGAGTCAGTCACTCTGGAAGATCGCGAGGGAGAGGCCACAACTGTGATTCTGCTGTGAGTCTACTGAACTGTGAGTCTGCAATGTACTTGCAATAAATGTCTAAAATTGATTCACCACCCTCTCCCCCTTCTCTCTCACAGAGTCTCTCACCTGTTTTGGGCAGAATTTCTGTTGGTTTCTGAGCTTCCAGCCCACCAGCCCTGAGTGACTGAGCTGCCAGCCCACCAGCCCTGAGTGACTGAGCTGCCAGCCCACAAGGCCTGAGTGACTGAGCTGCCAGCCCACCAGGCCTGAGTAACTGAGCTGCCAGCCCACCAGGCCTGAGTGACTGAGCTGCCAACCCACCAGGCCTGAGTGACTGAGCTGCCAGCCCACTAGGCCTGAGTGACTGAGCTACCAGCCCCCCCCTCCCTGAGTGACTGAGCTGCCAGCCCACCAGGCATGAGTGACTGAGCTGCCAGCCCACTAGGCCTGAGTGACTGAGCTGCCAGCCCACCAGGCCTGAGTGACTGAGCTGCCAGCCCAAGAAGCCATTCGGCCCACAATGTCCATACTTGCCTTCTGGAAACCAGTCCCTTTGGCCCACAACACCATACTAGTGCTCCAGAAAGCCCCCCCCCCTCCCCTCCTCCCCCCTCCCCTCCACCCCCCTCTGGCCACCAATATTGGAATTGGTGGAGAGGTGGAGTATTGCATTGGGGGACCAGCATGTGAACATGGGACCCAACGGGTCCCACTTAGTCTAGTAATGAATATATGTCAACATAATGTCCCAATTTTTATATTCTATGACTCGTCCTATGAAAGCAAGCATTGCATATGCCTTCTTCATCATGCTTTCTAGCTATGTGGTGACTTTCAGCAAACTATGGATGTGGATCCCTAATCCTCTCTGGTCATCTTAATTCTGAGTGCCCTACCACTTACTGTACACATCCTACCCCTAATTGCCCAGATGCTCTGCGTCAAGGATCACTGCAGTCCTCTGCATCCTGATGATGCAAATCTTCATCCAGAAACATGAAAGGGAAGTTCTCCTAACATTGGCCACCACCTCATAATGTACTCCCAATGAAGTTACACCCAAGATGGCACAGTGGCGGAGTGGTAGAAATACTGCCTCAAAAAAGCCAGATACCTATGCTCAATCCTGACTATGTGTGCTGTCCAAATGGAGTTTGTACGTTCTCCCTGTGGGTTTTCTCCAGGTGCTCCGGTTTCCTCTCATACTCCAAAGATGTGCTGGTGTACAGGTTAATTGGCTTCTGTAAATTGTAAATTGTCCCTAGTGTGTTGGATAGTTCTAGTGTATGGGGTAATCGCTGGTTGGCATGGACTGAAGGGCCTTTTTCCTCGCTGTATCTCAAGTCTAAAGTCTGAAGACAACAAAAGTAATTCCTAGGATATTTTTGCCCCATTTTCAAGTCTTCCAATTTGCTTAGGAGTATCTTTGACATCTGAAAGGGAAAATGAATCTGTACTCTTTATACCCTTCCTTGCCACTTCCAGCAAACTGTTGCCTTGCATGTAACACAGACTGCACTTGTAAGCACATCACTAATGAAGCAATCTCCCACAGTGTGCAATGATATCCTTCTCCAGCCACATTTTAATCTTGTTCTTGCTGTGAACTTACAATCAAAGTAATTATGCTATTATTCCTTTTTATTGCATTTTTTTCTCAAAATGAAGCATTTTCTACTTGTTTGAGTCTGGAGTATGTCATTAACCCAAAGTGCCACTTTCATACTGTGACCCATTCACTGGTATCCCAGTGTAGACTGCACTGCCTAATTCTCTTTCGCCTATCTTTGTCAGTTCCTCATTTCAAAACCAACATAACCCATTAAGTGGCTGTAAGTGAGGTACTCAGACACACTCTAAGTGGAATATATAGACAATTCCCTGCTGTAGACACACATTCCGCCCATAGATTTTTTGTACATATGCACACTACACACATATGTACCGGCGCATTGCTTCTCTTTGGGCAGTTCCTTGGGATCGAGGATGACTTGCTTCCACACCAGTTCAGTGTGTACTGAAATGGCTGTGAAGACCAATGGGAAATCCTCAGACTCTGGCACGGTCAGGAGACACTTGGCAGATAGAAAGGTGATTATTTGGAAGATAGACACAAAATGCTGGAGTAACTTGGGGCGGCACAGTGGCGCAGCGGTAGAGTTGCTGCCTTACAGTGCCAGAGATCCAGGTTTGATCCTGACTACCCGTGTTGTCTGTATGGAGTTTGTACATTCTCCCCGTGACCGCGTGAGTTTTCTCCGGGTGCTCCGGTTTCGTCCCACACGTATACACGCACATATACACAGGTGCATACATATTATACCTAACTCATGCACACACACAATGGACAACACATACACATCTACCCAAAACAATACAGATACAAATACACAAGTGGACACTTACACACATATACACACTGGAATGTACGGAATCCTACACAACACATGCACACACTTCCTTTACAACAGATACGTGGACACACATGCACATGCATCATAAACATCACAAAGGCACATATATACATAACTTTGACAAAAACTCGTACAAACCCCACAAAGTGCAGACAAACTGTGTAGGAAGGAACTGCAGATGCTGGTTTACACCAAAGATAGACACAAAATACTGGAGTAACTTAGCAGGTCAGACAGCATCTCTGGAGAAAAGGAATAGGTGACGTTTCGGGTTGAGACACTTCTTCAGACCCGTCTGACCAGTCGAAAAAAGGGTCTCAATCCGAAACATCACCTTTTCCTTTTCTTCAGAGATGCTACCTGGCGCGCTTCGTTACTCCAGCTTTTTGTGTCTATCTTCCCACAAAATTGTAGACATCTATACACAGATTAGAGATGCATGCTCATCTCACGCAAACGTCATAGGCAATGCATACATGTACATAAACTATAACACACACATATAAGTGTACACACACACTTGACATAACAGGTACACAAAGCCTATGTACACACAAATATAATCAGTTTGGGATTCTGATAGGTGTCATGTTAGGATATATGGAAATAAACATCTAGCTTGTCAGCTCTCCACCAGAACATAGTAGTGAATTGATGAGTCAGGGTGCAATGAAACTGGCAGGGAAGGACCTGTGCTTTGAAACTGTTCCGAATGCTGTTAGTATGGCCGAGAAGGAAGTCTCGGGAGACATGAGAACAACAATCTGCATGCATTCTCAGCGGTCGGAGTGCAAGATGTTTCAGGAATAATGCGGCACGGTGGTGCAGCAGTAGAGTTGCTGCCTTACAGCACTTACAGCGCCAGAGACACGGTTTTGATCCCGACTACGGGTACTGTCTGTACGTTCTCGCCATGAAAACAGTGGGTTTTCACTGAGATCTTCGGTTTCCTCCCACAATCCAAAGACGTACAGGTATATAGGTTAATTGGCTTTGGTTTGTGTACTTGGTTTAAGTGTAAATTGTCCCTCATGTGTGTAGGCTTGTGTTAATGTGCGGGGATCGCTGGTTGGTGTGGACTCGGTGGGCCGAAGGGCCTGTTTCCACGCTGTATCTCTAAACTAAACTAAACTAAACCCAGTGATACGAAGACAGGGATGACATCCCACCATTACTTGAATCCCAGAGAGCTGGGATCCAGGCTCACACCAGGTGTGAATCTGTAAAACATTTTGTCTTCTGTAAATTGGGCTTCACATTAGTCTGTCAATTCACATCACGATGCCTAACATAAAACTACTCTCTTTTGCCTGCGTTGCCAATAATTCATGCCAATTAAATGATGTGTTACTGGTTTTGAGAACCTTAATGGAATCCCATTGCAGATGGGTCAACTCAAGAGTCAAGAGTATTTTATTGTCATATGTCCCAAACAGAGCTATGAAATTCTTACTTGTAGCAGCACAATCAATATGTAAACATAGTCCTCTACATACATACACATACATAAAACAAACAAACAAACAATAATACTGTAAAAAAACAAAATCAATGCTTCGAAGTCTATTTAGATCAGAGTTTATTTGGAGGTTGTAGTGTTTAATAGCCTGATGGCTGAAGGGAAGAAGCTGTTTCTGAACCAGGAGGCTGCAGTTTTCAGGCTCCTGTATCATCTTCCCGATTGCAGGAGTGAAATGAGTGTGTGGCCAGGGTGTTGTGAGTCAGTGATGATGCAGGCTGCCGTTTTGAGACAGCGACTCCTGTAGATCCCTTCGATGATGGGGAGGTCAGTATCCGTGGTGGACTGGGCAGTGTTCACCACTTTTTTCTCCAGGTGGTTATTACTAAATAGTTCCATATAATAAACTGTGAACAATAGAAAAATCTCCTCTGTCACGTTGCTGTTCTTTTAAAGTAAGCAATGAGGATTTAAGGCTAATGCAAGCATAACGGATGACTAAACATGGTGACAGATAAAAGAAGAAATGAGAGATACATTTTGTGGCAACTTGCCTATTGCTTTGGTATCTGTGAATCTTCCAGTGCTTATTCTTACAGAGAGGCATTAAGCATGTTTGCCTTCTGTACGTTAACTACTTTCGTTTGACAAAGTGACAGGAATGAGACTGGAGGGCAGGGATTAAAACATGAGCGAGGTGAATGATGAGGCGCGCTATTGCATGGTAATAGACACGGGGAACTAAAGCAGTGTTTTGTGTTGGCTGCATTGACAAAATAAAAGATACAGTACTTATTAAAACATAACGATACAAGAATATGGGATTACAAGTGCGGTTTGCAAAGGAATGGGGATTATGCCAGTCAGTCGGCGGTCCAATATGTGCATGGCCGGCGAGAACGAAGGGGGACTCGGAGTTGGGGTGGGTGGGGGGGGGGTTGGGGGGTGTTGGGGGGGGGGGGGAGACGAAGATGGGATGAGTATTTTTGTAACTTTGTCGCTGCCTTTGTGAAAACAAAGAATCTCACTGCACCTAGCTTGGTACATCTTCATATTATTGAAGTATCGTCTTCAATTATGCATAGGAGCCTAGATCAAACTACTGAGAATTCACATCTGCAGTGTTTTTGTCTTCCTGATAAGGAGTCCAAATTGTCTGGAGACATGATGTGTCAAGATAGACTTACAACAAGGAACTGCAGATGCTGGTTTATACCAAAGATAGTCACAAAGTGCTGGAGTAACTCAGCGGGTCAGGAGGCATCTCTGGAGAATATCTGGAATCAGGAGAAGCATTTCAACCAGAAACATCGCCCATCCTTTTTCTCCAGAGCAAGGGTCTCAAGGAGAAAGGCATTGCTGCCATCTGGAAAGAGAGAGCTCACAGCACTGAGCTCTCTGACACGTTCCACAAGAATCATCCTCCGATCCACACGTGAGGACCACTCTCACCGCAGAGCAGTCTCAGAAGAAGCTCGCCCCTTACCCACCATTGATGAATGAGCTGGCTGCCTTGTCATTAACAACAACTTGAGTCACTGCAATTCACCTGGCTCAGGATCCCATCTCATGTCATTGGGGCAGAATTAGGCCATTCAGGCCCATCACCATTGTTGATCTACCTCTCCCTCTCAGCCCCATTCTCCTGCCTTCTCCCCATTACCCTGGATACCCTTACTAATCAAGAACCTGTCAATCTCCGCCTTAAAAATGCCCCGTGACTTGGCCTCCACAGCCGTCTGTGGCAGATAAATTCCACAGATTCACCACCCTCTGCCTAAAGAAATTTCTCCTCGTCTCCTTTCTAAATGCTGGGCCCTCGGGTCCGAGACTCTGCCACTAGTGGAAACGTCCACTCCACATCCACTCTATCTAGGCCTTTCACTATTCGGTAAGTTTCAATGAGGTGTCCCCTCATCCTTCTAAACTCCAGCGAGTACAGGCCCAGTGCCGTCAAACGCTAATCAAACGCTCCTGATAACTAGCGCTCTCTTGCTCCTGAGAGAATGATAAATAAATGATACATAAGGTGTACAGAATGTGTCCATCTCATGGGCATTGGTTATTTATTATATATTCTTCATTTACGCTTCCTCTCAGCTACTTCAACCTGTCCTGTGCTTCCTCCTTCACCTAGTTATCTGGCTTCCCTTTAAATATTAAAGATTGGTTTCTCTTCTTGAGTCAGTCAATCTCTCCACATGATCCAAATTCCTTTTACATTCTAAGTTTCACGTTAATTTAGTTTAGCTTAGTTTAGAGATACAGCACGGAAACTGGTCATTCTGCCCACCGTGTCCACACCGACCAGCGATCCTCACACACTAACACTATCCTACACACTCGGAACAATTTACAATTTTACTGAAGCCAATTAACCTACAAACCTTTACGTCTTTGGAGTGTGGGAGGAAACCGGTGCACTCGAAGAAAACCCACCTGCTCACAGGGAGAACGTGCAAACTCCGTACCGACAGCACCTGTACTCACTATTGAACTCAGGTCTCTGGCGCTGTAAGGCAGTAACTCTACCGCTGCGCCACCGTGCCGCCTTAATGTTAAAGCCTTTTTAGAACTATTGATTATTTCAGTTATTAGACTTTTTGATGGATTTAAAGGTACAACATGGAAACAGGCCCTTCGGCCCACCCAGTCCACACTGACCAGCGATCACCCGTTCACCATGTTCTATGTTATCCCACTTTCACATTCTCTCCGTACACACAAGGGGTAATTTACAGTGGCCATTTAATCTACAAACCCACAAGTCTTTGGAATGCGTGAGAAAATTGGAGCAACCAGTGGAGACCTATGGGGTTACGGGGAAAAATGCAACATGTGAATGTACTTCATCAAAAATAGACTTTAGAGATACAGCAAGGAAACAGGCCCTTCAGCCCACCGAGTCCACGCCGACCATTGATCAGGCGCATGCTAACACTAGGGACAATTTTATAACTTACTGAAGCTAATTAAGCTACAAACCTGCACATCTTTAGAGTGTGGGAGGAAACAGGAGCACCCGGAGAAAACTTACACGGTCACGGGGAGAACATACAAACTTCGTGCAGGCAGCACCTGGGTCTCTGGCGCTATGAGGCAGCAACTCTACCGCTGCGCCACCCTGCTGTCCCTATGTGGAGATGTATGTTCCTTTCACACTTAGCTTTAATCATGGGGATTTTGACAAGTGATTGTTTAAAACAAGTCTTCATTGATCAGTTGTCAATGAAACATCTCTTGCAATCTTCATTTCCATTGATTTTAATGATGATTTCATTTGCTCACCAATGTGGACACTTGTTGCTGCCATTTCCATTGGCGCACATTGAAATCATTTTTTGACTATTCCCCAACACCATGGAAATACCTCAATCCATATGGATGTGTGATTGAAGACCAGCATAAAGTTCATACTTCATAAGCTCTAGGAGCAGAATTAGGCCATTCGGCCCATCAAGTCTGTTCTGCCATTCGAGGCTATCTATCTTTCCCTCTCAACCCTATTCTCCTGCCTTGACACCCCATAACCCTTGACACCCGTACTAATCAAGAATCTGTCGATATCCGCCTTAAAAATATCCAAAGACATGATGTAGGAGCAAGAAAATGCCATTGATCCCTTGAAACCGACATCATAATTCAAGAACATTAAGGCTGACCTGTGTAGGAAAGAACTGCAGATGCTGTTTTAAACCGAAGGTAGACACAAAATGCTGGAGTAACTCAGCGGGACAGGCAGTATCTCTGGAGAGAAGGAACGGGTGGCAGACTGAAGAAGGTTCTCGACTGGAAACGTCACCCATTCCTTCTCTCCAGAGATGCTGCTTGTCCCGCTGAGTTATTCCAGCATTTTGTGTCTATCAAGGCTGATCTTCTACAAGGCCCCATTTTCTGGCCATATCCCTCTATGTTTTTATTCCCACCAAAAGTGCTGAAATCTATTGATCTGTTTTGTGTGTATTTGTGTGAACCCGCAGACCCGTCCATGATAAAGAATCCCAAAGATTCATCACCATCTGAGAGAAGAGGTTTCACCTGCCAGGGATGGGTGGTTTGAGGCTGTTTCAATAGTGGCATTTAAGTGGCTTTTCAGCAGCTTTTTGATATGCACATACAGGGAATGGCACGATATGGATCATGTGCAAGTAGATGAGATTCGTTTACCTTGCAGACATTGTGAGCTGTAGGCCCTATTCCTGTGCTGAACTGTTCTATGTTCTATGTTCCCCTTTCAAACCTAAAAGGCTTTTTTGTTATTTTGAGAATGTGATCTTGATCCTAGACTGAGAGGAAACTTCCTCCCTGTATCTACCCATTCAATCCCTCAAAGAATTTGTTGTGTTTTAATAAGGTGACCTTTCTCCTAAACTCTAGAGCAGCGCTTCTTAAACTGGTGAATGGTTCACCCAAGGGCAAATGAAATTATTTTGGGGTGAATTAAACTAGAGGGGTGAATGAAGGGTGAATGACTTAATTTATTCAGATATATATATATTTTTTCTATACTCTTTCTAAAAGGCATAGCCATTAAAGTGGTTAGTGAGCTCTTATTGTTTTTAATGGCAGTGGAGCTGGAAATTTGATATGTTTTTTTCTCTCTACCTATGGTTTTCTTATTTCAAAGTAGCAGGATATTTCCTAAATTTGCTGTAATATAACTTTTTAGGGAAGACCATGGCTTTTTGAGTTAGTTTTCCAAGAAAAAAACTGCAGTACTCAAAGCCCGAAAGGGTAGGATGGGGCTGAAGTCCAGTGTTTAGACGTTGGAATGTTTTTTATATTATTCTAATAGAATGATTTTCCAACTCCAGTGGTAATTTTTAAAAAATGTCACTCCTCGTTTTCTTTTGCATATTTTTAGGATGTTCAAAATGTTGAATAAAATAAACACTTAAGAAATGTTAATTTATGTTTTTAGCTCATGTGTCAAAATAAATTATATATAAAATAGTAAGATTAAATGAGAACTTACCAGTTTGAAGTTTGATCTTTATTTTATGAGGAGTTACGATGAGGGACTACGTGAAGAAGCCCGTCCAGCCGCACGTGCGTCAATCTTCAAAGCAGCAGGTACTAGTGACTGAAGTATAATAGTAAGATAAAAGAAGACTAGAACTACCAGATGACATTTATGAGGGCTGGGAGCGGAGGGCACGTAGTCCTTCATCGTAACTCCTCATAAAATAAAGATCAAGCTTCAAACTGGTAAGTTCTCGTTTAATCTTACTATTTTACTTCGGAGTCACGTGAGTGACTACGTGAAGATTTCAAAGCTCTGTGATTTCATGCCGCAGATTCAAATCCCGGACTCTCACTGCATTGATTGACTCAACATAATTAAAATAATCAATAATGCATCAATCATAACATTGCTTTAACGAATTAACGGTTTATTTACAAACAAAACAATAGTAACCCCTCCATACCAGGGGAAACTATATAACTGAACTTAAAACAGAATCGGCAAAAACCCCCAGCCTTGTAATTGGCTTATGATAAAACCTTTGGAACATAAGTTCACTGGACCATCCTGCGGCCGCGAGGATATGGTCTATAGGAACGTCCATCGCCCTGGCCGCTGAAGTTGCTGCCGCCCTGGTGGAATGAGATTTTAAATTATCAGTGTCAATCCCAGCGCTTACCAGAACCTGCTTTAGCCACCTTGAGATAGTTTGCACCGACACCTTATTGTGCGTTTTTTTGTGACAAATTAACAATGCTGACTCTGTTCCCCTTAAAGTTCTGGTAACCTCAATGTAATGGGACAAACATGGCACTACACACAGGCGGGAATCCTTGGGGTATGCCGAAAAGTTAATCTTACATCCTGTCGCCCCTATTCTACTCTGCTTGAGCAGATCATAAACATAAAAAATGATGACATCTTTTGATACCTCCACGCTGTCTAGACGCAGCATCTGTAATGTCTGCACACGTTGGGCTGATACCAACGCCATAAGCATGACCACCTTCATGGTGAGTTTGGCTAGAGATAGGACTGTGACAGGAGCCCACTGGCGAAGCAGCATTAGAACTTCGCTCACATTCCAGATAACCGAATACCTGGGCTTAGGAGGATTGGAATTAAAAACTCCCTTCATGAATCTAGAGACTAACGGATGTGTCCCCACTGCATGTAATTCTGACACCATGGGTAAATATGAAGACAGAGCACTTCTGGCTGTGTTGATAGCACTATAGCTTAACTTTTGATCGAAATAGAGAGTTGACAAAAACTCTAGCACATCTGAGATGCATGCATTTTGATATGAAATATTCTGCTGTAAACAGAACACCTCCCACTTTCTTATCGCAGAGATGTACTGCTTTTGGGTACTATCCCTCCAGGCCGCAGTGATAACATCCACAGTGCGCTCGGATAGTCCTCTCCCCAGGTATGGTCTCCTTAGAATCTGCAAATTAACAGATCAATACGATCATGTAAAGGATGCTGATCTCCAGTTACAGGATTCACCAGTAGGTTTCTGTGTTTGGGAACAATCATGTGAGGCTCAGTAGCCATCTCCAAAACATGAGCATACCATGGCTGAGTAGGCCAGTCGGGTACCACCAATACTCCTGAAGCGGAGTTCTGCTTGATCTTTTGCAGGCATCGACTGGCAAGACAGAATGGAGGAAATATATATATATAAACATTCCACCCCAGTGCAGCGAGAACGCATCAACCGCTGCTGCCCCAGGATCTGGTTCCCATGAAACATATTTAGGCAACTGATGGTTAAGTCTGGATGCAAACAAATCGATATCTGGTATCCCAAAACGAGCAACAACATTTTCAAATATGTCATGATTCAACATCCATTCTATATTGCCAGTGAATTGTCGTGACCTTGTGTCTGCGACTATGTTGAATCTACCAGGTAAATGGATTGCTGAAATCCAAATATTTCTGTCAATACACCAACTCCAGATCTGATTAGCCAACCTATCACAAGGTTTCGACTTGACTCCACCCATATGATTCAGATATGCTACTGCTGTAGTGTTATCAATTTGAACCTGCACATGCACTTGACTTTTGGTAAAACAATAAGCTTTAAGCCCATAAAATGTTCCCAGAAGCTCTAAATAATTGATCCCTTGTAATTGTAGGATGTCTCATCACAATTCCATCTGCCTCCACAGCTGGAAGCCATATCAGTAGCACCCCAACCTAGGCCACTGACATCAGTCTGTAAAACTATAGAAGGTGGGTCAACCAAAACCTTCCTGGAGCTAGTTGCAACATTCATAATCCACCATTGTATCTCAGAAATGGCTTCTGTTGGCAACTTCATAGGCCTGTCAAAATGGCCTGCATGGGCTCTCAATGCTTGCTCTTTTGCTCGTTGTAATTCTTGATAATGCAGAGGCCCAAACTGCACTGCTGGAAAAGCAGCCACCAGCTTGCCAATCAACTTTGCCACCTGTCTAATTGAAGGTAATTGTTCTTCAACAAGCTTAACACATTCTTCAATTAACTGCTGCCTCTTATCACTCGGCAAAGTCACTAACATGTGATCTGAGTGAATGGTGAAGCCCAAGTAATCAATAACTTTAACTGGTGTTAATTTGGATTTATCTGGATGGATAATGAACCCCAACTGCTCAAAAGTGAGTTTAACACTTGATACAGATAATTCAGCTGCCTCCCGAGAGTTCCCTACAATAAAAATATCATCCAAATAAGCCATTATCACATGACCCTGAGTTCGGAGTAAACCAAGAATTGGTTTCAACAATTTGGTAAAAAATCTCGGAGCTGAGGTTAACCCATTAGGCAGTGCTTTGAATTGCCAGAATTGCCTCATCCAGCTAAATTTCAAATATCTCCTATCATCACAGTGAACAGACACTGAGTAATAAGCATCCTTGAGATCTATGCTTGCCATAAAACACCCTTTGGAAACCAGCTGTTTAGCAGTAGAAAAAGTTTCCATCTTGAAATGTAGATACTACACAAAAGGGTTCAGGCTCGTCAGGTCCAGAATGATTCGACAACCCCCATCCTTTTTAGACCTAGGAAAAATACTTGACACAAACTGATGGGATTGACGAACCGACTTCTCAATAACCCCTTTTTTGCACAATATCTCAAGCTCTGCCTGTATCTGTATATTCTCTTCTTGTGAAAACACAAGTTTCCGACGTGGGACATGCTGAGTGGGCGGACACACAGTAGGGTAAAATTCAATTCGAAACCCCTCTATACTGCCCAATACAAATGGATCTGATGTTATCTCCTGCCATTCTTTAAGAAACACGTGTAAACTGCCACCTATTTGAACATCTTTCCCACTTAATTTATTTCCTTCAGAAGCAAAGTCTCTTACCTGTACATTTCCTGAATGAGCTTGTTGCCCCCGGCCCCTCGTAGGGAAATTCATCTTAGCCTTAGTGCCTGTGGCAGGATACCATGTTCTTGTGTTCGCAAATGAACGACTGGTCCCTTCATCAGTCCCTGTGACAGCACCCCGTCGATAAGAGAAAAACCTTTTGCCCATCCTGCTGGTTGTTGACACTTTAATGAGGCCCACAGTTTTTGCCTCTTCATTCATTTCTTTGACTCGCTTTGCGAGGTCCTCCCCAAACAACAGATTTGGTAACTGCACATTATTTGGTTTGCAGAGTGCTGCAAATTTTGAGTGAATGGCGGGGCGTATGGCACTCTTTCTAAGGCTGTTCATTTCAAAATGTGCACTGCACAAAAGCCCCAGAGTGTCCTGATGAACCTCAGTCAATTGCCCCTCTTCCACCGTTCTGGCGAACGCAGTGATACCTGTAGCCAGTAATTTAAGCACCCTCTGGAGCTTCAACTCTTGTGCTCTCACTGCAACCCCCATTTGGCCACATATAACCTGATTGACCATCGGCACTTTCAACAACCCACAGTTAACTGGGGTTTCGTGTTTCTTAGCAGTATCGTCCATAATCAGCTCCTGGAGCTGACGGGAGAGCATATAATTAATTGTCGTAGCCAATTCTTCCCACAATGGCTCCCCTGCTTCTCTGGGGACTGCAAATTTAGCAGCCAAATTAGGTACAAAGACCTTTTGCCCTTCACACCATTGGGCTATGTTCAGCCATTTCCTCGGTATCAGTATAATTCTGACCCGGCACACCCTCTTCTTCCATGAAGGGGCGATTCTGCAGTCCTATTTCTGGCACTGCTGGCACAGGCTCTCCAATAGCCTGGCTAGAACTCCACTCCTCCTCCCGGAGTGAGTCTTTCTCGAGCCACCTCTCCATTAGGTGCTCTAATTGTGAGAGCCGTGAGGAAACGGTCTCTTCTGGAGGTAAAACCTCCTGGCCCGACTCTGGGTCTATAGGCCTGGCAGACTTAAATGTGGCATTACGCCCTACCGGCGCGGCAGCGCTGCTCCCTTGCAACGAGTCTGCATTAGCAAGCTCTGCTTGCGACAAAGTTGGTGAACTAGGCGGGCCCTCGGTAGCCGCACTCCCGCGGTCCTCTACACTTTTCGACATAGGTCGCCTCGCCTTCACCTTGCTTGCTTTCTGCATAGTCGACCACAAACAACCCCCGACTCAGAAAGCGACCTCAAGACTAAGTTTTCACTTACCTCGAGGTGTTTTAAACTTACCCGCTGGAGGAGCTCTGCTGCTCCAACCGGCCGCCTGCACGAATGCGTCTGACGTAATGACGCACGTGCGGCTGGACTGGCTTCTTCAGGTAGTCACTCACATGACTCCGAAGTAAAATTATACACAAGAGAGAATAAGGCAAAAATTACCAAAACACATAAGAAAAAATTAGTCGAGGGTGAATGAAATTTTGTGATAAAGACTCAAGGGTGAATGACACTGAAATGGCTTAAGAAGCACTGCACTAGAGCACTGGGGGGAAATGTATTCAATTGCTCAACGTAAGCCAGGCCCACCATTCCAGGAGTAGAATTAGGCCATTAGGCCCATTAGTCTACTCCACCATTCAATCATGGTGGATCTATATTTTCCTCTCAACCTCATTCTCCTGCCTTCTCCCCATAACCCTCTGACAGATATTTGCTATACTCCCTTCACAGAAAGTATACCTTTGAAGAGACAAGGAATGCAAAACCTTGCACAATAATGTCTCACCTGGGCCACTTACAATTGTTTGCCCTTGAAGCTTGTTTTACCAATTTTCAATCGTGGGTTTTTTCTACTCTTTAAGCCTCTGTCCCAACTTCTCAACTAAATGAAACCTTGTACCAGGAATATCAACTCAATGGTCATGCTGAAACTCAAGCAAATCAATTTGCGAAGAGCTTTGTGCAGGAAGGAACTGCAGCTGCTGGTTTACACCAAAGATAGACAAAAAATGCTGGAGTAACTCAGCGGAACAGGCAGCATCTCTGGAGAAAAGGAATAGGTGAAGTTTCAGGTCAAGACCTTTCTTCAGACCAGCGAATAGTTTTGATTGTCATTTCATTGTCTACGGACATTGTCTTAACATTTCCCCACGTATCGCTACATTTCTCAGACTTGCACGCAAATTGACGTATTCTTAGTGCAAGCATCGAGGAAATATATGACTTTGGCAGATGTTCAAGGGGTCACACTGGGCAATAAGGCAGTGCAATGCTTAACATATCACTTTGATTAATGGGATCATTAACTGTTAACATTTAAGGAGACTGTAGCATTGGCAACCTGTAACGTTGCCAAATTCCCTGAGCATGTGGCACTCCAGCCGTATGGCGTAACTTCCTTAGCTTGGCTGCACCTGCTCTATACTCATTACTTTTTTAACCCTTCAGTAGAAGCACCACTCCTCCAGCTTTCTGACACGAGGGATGATCGTTAACTCTGGCAGATGCCAGCTCTTGCTGGTTCTCACCCACGCGATGCACAATATATAAAAAATATATACACACACAGTTGTATAAAATCATGAGAGGAATAGGCCAAGTAGAAGCACAGAGTCTCTTGCCCAGAGTAGGTGAATCGATGACGAGAGGGCATAGGTTTAAGGTGAAGGGGATAAGATTTAATGGGAATCTGAGGGGTAACTTTTTCACTCAAAGGGTGGTGGGGTGTATGGAACAAGCTGCCAGAGGAGGTAGTTGAGGCTGGGACTATCCCTAACATTTAAGAAACAGTTCGAGGACCAAATGCGGGCAGGTGGGACTAGTGTAGCTGGAACATGTTAGCCAGTATGGGTAAGTGGGGCTGAAGAGCCTGTTTCCACATTGTATCACTCTGTGACTCTATGTTCCCCTGGCATTCACTGTTGTGTCCACTGCCTCACTCCTCGAGTGTACGTTTTTTCTGACTTCAAAAGCCGTTGCACAAAGGCCAAAGCCATGCAGAATAAATGTGTATCTTGACAGATGCACACACAAAATGCTGGAGTAACTTAGCGGGTCAGGCAGCACCTCTGGAGAACATGGATAGGCAAAGCTTTGGATCAGAGACCCAACCCAGAACCTTACCTATCCATGTTCTCCAGGGATGCTGCGTGATCCGCAGAGTTACTCCATCACGGTGTGTCTATCTTTAGCATAAACCTGCATCTGCAGTTCCTTGCTATAACCGTGTATCTGGATAGTTGTGGCAAATTGGTAATGATTTGGTAGACAATTTTGAGTTGCCATAGTTTAAAAGAGCATATTTCTCTTAACGCATTAATCCGTGATGGGGAAGATGTGTTGTAGAGGAAATGGTTAATATAGTTAAATAGAGAGACATGGAAGTAGAACACAAAGTATAGACCAGTACGGCACAGGAACAGGCACTTCTGCCCAAACATAAAGCTGAGTTAAACTCATCTCCTCTGCCTGCTCATGGACCATTCTCCAACATTCCCAACATATCGATATGCCCATCTAAAAGCCTCTTAAGGACCACTATCGTATTTGCTTCTGCCACTACCCCTGGCTGCCCGTTCCAGGCTCCTACCCACTCAGTGTGTAAAATAAAACTTGCCCGCACATCTCCTTTTAAACTTCGGCCCTCTCACCTTAGAGCTTTGAGTCTTTGAGTCTTTGAGGTACAGTGCAAAGCTTTATTGTTGCGTGCTATCCAGTCAGCAGAAAGACTGGCAGAAAGAGAGAGATGCGAGAGGAGACAGGGGGAGGAGGGGGATGGAGGGGAGGAGGAAGGTGAGAGGAGGGAGACCAAGAGAGATAAACAGCAGGAAGATAGAGAGGGAGATGAGGAAGGAGGATGAGAGGCCTACGGATAGAGAGGGGAGGGGGGGGAGAGGGGAAAGGTTGGGGAAGAGGGGGAAAGAGGGGAGAGGTGGGGGAGAGAGAGTGGAGAGGTCAGGGGGAGAGTGGAGATGTGGGGAGAGAGGGAGAGAGGGGAGAGAGGGGAGAGGGGGAGAATGGGGAGAGAGGGGAGAGAGGGGAGATGGAGAGGAGAATGGGGAGTGGTGGGGGGGAGAGGGGAGAGGTCGGGATGGAGGGGATGGGTGAATAGCAGGGGTGTCTCCTGTAATGCTGTGTCTATCTCCTGTGAAGGTGTGCTGTGATCTCAGTGTGGAGGGGATGGGTGAATCTTTTCAGCCAGAGAGCTGTGAACCTGTGGAATTCACTGAATGTATTCAAGAGAGAGTGAGATTTAGCTCTTAGGGCTAACGGAATCAAGGGATTATGGGGAAAAAGCAGGAACGGGGTACTGATGGTGGTGCTGGCTCGAAGGGCCGAATGGCCTACTCCTGCACCTATTTTTCTATGTTTTTTCTATGTTTCTATACGTTCACCCTTGGAAAAAAAGTGTTGACTGTATACACTATCTATGGCTCTCATAGTTTTATGTACTTCAATCAGGTCTATACACAACCTCCGGCATTCTAGAGGAAGCAATCCAAGTTTGAAACGTAAGCTTCTAAATGAACAATGTTACAATGTGCTTGCAATTTGTTTCTGTGACTCAGGGAGTACCTCACAGCCTTGTGCGTTTAAGTCCTGTGTTAATCTTGGTCACAAATTCAATAATTACACTCCGGGATGGTGTTGCATTGTCAAGAGTCTGTCACATGAGGTTCCGTACTCAGCTGGGTGCCAATGATCCTATCATGTTGTTTGGAAGAAGCGTTTGCCGTCCTGGGTGAATTTATCCTTCAATCAACAGGTTTGATTTGGTCGTTATCACGTTGCTACTTGTGAGAGTGTACATGATGTGCGCATTGGCTGCCTCATTTCCTTCATCACGACTGTGAATGCAACTCAGAAGATCTTTTGGTTGTGAGAAAGATCCTCGGGATACCTTGAAGCCATTTGAAGAGCTATTTAAATGCAAACTTTTGTCTGAACTGATTTTTGATTTAATCTATGCATTGCAATATTTGGGAGATTTGATGAGTATCGGTAGCTGTCCCAGCTGGATATTTTAACCTGGGAGATTCTAAATTTAATTTAGTTTAGAGATACAGCGCAGAAACGGGCCCTTCGGCCCACCGAGTGTGGTGATCCCTGCACACTAGCACTATCCTGCACACACTAGGGACAATTTGCAATTTACCAAAGCCATAACCTGTAAATCTTTGGAATGTGGGAGGAAACAAGAGCACCTGGAGAAAACCCACGCAGGTCACAGGGAGAAAGTACAAACCCCATACCGACAGAACCCGTAGTCAGGATCGAACCCGGGTCTCTGGTGCTGTAAAGGCTGCAACTCTACCGCTGTGTCCCCGTGAAATAAAATGCCTTCAAACACCCCAGGATATCATATGTTCTTTTAACCCTGTTAAAAGATAAATAATTGAAGCAAATGAAAAAAATATGACTCCTATTTATTCTTCGGCACAATTCTTATAATTGTTCTGTTTTTACCGGGTTTTTTTTATCAGTTAAAAGTTAAAGGACAGATGAACCTGGTTGTGTTTGAAATAGCTTGTAAATGGTTAGTAGCTTTGACTTTTGTTGCAGTGCTGATTTCTGGAAAACTGAGCCATTGGAAATGTAACCCAAGAAGGCTTGTTGCTACACGACATGGCGAAAAAAATTGCAATTTTGGTCGACGTTTAACTTCAGGAGGTCCCAATATCCAGCCAGCCTGAGCCTCGGGGCATCGGGTTACCTGTGTCAAAGTCAGCAGGATTTTGAGATCAGTTTGAGCACATTGGATAGTTTATGCCTCACTTTACAAAGCTACCAGTTCTCAGGAATATCACACTGTCCTTCCTAATTATATCTCGGAAAAGAAAAGAACTAAAATCGATACGGTGTACGGTGTGGAGCTTTCACACAATGCCTTTCATTGTGTGTGCTCTGGACACAGGGCTTAGTTCAGTGCTCCCAGGAACCACTCTCCCAACATTATTGTTCATTTCCACCCTGAACTTTGACCCGTTTAATCTTGCTGAGGAGAATTGCTGCAGTGATATGCCCGTTATCTTTTCCTCTTTCCTTTCCCACTCTGCACAGATGATTAAATGTCACTTCATTAGCACATTTCCGGTTCTCTCCAGTAGATTAGTATGATGGTATATTCACCAATGATCTAATCTTCATTCACCCCTTTCAAAACACACTTACTTGCTATTTGTGCGGCGGATGCCTATTCTCCTATTCTCTCCCTTGTGCACTATGCATCTTCCCAAAATGCTGAGGCTCTATAAGGCACTGGTCAGACTCGCATTTGGAATATTGTGAGCAGTTTTAGGCCCCATATCTGATTAAGGATGTGCTTGCACTGGAGAGGGTCCAGAGGAGGTTTACGAGAATTATCCCAGGGATGATTGAGTTAACATATGATGAGCGTTTGACTGCACTGGGCCTGTACTCGCTGGAGTTTAGAAGGATGAGGGGTCCCCTCATTGAAACTTACTGAATAGTTAAAGGCCTGGATAGAGTGGATGTGATGTTTCCACTAGTGGGAGAGTCTAGGACTAGAGTTTGTACCTTTGGAAAGGAGATGTGGAGGAATTTATTTAATCAGAGTGTGGTGAATCCGTGCGATTCATTGGCACAAAAGGCTGTGGAGGCCGTCAATGTATATTTTTAAGGTGGAGATTGATGGATTCTTGATTAGTACAGGTGTCGAGGGTTACTGGAAGATGGAAGGAGACTGATGTTGAGAGGGAAAGATAGGTCAGCCATGATTGAATGGCTGAGTAGACTTGATGGGCCGAATGGCCTAATTCTACTCCTGCAACTTATAATGCACACATATTATCTGTGTGATGATCCACAGATAATATATAATACACTTTAGACTTTGGAGATACAGCATGGAAACAGGCCCTTCGGCCCACCAAGTCCTTGCCGACCAGCGATCACCCGTACACAACCACTATCCCACAGACTTGGAACAATTTACAATTTACAGAAGCCAATTAACCTATAACTTGTATATCTTTGGAGTGTGGGAGGAAACCGGAGCACTCAGGGAAAAACCAAACGGTCACGGGGAGAACATACAAACTCTGTACAGACAGCACCTGTAGTGAGGATCAAACACAGGTCTCTGGTGCTGTGAGGCAGCAACTTTACCACTGCATCACCCGAAACAAAAAGCCAATAAATTAATAACTACGATACTGGTACAAAATCCCGAAGTTGTTAGTGCAGTCTATAGAAGGACACAAAGTGCTGGAGTAACTCAGCGGGTCAGGCAGCATCTCTGGAGAACATGGATAGGTGACGTTTCACAGAGTGCTGGAGTAACTCAGCGGGTCAGGCAGCATCTCTGGAGAACATGGATGGGGATTGGGTTGAAAAACTCTTTGTGTCCTTTTGAGCATCAACCAGCATCTGTTTAGCACGGGTGCATGGGTGATCGCTGGACGGCGTGGACTCGATAGGCAGAAGTGTTTGTTTCCACTTTGTATTTCTCAACTAAACTAAGAAGGATTCACTCTCACAGCCTCTTTCCCTTTCAATGCGGCTGGGAGGAATGGCTCCCTGTGTTGCTCATTCTGCCGATTTGAAGGCCTGCAATTGAGTGGAACTGAAGAAGCTTTGGTAAGTAATAGAGTAGCCTGTGGGGTATCTGGTGGCAAAGAAAATGAAGTGAGCCTGGCGTTTATTGTAAAGTAGTTTGTGCAGGAGAAGGGTCACCAGTTTGCTGATCATTTTATGTCGACAGCCTTATAGCCGGAAAAAACAGATTTATCTCCGGTGACTTTCTGCACCTGTCTTTTCAGCTTGCACTCCCCCACCCACTCCGCCCCCACCACAACCCCCCTGCCGCACTCTCTTCCCGAGTGTTCTCAGGTGGCACAAAGCTCTCTCTGAGTTTAGACTTCAGACTTTGGAGATACAGCGCGGAATCTTCGTGGCCCAACGAGTCCACGAAGATCAATGATCACCCCATACACTAGCACTATCCTACACACTAAGGACAGTTTACACTTTACAGAAGCCAATTAACCTACAAACCTGCCGCCTTTGGAGTGTGGGAGGTAACCGGAACACCCGAAGAAAACCCACATGGTCACAGGGAGAATGTAGACAAACTCCGTACAGACAGAACCTGTAGTCTGGATCGAACCGAGGTCTCTGGCGCTGTAAGACAGCAACTCTACTGCTGAGCCACTGTGCTCCCTCAGCAGTGAACAGAAGTACCAAGTGACATTTTAATTGGAAAGAGTGGGGTCAAGGAAAGAGCGATCATGTCGCGGCCCTGTGTCCACCAATCTTTCCACCACCACGCACAAGAAGCACAAGAAGCGACAAGACAGACACCATTGTATGCAGATGCCGAGACGTGTGTTCAGCTCTGGCTGAACAACTAATCTTGTGTGTGGACTCGATAAGAAGAAGAATTGGAAAGAGTGAGGTTGCAATGGATGTTTTTTGTACCTTGTTTTATTCATAGGATGGGGGTGAGATTGTGTATTTTATTTCTCCTGGGTTAAGGTACAGTTGACGGTGTCACTACACAGGCTCACTGTGCCTTTATTTAATGAGGAGAGAGTTGCTTGTCCAGACACTGGAGACATCCCTTGGCTGTGTACCAAGCTGAGCAGCTGTCTGCAAAAGTTGGCATGCTCCAGGAACACTCCGCTTTTATGAAGAGGCGGGGGGAGCTTTGTTTGAGAGTACAACTCATGCTGAGGCAAATATTTTATTCTTATGCTTCAAGGTCCTTCGCTGAGGGCTTAACAAGAGATGAAATAGGAGCAGGAACAGGCAATTCAACCCTCTGAACCTTCTCCGCCAATCATTAGAATCGTGGCTGATCTTTCACCACAGAGTTTTTGCTCCTCTATTATCTGTAACCCTGGATTCCCTTCATAGAGTCATGGTCATAGAGTGATACAATGTGGAAACAGGCCATACAGCCCAGCTTGCCCACACCAACCAACATGTCCCATCTACACCAATCCCACCTGCCTGCATTTAGCCCATATCCCTCTGAACCTAATGTGTGTAGGAAGGAACTGTAGATGCTGGTTTAAATCGAGGATAGACACAAAATGCTGGAGTAACTCAGTGGGACAGGCAGCATCTCCGGAGAGAAGAAATGGGTGACGTTTCAGGTCGAGACCCATCTTCAAACTGAAGAAGGTTCTCGACCTGAAACATTACCCATTCCTTCTCTCCAGAGATGCTGCCTGTCCCACTGAATTACTCCAGCATTTTGTGTCTATTCCCTCTAAACCTATCCTATCCATGTACATCTCTAAATAATTCTTAAACGTTGCGATAGTACCTGCCTCAACTAGGTTCTCTGGCAGCTCATTCCATACACCCACCACCCTTTGTGTAATAAAAGTTTCCCCCCAGGTTCCTATTAAATCTTTCCCCCCTCACCTTAAACCTATGTCCTCTCGTTCTCGATTCCCCTACTTTGAGTAACAGACTTTGTGCATTTACCCTATCTATTCCTCTCATGATCTTGTATGCCTCTATCAGATCACCCCTCATCCTCGAGAGTCCTAGCCCGCGCAACCTCTCCCTATTGCTCAGGCTCTCGAGTCTTGGCAACATCCTCATAAATCTTTACTGCACCCTAACCGGTCTAATAACATCTTGTCCATTTGAGCAGCAGACTTGCCCACTTATCTTCCAAGTTGCAGAACTGCGTCACACTCCATGCCAGGATACCCTCTTGGTGACACGGAGGCGCAGTGGTAGAGTTGCCGCCTTACGGCGCCTTGGATCCTGACCTCGGTTGCTACCTGTATGGAGCTTGTACGTTCTCCCCGTGACCACGTGGGTTTGCTCCGGGTGCTCTGGTTTCCTCCCCCACTCCATAGACATATAGGCTTACAGGCAAATTGGCTTGGTAAAAATTGTCCCTAGTGCAGGCTAGTGCTAGTGTATGGGGATCGCTGGTCGGCATGGACTTGGTGGGCCGAAGGGTCTGTATCCTCGCTGTATCTCTAATCTGAACTAAAAAGAAACAAAAAATTGCTGATGCACACAAGAATGCGGAGAACTATATTCTGCATTCTGCATCTTGACTTTGACGATTGTATTCATGTATAGGACTGAATTTGTATTTCTCCACAGGAAGTATCAACGTAGTCAGTGACACGTGCTATGCTGAATCAGGCAAGATTTGATGTGATGCATCTATTCCCCTCATGATTTGGTACACTTCTATACGATCATGTACACAAGATTAGATCAATAGATAGATCAAAGGGAAAGATAATGCAGAATATCGTTCTCCACATTGTAGCGTATCAGGTCCATAGACAAAGTCCAATGTCCACGATAATGTAGGTGAATTGGACAGTATCTAGCTGATGGAATGACCATCAGAAGCGTTACAGCAGAGGGAAAGAAATTGTTCCTGAATCTGGTGATGCGCACTTTGTGTACCTTCTGGATGGGAGCAGGGAGATGGACAAATGACTGAGGTGGGACAAGTCTTTGATTATGTTGGCTGGTGTTTTGAGGCAATGTAATGTGTGGATGGAGTCAATGGTGGGAAATCTGGTCTATATGATGGACTGGGCTGCATCTACAACTCTCTGCAACATCTTATGGTCTCGGACAGAGATGTTCTCCAAACCAAACTGGGATGCAATCTGACAGTGTGCTTTCCAGGGACGGTGTGTTTCCGGGTGAAACCACTTCCTTCTGTTATCCACGGTACGACACCGAACCTCTACGCCTCACCAAAAGCCCATGAATTGGTGACACGTTGGCAACACCCCATCTTTGACCCACACCCTCTTTGACTGAGAGTGGAGTTCTACCATGGATGAATGACGTCGCCACGGCATTCCTGAAAAAACAAGGAGCATAACGCACTGAAATCCCCATGAGACGCAAAATAAAGGGACTCTCTTCTGACTTCAATGTTTTGATTGCAGCATCTGATGGACATATTCCAATGGTCAAAATATTTTTACAGTCACTCTACCTTGCTCCATCATTTATTGCAGCCTTATTATTGCAGACACATCAGTGAAATAGCTGCAGTTTCAGTCCCACTGATCATCCTGCAACTACAGTTGTGTGGGGCCTTTCAGAGGGGGTTTACACTGGGGCAATGGGATGTGCTGGGAGACTCACTCATTGAAGATCTCATTGTTCTCCCCCATTGCCTCAGTAATCTCCTTCACCCTCACGGTTTTGTCCCAGTTTGTCTGTGAGAGCCATGATAATTTCATTTCATTTAGTTTAGTTTAGTTTAGAGATACAGCATGAAAAGAGGCCCTTCGGCCCAATGAGTCCATGCCGACCAGCGATCACCCATACACTAGCACTATCCTACACACTAGAGACAATTTACAGAAGCCCATTAATCTACAAACTTGAAAATAGACACGAAAAGCTGGAGTAACTCAGCGGGTCAGACAGCATATCTGGAGAAAAGGAATACGTGATATTTCGGGTCAAGACCCTTTTTCAGAACCGTCACCTATTCTTTTTCTCCAGAGATGCTGTCTGACCTGCTGAGGTACTCCAGCTCTTTGTGTCTATCTTTGGTTTAAACCAGCATCTGGAGTTCTTTCTTACACATTTAACTCTAGAACCTGCACGTCTTTGGAATGTGGGAGGAGACCGGAACACCCGGAGAAAACCCACGCGGTCACAGGGAGAACGGACAAACTTCACCCAGACAGCCTGTTCTCCAGGATGCTGCCTGCCCCATTGAGTTACTCCAGCATTTTGTATTTTTCCTTTCATTTGAATTGCATTTGTATTCAAAGATTGTGACCTCTGTCTGTCCGTGGGTGAGTGGGAAAAGATGATGAAATGGATGCTTGAGAGTCCGTGAGAAAGAAGGAGAGTCAGAGGTAAAGACAGTTTAAAAGGAGCGCCAAAAGCCAGCCCTAGTCTCGGTCCTTACGTGGAGCTCGGAGAAGCAGCAAGCAGAAGCAGAGAGAGTCTTGAAAGTCCGTGAGAAAGAAGGTGCGTCACAAGGAAAGACAGTTTAAAACTGAGGAATTTAATTTGCAAATTGGTAAATTGGCCAATTAGGCAATTAGGCACCTGCAGAAAGATTGAGTAATGGGGAAGTGAGTATAGGAAAAGTTACAAAAGACTCCCGAATTAATGGGAAGGAAAGCTCAAGAAGGGATAAGAGAGTAAGGTCAGGGCCAATAGTGACCGGTGTGAGAGGGAAGGTGAATACCGAAGTTAAAGTGTTGTATATAAATGCGCAAAGTATAAGAAATAAAGTGGAAGAGCTTGAGGCTCAGTTAGAATTTGGCAAGTTTGATGTTGTGGGAATTACAGAGACAAGAGAACCAGGGCTGGGAACTGAATATTCAAGGGTATACGTCCTATCGAAAAGACAGACAAGTGGGCAGAGGGGGTGGGGTAGCTCTGTTGGTGAGGAATGAAATTCAGTCCCTTGCGAGGGGTGACATGGAATCAGAAGATGTGGAGTCAGTATGGATAGAACTGAGGAATTGTAAGGGTAAAAAGACCCTAATGGGAATTATCTACAGGCCCCCAAACAGTAGCCTGGACATAGGGTGCAAGTTGAATCAGGAGTTAAAATTGGCATGTCGCAAAGGTAATGCTACGGTTGTTATGGGAGATTTCAACATGCAGGTAGACTGGGAAAATCAGGTTGGTACTGGACCCCAAGAAAGGGAGTTTGTGGAGTGCCTCCGTGATGGATTAAGCAGCTTGTACTGGAGCCTACCAGGGAGAAGGTGATTCTGCATTTAGTGTTGTGTAATGAACCAGATTTGATAAGGGAACTCGAGGTAAAGGAGGAAGTGACCATAATATGATAAGTTTTAATCTACAATTTGAGAGGGAGATGGGAAAATCAGAAGTATCAGTATTACAGTTGAACAAATGGGACTATGGAGCCATGAGGGAGGAGCTGGCCAAAGTTGACTGGAAAGATACCCTAGCAGGGATGACAGTGGAACAACAATGGCAGGTATTTCTGGGAATAATACAGAAGGTGCAGGATCAGTTCATTCCAAAGAGGAAGAAAGATTCCAAGGGGAGTAAGTGTGACTGTGGCTGACAAGGGAAGTCAGGGACAGCATAAAAATAATAGAGAAGAAGTATAACATTGCAAAGATGAGCGGGATGCCAGAGGATTGGGAAATTTTAAAGAGCAAAAGAAGATAACTAAAAAGGCAATACAGGGAGGGTTGAGGTCCCGACCACGGGGGAAAATGGAGGAGGACTGGCCAAATTTTGTACCTTCCACCACAGTGATGAATGCTGTGGAGGATGTTTGTGTTAAAAAAAATTGATTGTGTTTATGTGTGTTCTTTTTCATTGTACCGCTGCTGGCAAATTCATTTCACTTGCACTTTATGTGAGACTTGGGTGACTTGGACAGGTTGGGTGAGCGGGCAGATGCAGTTTTATGTGGATAAATGTGAGATTATCCACTTTGTTGGCAAAATCAGGAAGGCAGATTATTATCTGAATGGTGTCAAGTTGGGAAAAGGGGATGTACAACGAAATTTGGGAGTCCTTGTTCATCAGTCTCTGAAAGTAAACATGCAGGTACAGCAGGCAGTGAAGAAAGCAAATGGCATGTTGGCCTTCATAACAAGAGGAGTTGAGTATCGGAGTAAAAAATAGGTCCTTCTGCAGTTGTACAGGGCCCTAGTGAGATCACACCTGGAGTATTGTGTGCAGTTTTGGTCTCCAAATTTGAGTAAGGACATTCTTGCTATTGAGGGAGTGCAGCGTAGGTTCACGAGGTTAATTCCTGGGATGGCGGGACTGTCATATGTTGATAGAATGGAGCGGCTGGGCTTGTATACTCTGTAATTTAGAAGGATGAAAGGGGATCTTGTTGAAACCCGTATAAGATTATTAAGGATTTAGACACGCTAGAGGCAGGAAACATGTTCCCGATGTTGTGGGAGTCCAGAACCAGAGGCCACAGTTTAAGAATAAGGGGTAAGCCATTTAGAACGGAGATGAGGAAAAACTTTTTCACACAGAGGGTTGTGAATCTGTGGAATTCTCTGCCTAAGAGGGCAGTGGAGGCCAATTCTCTGTATGCTTTCAAGAGAGTTGGATAGAGCTCTTAAAGATAGCAGAGTCAAGGGATATGGGAAAAAGGCAGGAATGGGGTACTGAGTGAGGATGATCAGCCATGATCACAGTGAATGGCGGTGCTGGCTCGAAGGGCCGAATGGCCTACTCCTGCACCTATTGTCTATTGCCTATTGAAACGGGTACAATGACAGTACTGGATCAATGTTAAATGAGATGCAATTATTGATTAAATGTGAGATGGAAGATATTTAAGAGGGACCTCCTGGACAACAATTTCACTCGCAGAAGTAGTCCATATCTGGAATGAGCGGCGGAGGGATACAAATAAGACATTTAAAAGACATTTGGACAGATGTCTGGATAGGAAGGGTTTAGAGGGCTATGGACCAAGCCTTCTATGCCAATTTGGTCGGCATGGACGAGATAGACCGAATGGCTTGCTTCCATGCTGTACATCTCTATGACACTAAGATATGGGATGGGTGGTATTAAATTTGAAACTACATTTCCTTTTTGGCCTGTTTTAGAGGAGATGAACAAAATAAAACAGAATTAAAACAAAAATGCTGCATACACTCCGCAGATCAGGCAGCATTCATTGAAAGAATACTGATGAAGAGTCTTCTACCTGAAATGTAAACTCTGTTTCTCTTCCCCTCGATGCTGCCTGACCTGCTGAGTACTTTTAGCATGTTCTGCCTTTATCTCAGGTTTCCTGCATCTGCAGTTTTGTTTTGTTTCTTTTGTTGAGTGGACAATGCACTGGGAGCGGAACAATGAAATGTTTATTCATAAGTTCATACGCCAAAGGAGCAGAAGTTGGCCATTCGGCCCATTGAGTCCACCCCGCTGTTCAATCACGGTTCATCTATCATTCCCTCGCAACCCCAATCTCCTGCATTCTCCCCATAACCTTCGATACCCTTACTAATCAAGAATCTGTCAACTCGGCCTCAAATATATCTATGATTTGGCCTCCACTGCCATCTGTGGCAATAAATTCCACAGATTCACCACCCTTTGACTAAAGAAATTCCTCCTCATATTTTTTCTAAAAGTAAGTCTATGCCCTCTGGTCCTAGACTCTCCCACTAGTGAAAACATCCTCTGCACCTCCACTCTATCCAGGCCTTTCACTATTCGGTAAGTTAATTGAGGTCCCCCTCATCCTTCTAAACTCCAGTGAGTACAGGCCCAGTGCCGTCAAACGCTCATTGTATGTTAAACCAGTCATCTGCGGACTAAAACTTTACAGTCTCATTGATGCAACTAACCTCCAACCATCAAATGGCCAACCTCGACCAAATCCCTTCAAGTTATCCCTCCGCAGCACCACTATGACCATCACAAAGCACAGCTCTTTTATGAATTTAGAGTCATCCAGCCTAATAGTTCATGCCTTGGCATTCATTTTTGTCACAATGCAATCCGATACATCTTGCACTCTCTTTCTGTATTGAAGGCATTGTATAAATTCAAAATGCCTCGCTTTTAAATTGAAAAATATCACCACTCCTTCCCACCGCCCTGAATCCTGACACACCATCATCTTGTCCACACCTTCAACTACTTTTAAACGTAACTGGAAAGGCCGCCACGAAGATTTATAATGATGTTGCCAGGATTTGAGGTTCCTGAGCTATAGGGAGAGGTTGGGAAGATTAGGACATTATTCCTGGGAGCTCAGGAGGCTTAGGGGTAATCTTATAGAGGTGCATAAGATCATGAGGGGAATAGATAGAGTGAATGAACAATTTACCAAAGGTAGGGGAATCAAGAACCAGGTATCACAGGTTTAGGGTGAGGGGGACAAAATGTAATAGGAAGCTAAGGGGCAACATTCACTCAGAGGGTGGTCGGTATATGGAGCTGCCTGAGGAGGTAACGGAGGAAGGTACTATTAACATTAACATTTAAAAGACACTTGGATAGATGTATGCATAGGAAAAGTTTGGAGGAATATAGGCCTACCACTGGCAAATGGGTCCAGCTTTGAGGAGGCCTTTTGGTAGGCACGAATGAGTTGGGCAGAAGGGCCGTCTTTTGTGCTGCATGATTCTATGACTACGATTCTAACTGCATGGTCAATATTGCAAATATTCTCCTCTCTGATCTGTGAAGTTCCCTGCTGGTGCTTGTCTGTAAGGGTCTGGTCTTGACTGATCTTAGAAGCTAGGCAGGCCCAGGTTTGTCCAATACTTGGATGGGAACTCACCGCTGAATAGTAGGCCTGAAGGTTTTATCTTGAATCATAGACCTGAAGGTTTTAGCTTGCCTGGAAGTTACTTATGCAAAATACATTGTAGAATCCAAGTGCACAAATGATTATCGAATCCTCAGGAATGAGTTTGATTTTTGACTTGGAAATAAAGGTCCAAGGTCTCTCTCCATCCCTCCTCCACCCCACTAATCATTACCAGTTTAAACGTCGTCCTGTTGAGTTTCATTGTCTGTATAACTCGTTAACACCCACCCCATAGCCAACAATGGACAATTGTGAGCTCCACCTTTCCTTGATCATTGTTGCTTTTTGCATATTTTTTGTTCTATATCTCTCGTTTCCCTTTTCCCTGACTCTCAGTCTGAAGAAGGGCTCGACCCAAAACGTCACCTATTCCTTTTCTCCAGAGATGCTGCCTGACCCGCTGAGCTACCCCAGCTTTTTATGTCTATCTTCGGTGTAATCTGCAGTTCCTTCCGACACACAAAGGGACCTGGTTACTGTGCAATACACTTTACCATAGAAGGTAACTTTCTGTAGAAAAATATACTTGTGGAGAGAAATGGCTCAACATCAATTGTGAACGCTGCCTTCACTAACCAGGCTAGTTATAAAGTACATTTCTCAGTTATTTTTGAACTATTTTTCTTGCTTCTACAGCTGTGTTTTATATTGTTCAGTGGTTCCTTGGCTGTTTGAGCTGCAGTAGAAAGGGTTGACTGCATAGTGAGTGCCTGCTGTTTGCCTTCTGTGACCTTTACTAAAATTGCATTTCGGTGACGTAAAATCGACAATTTTGGTCGTGCCACATAACATAGTTGCTCCTGCCTTCCTGTGCATTGGGGAACGTATGGCCTTGCCTTGTTTAATCTAACTCCTTTACAAGGTCAGGGCAACCAATTGCTCCCAGCCAGTTACCTCTAACCATTTATTAAAACTGTTTAGTCAAGAAACAAAAAGAGAGATTGCCCTTGGCTTTAGAGTTTAGAGTTGATCATGGAAAAAAAAAGGCATCTTCAATGCTCCTCATTTAAGGTTTTCTGAGTATAAGGATTAAAACACGATGTTTTATGGATCCATCTTTCCTCCACTGTTATGGTGAGATGTTCTGTTTGAAGGAGAAGCCCAGTCACAGGAAAAGGCAATTTGACTGAAAAAGCCATCGTGGGCAAGGTTAAAGATAGACACAAAGTGCTGGAGTAACTCAAAGAGTCAGGCAGCATCTCTGGAGGAAAAGGACAGGTGACGTTTCGGGTTTGCACCCTTTTTCAGAAGGTTAACTTTGATCTCCAAAGGTCTGCATTTTGCGTGTCCTTGAATTGTGATTAGTAAAGGGTCACGGGGGTGATGCCTGTCTTTTTTTAATTTCGTTTAGTTCAGAGATACAGCGCGGAAACAGGCCCTTTGGCCCACCGGGTCTGCGCCGACCAGCGATCCCCATATACTTGCACTATCCTACACACACTAGAGACAATTTACAATTTTTACCAAAGCCAATTAACCTACAAACCTGTACATCTTTGGAGTGTGGGAGGAAACTAGAGCACCCGGAGAAAACCTATGTAGTTACAGGGAGAACGTACAGACAGCACCCATGGACAGGATTGAACCCGGGTCTCTGGCACTGTACGGTAGCAACTCTACCGTAGAAATTTTGTTTTGTTGATGGCTCAGTGACAAAGCTGCTTAAGTGCTGTTCCTTAAAATAAAAAAAATGTGATCCCTGTGGCATCCACAGATGCTGCCTGACCCTCTGAATTCAGCAATTTTTTGTCTATCTTCGGTGTAAACCAGCATCTGCAGTTCCTTCCCATACAACTAGAGCGCGGACTGGACTTTGAAAATGGCGCCAAAATACGGCTCCTCTTGCATGTGGGGTCAGTGGATATTTGTGTACACTTGCTAATCGGGAACGTGCTTGGGAATGGCAAAACTCTACCGGACTGTTTGTAAGAAAATAATTTCACTGTGCGTTTGCACTTCACGCATATGATAATAAAAGCATCATTGACCCAATTATCATTGATCCTGAGCAGCCTGAGCCTGCTTTAGTTGGTAGACTGGCACGGTTAGGGAAGACGGTAGTGGGTGTCTCGTCCTGCGGTTGAGGAAAGGTTAACGGCATTGCTTGCTGGAACTCTCTCTGTTCCTCTCTGTCTCTGCCTTGAGTTAACATTCCCGTGAGTTCACCCTTCCGCAGCTAGAGAAAGGAGACCGCAGATACCACAAGCCACCCGGAGGCGGCACCAGTGCGCCTTTTCTTTCCTCACACACACTCTCACACACACACTCTCACAACTTTGTTGTGTAGGTTGCATTATGCAAACGTCTGTGGTTTCCCAGCCACCTGATATGTTCTTCAGTGCTGCTCAGAGAATTGACTCAGAAGCAGTGAGTGAATGAGTGAGCGAGAGAGAGAGGGGGAGAGAGAGAGGGGAGGGAGAGAGAGGGAGAGGGAGAGAGAGAGGAACTTCCCCTTTTTCAAAGTCAAGGTTTTAGCCACTTATCACTTGCAAACCAGAGAAACCTTTTCGACAAGCAGAAGGCAGAAGGCTTGTGCTGCGGCTCATTCTGAACATCTACCTGCAAGAGGTGGTGGCAGCCTGTTGTTCCTTCATGCACAGGCTTATCACTTTGGATGAACTGAAGCTGAGCGTTGCGTGCCACGGAGATATACTTGTGACGCTTCCTTTCTGTGGCTTCTACCACTGAGATATTTTTTCCCATTTTATCTTTCGCATTGTATTTTGCTGGTAGAAGGCATTCTTCAGCGCGTCGCCACTGCAAAGTTAGTCTCGCAGGGCTCTCCTTGACAAGCAGCTGTGGTCACTGAAAGGTAACTCACTCCAAGCTTTCTATGTGTGTGTGTGTGAGAGAGAGGGAGAGAGTGTGAGTGTACCTATGCATATAAATCTACATATGTTTTGTGTGTATGTGAGAGTGTGTATATCCATGTCAATCTACACTTAGTTTTCTTGTGTGTAAGTGCGTTAGTGTATATATGCATGTAATTCTATGTACATTCCCGTGTGTGTATGTGTGTGTTAGTGTGCACATGCATGTAAATTTACACGTTTATTTGTGTATGTTTGTCAGTGTGCTTATGCAAGTAAATCTACGTGTTGTGTGTGTATGTCAGTGTGCATATGCGTGTATATCTACATGTGTGTTGTGTGTGTCAGTGTGCACATGCCTGTAAATCTATTTGTGTATGCGTGTGTGTGCACGCCTGTATGTGAATGAGTGTGCAAATGCCGGTAAATCTACATGTGTATCTGTGTGTATGTGGGTGTGTGTATGCATGTGAGTGTGAACGTCTCTGCATGAGTGTATGAATGAGTGAGTGTGAATATGTGAAAAGTGAGTGAGTGTGCATATGACTGTAAATCTACATGTGTTTCTGTGCATATATGTGTGTGTACATGAGTGTGTGTGTATGCATGTGAGTGTGGACGTCCCTGTATGAGCGTATGTGTGCATCTGAATGAGTGAGAGTGAGAGGGAGAGAGAGTGTGTTTGTGAGTGTGTTGAAACACAATGTTGCCGCTGAAACAAAGTAAAGGCTCTCGGTGTTGGTGTTGGTGGTGGTGTTGGTGGGTGAGAGAAATCAATACAAGAGGGGATGGTTATTTGTTCTTCAAAGTCTACATGTGGCTGTAAATTCTGTGACTGATGTATTGGCAGAGGTCGGTTTTATTTTCTATTTCTGGCCGACTCCGTGTTCATGCACATTGTTGCTCTGCAAACGCACTGTTAGCAGCCCGGCTTTGCGTTGCTGGGGCTGCAGAGACCGACCGGCTGAATGCTTGAAGAGAGTTGAACACATGGGGTGAACACAAAATTGAGACCCGGACTATTTACACCCAGCCCGTTCTGTGCAAAGGTTTTTGGTGTGAATATCAACCCTGTGTACCTGACAGTTTTGTTTTGCACACAACTGGAATATTTGCCAGCTAGGGGGTGAGGGGGTGAGGGGGTGAGGGGGTGAGGGGGTGGGGTGCGGCGTTGCTGTTCTTCATACCATTGCAGTTTCATTTTCTTTATTCCATCTTTCTCCAGTGGCGTGTGCGCTTAAGCTGGGTGGGGTAGAAGAGGGTTTTTGTGTTTGCTTTGCAGAATTCCTCCTGTCCGTTTGCTTTCTCCTAGAGGGGCGGAGAGCGCACAGTCAGAATGCGATTCCTTTTGCATGTCATGACACTACCTGGTGGTGTAGATGCCCCGTCAGGGGTAACGATGGGGTAAAGATCCCCGAGTGCTCGTGTGTCTCCGACGCTTGCAATCTTCCACTCACTCCTGACTCCCACTACCAGATCATTGTTTTGTTAAATCTTGGGGGGGAATTGGGTAAAATAAAAACTCAGTGAACAATTCTTATCAAATGAGAATTTCGTGTTTAAAGGCATTTAGGGATTAATAACACTACATTAAAGGTACAAGACTGTACATGGATAGGACAAGTTTCGAGGGATGTGGGCCAAAAGCAGGCAGGTGGGACTAGTGTAGATGGGACATGTTGGCTGGCGTGTGCAAGTTGGGCCGAACGGCCTGTTTCAGCGCTGTAAGACTGAAGAGAGAGAGAGCGCTATGATGGTCAGATTTGCTTTTCGACTGTAGGTTATATTTTATTGCCTATTTGTTTGAAATTAATATTGATCAAAACCTACCAAACCCGACCTTTTTTTTCAACAGGATGATCCTATCATTAATAATTATTTTATTAAATATACACATCCTAGTGTGGCGCAGTGGTAGAGCTGCTGGAGACCCGGGTTTGATCCCAACCTCGGGTGCTGTCTGTGTGGAGTTTGCATGTTCTCGCCTGTGACCGCGTGGGTTTTCTCCGGGCGCTCCGGTTTCCTACCCCTGCTCATCACAAAGCCGTGCGGGTTTGTAGGTCAATTGGCTTCGGTAAATTGTCCCTTACCTGTAGGATAGAACTAGTGTCTGCGGGTGATTGCTGGTCGGCACGGACTCGGTGGGCCGAAGGGCCTGTTTCTTTGCTGTACCTCTAAATTAAACTAAGTTCAAATGTGGAGTGGGTGACGTTTCTGAAGAAGGGTCTCGACCCGAAATGTCCAGAGAGATGCTGCCTGTCCTGCTGAGATACTCCAGCTTTTTGTGTTACATCCTCGCTGTGTAAACCAGCATCTGCAGTTCCTTCCTACACATAAACTCAATTGTGTATCTGGTAATAAGAGTGTGTATGAAAGACTACAGGGCGCCGAATGCTCTGCTTGTTCATTCGGACAGAGGACTTGAGCCTGGAATTTTGAGCAACTAAGACTGACCCCAGGGTGACTTTGTTCGTGATTAAACCCCTCTGTAAGTCCAAGAGTGCCTCGGTCAGACTTTCGCGGTTGCTTTTCCTTCACTTATCCGCAAAGAAACCTGGACGCTGGAATTTGCACGCAGTCCAGAATTAAACCGCCAAGGATCCATTTGGGATTTCCACCCTGACATCCCGATTTTAGAGTTAATTTGTGCCACTGCCAGAACACTGAGTCCCCGTTGTCAAATTGGGGCTGACTGTTACATTTGGAAGCGGATGCCGGCTTGGCTGTCGTGTTTACTCGCGTCTTGTAGACTTGTACAGCCGGCGTATTGCCATGCCGGCTGTGCGGTTAGTGAGTGTGTGTGTGTGTCAGCGTGTTACTATGAGGTAACGTGCACAAATGCACACTCTTAGTGCCAGTGCATTGAAGAGTGCATCTGTCTGAGGATGTGAGCCATTGTGTATGTGTGTGAGTAACTATGAGTGTGTGTCACTGTATTGTGTCAGTGCATGGGTGTGTATAAAAGGTGTGTGTGAATCTGATGCGAGTGTAACTAAGAGGGTGTGTCAGTACGTGTGGTTGTATGAAATGTGTAAGTGTGAATCTGAGTGTGAGTATGCGCGCGTGTTTGAGTGGTACTATGAGTGTGTATCATATACTGTCAGTGCATGTGTATGTATGAAACGTGAGAGTGAGAGAGAGAGAGAGAGAGAGAGAGAGAGAGAGAGAGAGAGAGAGAGAGAGAGAGAGAGAGAGAGAGAGAGAGAGAGAGAGAGAGAGAGAGAGAGAGAGAGAGAGAGAGAGAGAGAGAGAGAGAGAGTGAGAGAGAGAGAGAGAGTGAGAGAGTGAGAGAGTGAGAGGTGAGAGAGTGAGAGAGTGAGAGAGTGAGAGAGTGAGAGAGTGAGAGAGAGTGAGAGAGTGAGAGAGTGAGAGAGTGAGAGAGTGAGAGAGTGAGAGAGTGAGAGAGTGAGAGAGTGAGAGAGTGAGAGAGATGAGAAGAGTGAGAGAGAGAGAGAGAGAGAGAGAGAGAGAGAGAGAGAGAGAGAGAGAGAGAGAAGAGAGAGAGAGAGAGAGAGAGAGAGAGAAATTGTTACTAAGAGTATGCATTTGTGTATGTTATTGTGTTTGTGAGTGTGTGTGGTTACTACAAGTGATTGGTCTGGTTACTGGGTGTGTGGTGTCCAGGTTGGTATGCCAACCTGTGTGTGGTACAGTCTGTGAGTGAGTGTGTGCATACGCCTATGTGCATATGTGTTTGTGTCTGTGTGCATGTTACTTTGTATTTGTGTGGCATGTGGCTCTGTGTGTGTGTGTGCATTACTCTGTGTGTGTATGATTATTCTGTATGTGTCAGAGAGAGAGAGAGAGAGATAGAGAGAGAGAGAAAGAGATGTGTTTCTGTGTCTGAGTTGATCCAGTGATTGAAGATCCTTTTTTAAATGTCCTTGAAGTACTGAACAATTTGCTCTGTGGCCTGCCGTTTTTAAATTACCTTGGTCGGAAGTATTATTCCATTTTCTTAGTGGTCACGGTGGTGAATTGAATATTCAGTCCACACTGCAGCTTCATGAATTTCTACTGAGTTCCATTAATGAAACCCTCCACGGTCACCCTGACTGTGTTACTGACTCTCTCTCTGGGCAGAAATTACCCTGACTTTTATTTTCATCTATTGCCTTTATATTGAGCCCTTTGTATGTTCGCTGTTGCTTAATGGGAATATTCCTGTAACCAGTTTTAACAGCCTGCTTCGCAACCCTAATCATCCCAAGTCTTCGGCTGAGATTCAAATCCCCAATGAAATGCATTATCGGAGTTGGCATATCTATCGGTCTGGGGAATTTAGAATTCAACAAGAAAAATCGCAGGATTTGTGGATAGATGGTGGAAAGGGTGATCTGGCACTTAACTATCAAGGGAGCCTGCTTGTGTATCTGCAGCTCGCTCGCTCGCTCGCCCCTCAAAGAATCGCACCTTTAAAGGAGGTTCACATCTGCTATAAATAATATTATTTTAAGTAGGAATTTATAGACTCACAAAACAGCTTTGTTGGAATTAGAATGGAAAGGGGACCACCGGTTTGCAGCAATAATAAGTGTTTCTTTTTGTACGGGTTGAGAACTGCTTAATGTACTCAAAGGGATTATTTGCATGTGCCAAAGCTAATGCTTCAAACAATGATTAATTATTGCGTTGATAACTGTTTTCACGCTGTGCCCTGACTCTGCTGCAAGGCCATTGTGCTTTTCTTTCTGCACAGGGGGTTTTGTTCTTTTGTAATATGTCCACTCCTCCCAACCCTCCCTCCGACACCGCCCTTCTTCCATCCCACCCTAACACCTCCTTCAGTCCCTCATTTTTCCCCTGCGCTGATATTAAAGTTACTATGGTATTCAGACTTCTCTCCTTCTCTGTCTCGTATCAACAAACCCACAAAAAGCTGGATTTAATCACCACTGAGCTGTTTGCCTAACCACTCAACTGATGAGGGATTATGTTTTTCTTGTCCTTTGTACCTCAATCCTGATGCAGGTCTAAAGACTCCTGGTTCTTTGTAATCGCTGGCTCCAGTTGCCATGGGTCACCTTCTGGCTACCTGGTTCCTGGTCCTTTCCCTGTGGAGCTTCACTACAAGAGGTCACCAGCAGAATGCCCCCCGGGTTTATCTCAGCTTTAAAGGTAAGCAATGTGTGTGTCATTGTGAGGCAACTTGGCAATGATTTAAGGCTAGGCAATTTATTGCTTGACGAGTTCGTTGGTATTAGGCAAGCAGTGTTTTATCGAGCTATCTTCACAAAGGCAACGAGTGGTATCCTGTAGAATTATCAGTGGCTTTGAGGGCTGGAGACGGGGTTAGTCATTGTTTTATAATGGAGCAAGATCTTTTAAAAAATTAATAATATTTTACGCTACATCTGTAGCTGGCAGGGCACAGTCTTTCTCCTTAACTAAATGTTAGAGATGTATTCATTGTCAACGATTATTCTAAGGACTCACTTTATTTCCAATTAAAACCCGCAGTGTTTTATTAACTGCAATTAATTTCCTTGCTCCATGCCCTGAGAATTATAGGGCAAAGACCACAGTTGTTTCCAGAGTTTATTCGCAGGGTTATAATTGCAAACACGTTTTTCGTGGAATCTGTCACAGAGTTGCCCAGGGGAGTGTTTGCACCAAGTTTAGAAACCTTGTCTTGGGACAGTATATATGTGTGTGTGTGTATTTCTGAGCAAATGGATACAAATGTGTGCTGTGCCATTCTATCCGTGTCCAGTCCAATACAAGGTGCTCACGTTGTCTATACAGGGAGAAGCAAACTGGCACAATTAAAGGTTTAAACAGACCTCGTCACTTACTAATCGATGAACAGTAATGGATTTGTCCTCTGTGCAAGTCACCGCCTCAGTAACAGGGATCTCACCATCATTGATGATTAGCCGACCTTGTTCAGACTGGTGCCAGCACCTGCAAGGTTTCACCAAGCTGGCGTTAAACAAGTGAAAAACACCTTGTAGCTGGTCAGGTCTCACATAGGGTTGAATCCTTGGTTACATTGATGCACGTGGATTGGGGGGGGGGGGGTGAATGGGGGTTGCTGAAGTTAGGGTTTGTGCCCTTAGAATTATGAGTCTTCAATCTGGTGATGTTAATATACCAAATTGCTCAAGCGCTGGATAGGAAATGTTATGTCTTTGTGTGTGGAATGGACCTGCAGTTTATACCGAGGATAGACACAAAGTGTTGGAGTAAATTAGCGGGTCAGGCAGCATCTCTGGAGAAAAAAGGATGGGGGACCTTTTGGGTCAGAACCCTTCTTCAGACTCCAGATGCTGCCTGACCCGCTGAGTTCCTCTAGCACTTTGTGTCTCTATCTCAATGTTATGTCTTCACTGTGCAGGATGTTAGTGTGTACATTTTCACTGCAGTGCTGGTTGATGTGAAAACTGGTGAAGTTGTGACTTAGAATCTCACGTTTCATTGCAAGAATCAAGTCTTTTCTTGGTTTCCAGAAGAAACCTTCGCAAGTTGACTTTATTTGTGGATTATTTTACCGCCTCAGTTTTGTTGGCTTTCAATGTTATTTGGTGGGTGCGGTTGGAGGGATCGAGTTGTGACGTACTAGAGGTTTTGAGGGGTCTCCATGCTGATGGAATGAAGTCCAAACAAATGCATTGGATGCGCCCAGCTGGGGAACTGCTGGTAAAGGTTCAATACCTTTGCCTGGAAAATTAATTGACGTTAAATTCAATGATTTTGACCTCGGGCAAAGCACGTTAACGCCAACTTCCAGGTTAAGTTGCGTCACTTGGATAATTTTACCAGGCACTTCTTGTTGTGAGTCCCCCTTATGACCCCAATGAAATGTTGGCATCCGGAATACATAGAATGAGTGACCTGCCCAAGTACAAAATTAAAACTCAACCCAACTGTGGCTGATATTTAACTATTGCAGCCATATTCACTTTAAGGGGTCACCAACTTTAATTAAAGCGGTAAGTGAAGGTAAGTGGTTTGTTTTTGTTTCAACTTTATTTTAATTAATAGCAGTGTTTTAAATAGTATTTGCTATGTTAAACGTGTCTTAAGGTTGAGTAATTAGCCGATTCATTTTTCATTGAACTACCACTAATAATATGAGTTATTTAATTCTTTTCAACTCTATTTATGGAAAGGGATAAGGTACGTCTGCAAATAAAGACTTGAATTAGGAGGAAGGCTGACTATAACAGTGAAGGAGAGGACCTGGCAAAATAAATTGGGAGAAGATACTGGTGATAAAACATCAACAAACTAGGGGGACTTTTATTTTAAAGGGGAGTTCGGAAGAGTTTAGGGCCAACAGGTTCCACGAAGGTTGAAAAGCAAAGATGGCAAGTTCAGGGAATCCTGGCTGACAAAGGACATTAAAGATTTTATCAAGGAGTAAAAAGAAATAAATGGCAGGAAAATGCAACTGGGACCAAGGGAGTCTGATGAGATATTGAGAGTGTGCAGGACAGAACTTAAGAAAGAAATTAGGAGGCCAAAAAAGGGCCATGAAATATCTTTGGCAAGTGGTGTAAGGATGATTTTCTGACTGGAAGCCTGTGTTACTGGTGCATTTAGTGATCATACTGGATCTCTTGCTGTTTGAGATGTATATTAAAGAATTGGATATGAATGTAGGTGGTGCAATTAGTTAGTCCTTTCTTGAATATATTTAACGATTTATATTTAATGATTCGATGGTCGAAAACTCATAGATTCGCCACTTTTTTTAACCAAAAATTATTTTAATCAACTATTTACAAAAATACACACAAAAATACAAAAAACCCACCACCATAATACAAAATGAACAAATATTCTTAAATATGACATAACTATTTCCCCCATCATAATTGAGGATACATTCCAACCCCCAGCGGTGTTCAGCAGTCCCGGTAACCCCACAGGGTGCCTGTGGACAGCGCGTAGTCCCTTTCTAGTACCACCCGGGCACGGACGTAACCCTGGAAAAGGGGCAGGCATCCGGCTCGGGCCAGATTCGCCACTCTTTGGGTGAAGAAACTTCTCATCAACTCAGTCCTAAGTGGTTTACCCATATCCTGTCCCTGTGACCCCTGGGTCTAGACTTCCCCACTACCCATGTCAGGCCAGCAGTCTATAATTACTTGGTTTCTCTCACCATCCTTTTGAAATCTACGGAGCCACAGCATCCAATTCCAGACTTGGGGATCATATTTTCAATCTCACTTTCAACCAATACTTTCGTATTTGTTTCTCAGCAGCAGTAAGAAAAATGTGTTGATGTTTTCACCATGTTGCCTGAGGAGCAAAGTGAAGAATGGCCCTATTTCCCTGTGACGTCTGGCTCCCCCCCACCCCACCCCTGCCCCGCCCCTCTGCTTTCAGTCTGAAGAAGGGTTCTGACCCAAAACATCACCCATCCTTTTTCTCCAAAGCTGCCTCACCCGCTGAGTTACTCCAGCACTTTGTGTCTATCTTTGGAGAATAGAGTTGGGTGTGGCGCAGATGTGGAGTTGCTGCCTTACAGAGTCAGGGAACCGAGGTCGATCCTGATTATGGGTGCTGTCTGTATGGAGTTTGTACGCACTCCCTGTGACCGCATGGGTTTTCTCCAGGTGCTCCGGTTTCCTCCAACACTCCAAAGATGTATAGATTTGTAGGTTAATTAGCTTTGGTAAAAATTGTAAATTGTTCCTCGTGTGTAGGATAGTGCTAGTGTATGGAGGTGATCACTGGTCAGCGAGGACTCGGTGGAGGCTGTTTCCACGTTGTATATCTAAAATCTAGTTGCTGGGACTTCCATTGTCCTATGGATGGTGCTACTGGTCTCTGAAAATTCAGTACTTGTCCAGTGTTCAGTACTCTCCACTCTGACTATTCGCCCCCCCATTACCTGAGGAAACGGGTAGGATTATTTGGGAATAATTAGAGAGCAAATACAAGGAATAGTGCACTGTGCATTTCTTGGGTGAGCAGAATGAAATAGAAGTGATGGGTCGGGCTGAGGTTTGGCTTCTCCCTTATTGCGATGAGTCATTGGATTGCTGAGCATCTCAACAGCTTGACTGTGGTCGGAAGTCTGTGGTCAGGTACAAAGCCAAGCTCTTACACTCAGGTGGTGAAGTGAAAGCTGACTCAACTACTGGTCACCTGGTGGAGATGCTGCTCGCACTGTGACAATTAAACCACTGCTGCAAGTAAGCTCTGACTCTGCATTAAACATAGAACGTGGGAGGACAACATGTAACATGTATAGCACAGGAACAGGCCCTTCAGCCCACAATGTCCGTTTAGTTTAGTTTCGAGATACAGCATGGAAACAGGCCTTTCGGCCCACCAATTCCATGCCGACCATCGATCACCCTGTGCACTTGTTCTATGTTATCCCACTTTCGCATCCTACACACGAGGGGCAATTTACAAAAGCAAATTAACCTACAAACCTGTATGTCTTTGGAGTGTGGGAGGAAACCGGAACACCCGGAGAAAACCCACACGGTCCAGAATGTACAAATTCCATCAGGCAGTACCAGTAGTCAGGACCGTACCCGGGTCTCTTGCGCTCTGAGGCAGCAACTCTACATCTTTGAAGATGTGCACAGCAAGATTGCAGGAACAGCAACATGTTAATGAGTAAGTGATGGGGTAGAAATAAGTTGGAATTCTAAAGCATAAAACAATAAGCAGAATTTCACCTCCACACTTAGCCCCTTTTTAATGTATTTGCATGAAGTGGATTCAATCAAGAATGGATTTCTATCTCAGAATGTTTCTAGGTATGGTTGAGAAATACGCATTAGCTGCACTCCAGGAAAATGCCCTCTAAACCTCATCAAATAATGCGATTTGGCCTTTTGCATCCATCTGAGATGGAAGTGGTCATCATCGCGCCCACAAGATGGCAGCTCCAGCAGTGTTGCAAAAGATGGGCAAACGTGACTAGCTTAGATGGAGCATCTTGGTCAGCATGGAAGAGTTGGGCACCTCTTCACCATCTCCTTCTCACTTTAGTCTCGGCCCAGACAATGAATATCACATGTGGCAGTCCACCCTATTACTTCTGGTGAACGTCCAGGCCCTAATGTCTTGACTGCTGTTTACAATTACCATGCCAAAGAAGTTACCCTGACGCCAAGTAAGGAATAACAGTATGAATTGTGCATTGCACAGCCCGATAAGGAGACAACCAGATTGAATGGCACCATTCCAAAGGGAACGAGCTATCTAACTGAAAAGGAAGTGCATCACAGGACCACAAAAGAAAAAGTATGTGAATGAAAAAGGAGGCAGCCTTGTAACAATGGATTCAATGGACTTCTTCCACAGTCTCTCAATAAGTGCTCCAGGTCTGTCAATGTGCAGATGTGCAAGCTTGATCATGACATGAGAAGCATAAATTACTGATGATACCAGTAATGTGTCCCTGACACTTGCTGGTACCGTACAGAGACAAAACAGATAGAGTCAGAGTCAGACAGCACAGAAACAGACTGTGTGACCCAGCTTATCCATCCAAGCTCACATTTACAAAAAAGGGGCACAAAATACTGGAGTAACTCAACGGGTCAGGCAGCATCTCTGGAGAACATGGATAGGTGTCGTTTTGGGTCGGGACCCTGAACAAAAGGTTATGCTGATAACTAGATGAGGAAAGATGGTTTGCAGTTTAGCGCCGTGGATGTTGTAGCATGTGTTGGTCAGACTGAATGGTCTGCTGTAAATTCTCTTGGTTTCAATAGCACTCCAGAGTCTTGAACGGTGGTTGAAAGATCTGAAGAAGAGTCCCGACCTGAAACGTCACCTATCCTTGTTCTCCAGAGCTGCTGCCTGACCCGCTGAGTTACTCCAGTACTTGAAACCAGTACAATTTCTTGCAAGGTATTGCAGTGTTGAAGGTTTGATTTGCAGACAAGTTCCTATTATTAGGGCTAAAGGGAGAACAGAATCAGGCCCCTCTCACTCTTTCCTCTCTGGTGGTCTCCACTGGAAAGTGCGTCTGGATATGAGAGGCATTCGACTGGGATGTGCCTGTCCCTTCCTGTTGGAGTAGTAGGTGGAAAAGTAGATGAGGTGCTGGTGGGACACAGACATGTGTTCAGCAGTCCTCATCTGATGCTGAGCACCTGCAGGAGGCTGCAGTTTGGGGACTCGAAGGGGGTGTGGAGGGGAGGCATTCATATAAAGTACATCTTGATGCATTTAAGTGAAATGTTGGCTCATTAGGGAGACTGGAGATTTCAGATGAGTAATCCACTGATCTATATTGAGCCTTTGGCACCCATATCATCCCCACTCACACGATTGGATTGGCTTAGCGATACAGCGCATTCCTGCACAATGCTGTCAGTAGTCAAGAGTGTTTTATTGTCATTTGTCCCGAAACTGAACAATGTAATTCTTACTTGCAGCAGCACAACAGATATAGTACTCTGTAAATCCCACAATAAACAACAAAAAAGTTATATATATATATATATATATATATATCAATGATACTTTATTTCATATATATCCACACACACACACACACACACACACACACACACACACACACACACACACACACACACACACACACACACACACACACACACACACACACACACACACACACACACACACACACACACACACACACACACACACACACACACACACACACACACACACACACACACACACACACACACACACACACTGCATATACGTATACTGTATATCGTTTGGAGCCTATTTAGAAGTTGTAGTGTTTAATAGCTTGATGGTTGAAGGGAAGAAGCTGTTCCTGAACCTGGACGTTACAGTTTTCAGGCTCCTATCTCTTCTTCCCAATGGCAGGAGTGAAATGAGAGTATGGACAGGGTCGAATGTGGATCGGGTCGAATGTGGGGAGGTCAGTACCTGTGAGGGACTGGGCAGTGTTCACCACTTTGTGCACTCACTCGCTGTATCGCTGAATCCATGTGCCAGCAATTTGCGAACAATAAGCCTGCTTTTATTTGTCCTGACGATGGACATACAAGAAGGGCGATGGCAAAAATGGGGTTAAACGTCAGCCCTTGGTCATTAGTGCTTGAGAGCCAGCCTGAAAAAAGGAGTCAAATACCTGAGCAGTGCACACTCCAAGAATAGGCGGGTGCTCCATGGGTGACTCTTTGGTGATATGAGACCCTGGATTTGCTGCTGCTGGGCCCATGCTGCTTAGGGGTCTATTTTTAATCCAGTCAAATTTTCACATCTCCTCAATGGGAAACCTGCCTCTGTCATTGAGCCTGTCGGGACAAATATAATTATGACCCCTTCCCCACCATGTGTTCGACAAGAAAAGACACATTGCCATGCTGTCCACTAAATAACTATTTATGCCCCAAGTCATGTGTATTTTGCCAAAGGCTGTGAAGGCCAAATGAATGGGGGGGGGGGGGTTAAGGCAGAGATTGATAGGTTCTTGATTAGTACGGGTGTCGGGGGTCATGGCGAGAAGGCAGGAGAATGGCGTTGAGAGGAAAAGATCGATCAGCCATGAATGAATGTCGGAGTATTGATGGGCCGATTGGCCTAATGCTGCTCGTGTAACTAATGAACTTACGCACTTATATGTAATATAAAGGAACTGCTGGCGCTGGTTTATACCAAAGATAGACACAAAATGCTGGAGTATCTCAGCGGGTCGGGCGGCATCTCTGGAGAAAATGAATAGGTGACGTTTTGGAATGGGTCCACTCTTCAGATCAGGGATGAAGAAAGGTGCCGGCCCGGAACATCATCTATCCATGTTCTCCAGAGATGCAGCCCAACCCGTTGAGTTCCTCCAGCATTTTATGTCTATCCTGTCTATTTCAGTTGGCACGGGGAAGAATGTAAGGGAATATCCCAGCTTCCTGGCTTGTGGCAAACTGGAAATCTCTCTCCTTAAACACCCTCTCCCACCATCTTGCGGCATTGCGTTACAGCTTTGAAAGCTTCCTTCAGACCCTTGTCTTCAGCCTCTCCGTGGAAGGGAATCATGTAGCACTGAGAATGTTTACCCAGCTGTTATGAATGAGCAACCTTGTACACCCCAGTCTCCAGGCAGCATTCCATTCCCATGGGCGACAGGGCGGTGGGGCTAACGGAGCTGCTGCCTCACAGCTCCAGTGGCTCAGGTTCGACCTTGACTCTCGGTGCTGTCTGCGTGGAGTTTGCAAGTTCTCCCAGTGACCATTATTTTTCCACTATTGGAAGAGTCCAGGACCAGAGGCCAGAGCCTCAGAATAAAAGGACGTACCTTTAGAAAGGAGATGAGGAGGAATTTCTTTAGTCAGAGGGTGGTGATTCTGTGGAATTCATTGCCACAGACGGTTGTGGAGGCCATTGGGTATTTTTGAGGCAGAGATTGATAGATTCTTGATTAGTACGGGTGTCAGGGGTTACGGTTAGAAGGCAGGAGACTCCTTACCCGTCCACCTTTGTGCCCCAGGGAGACGCCTCCTGCATCCGATCTTGAGGGCACGGAAGGCCAGATCCCGGTCCACTCTCCGACCGGCCTTGCTCCCCGCGTCTGTCGTTGCCGGATCCCTCTGTTCTTCGGGGGGACGAGCAGGGGCCGGCTCGGCGGCTCCCCCTTCAGGCCACGGACCGCCGGGTCAAGTGTGTCTGTCCGGGCTACCCACCCAGTCTTGTGCCATGTTTAGTCGTTATTGTTCTCTGGGTTTCTCTTGGAGTTGGTGGACTATGAAGGGGATATTCATTGTATCTCTAGATGCAAGGAATCCACATGGATAGCACACAAACAAAAGCTTTTCACTGTACCTCCCTACAAGTGGCAATATTAAACTAAACTAAACTAAACTAACTGCTGCTGAGCCACAACTAGTAACTTCACCTCAGCCCTTTGACTGGACCCTGGAAACCGGTGGAAACTGCGAGCAAGTGGAAGATTGCAGGGAAACAGTTTTCCCTCCAGCTGAGTGATCGATTTATATCTGAACATATCATTCATTTTAGAATAGGACACCATTCTATGATTGGGTGGCATTGTGGTAGAGTTGCTGCCTCAGCGCCAGAGACCCGGGTTCTATCCTGACTACGGGTGCTGTCTGTACAAAGTTTGTATGCTCTCCCCGTGACCTGCGTGGGTTTTTCTCCAGGATCTCCGGTTTCCACCCACGCTCCAAAGACGCGCAGATTTGTAGGTTAATCCGCTCAGTAAAATTGCAAATTGTCCCTAGTGTGTGTAGGATAGTGCTAGTGATCGCAGGTCGACGGGGACATGATGGGCCAAAGGGCCTGCATCCATGTTGTATGTCTAAACTAAAGTACTAAAGTAAAGGACACAGTCCCTCCCTTCCACAGCACCACCATTCGGTATAAGCTCAGCCTCAGATTTTCCCTCAGGAAAGGAAACGGCAACAACCTGACCCAGGAGATTATAAATATGGGATGGTATGTGGATGGTATGTGGGGTAGGATGGTGGGGGAGGGGAAGGGATAGGGACGGTATGACATATGACCAGGGGATTTCCTTGCAAAAAGGGCCTACTGTGTAAACAAGCTTTTAATTGGATACACTTACAAAGCATGTTCAGGATGACATTGGACCCGTTTGTGCGCGCCTGCCAAAACCGTCTCTGTAGCCACTAAACCAAACCCGACAGTGATGTTGTTGAAATATAATCCCACATGCACAGCCCTGGTGCTAAGCACAGACTTGTTGAGCAGTGTGTGATTCCAAAATACTTTCAAAAGCTGCGCCTCAGTGATATTTTGATCCAAAATAATCTACTCTCTTTATCTCAGAAACCAGACAGGAGGACAGCAATAGAACCATAGTCATACAGTGTGGAAACAGGCCCTTCGGCCCAACTTGCCCACGCCGACCACCACGTCCCATCTACACTAGCCCCACCTGCCTGCGTTTGGCCCAGATCCCTCTAAACCTGTCCTATCCATCGACCTGTCTAATTGCTTCTTAAATGTTGCGATAGTCCCAGCCTCAACTACCCCTCCCCACCGGCAGCTTGTTCCATACACCCATTATCCTTTGTGTGAAAAAGTTACCCCCCAGATCCCTATAAAATCTTTCTGGTTTAAATCGAAGGTAGACACAAATTGCTGGAGTAACTCAGCGGGACAGGCAGCACCTCTGGACAGAAGCAATGGGTGACATTTCGGGTCGAGACCCTTCCTCAGACTGATGTCAGGAGAGGGGGCGGGACAGAGATAGAATGTAGTCGGAGACAGTAAGACTGGTGGGAGAACTGGGAGAGGGGAGGGGATGGAGAGAGAGGGAAAGCAAGGGCTGCTTGAAGTTAGAGAAGTCAATGTTCATACTGCTGCGGTATAAGCTACCCAAGCGAAATATGAGGTGCTGTTCCTCCAATTTGCGCTGGGCCTCACTCTACAATGCAGGAGGCCCAGGACAGAAAGGGGGAGTTAAAGTGCTGAGCAACCGGGAGATCAGGTAGGTTAAGGCGGACTGAGCGGGGGTGTTCAGCGAAATGATCGCTGAGCCTGCACTTAGTCTCACCGATGTACAGGTGTTGACACCTGGAACAGCGGATACAGTAGATGAGGTTGGAGGAGGTGCAAGTAAACCTCTGCCTCACCTGAAAAGACTGTCGGGGTCCTTGAATGGAGTTGAGGGGGGAGGTAAAGGGACATGTGTTGCATCTCCTGCAGTTGCAGGGGAAAGTACCTGGGGAGAGGGTGGTTTGGGTGGGAAGGGACAAGTTGATCAGAGAGTTGCGGAGGGAACGGTCTCTGCGGAAACCAGAAAGGGGTGGAGATGGGACGATGTGGCCAGTAGTGGGATCCTGTTGGAGGTGGCGAAAATGTTGGAGGATTATATGCTGTATGTGATGACTGATAGGGGTGGAAGGTGAGGACAAGTGGGACTCTGTCCTTGTTACGAATGGGGGAGGGAGAGCAAGAGCGGAGCTGCAGGATATCGAGGACACCCTAGTGAGAGCCTCATCCATAATGGTAGAGGGGAACCCCCATCCCTAAACAATGAGGACATGAGGGTATGGAAAACCTCAGCCTGGGCACAGATGCGGTGTAGACGGAGGAATTGGTAGTAGGGGATAGAGTCTTTACAGGAAGCAGGGTGGGAAGATCGCTATGGGAGTCAGTGGGTTTGTAATAGATGTCAGTTGATAGTCTGTCTCCTGTGATGGAGACAGTTACATCTAGAAATGGTAGGGAGATGTCGGAGATGGTCCAAGTGAATTTGAGTGCAGGATTGAACTTAGTCGTGAAGTTGATGAAGTCAGTGGGTTCTGCATGGGTGCAGGAGGTAGCACCAATGCAGTCATCAATGTAGCAGAGGTAGTTCGGGGGATGGGGCCAGTGTACGCCTGGAACAGTGATTGTTCGAAGTACCCTACAAAGAGGCAGGCATAGCTAGGGCCCAGGCGAGTGCCCATAGCTACGCCTTGGATTTGGAGGAAGTGGGAGGAGTCGAAGGTGAAGTTGTTAAGGGTAAGGATAAGTGGAGGAGTGTGTTAGTAGACGGAACTTGGCTGGTTCTGCAGTCGGTAAATCTTCTCCGCACCCTTTCCATCGTGACAATATCTTTCCTATAACATGGTGCCCAGAACGAAGCACAATACTCTAAATGCAGCTAACCAACATGTTATATAACTGCCTCCCAACCGCTAAACATCGATACTCTGAATAATGAAAGCCATTGTAAAAAAAAAACGTTTTGACCACCCTACCCACTATGATGTCACCTTCAAGGAACTACGTACCTGCATTCCTAGATCCCTCTGCTCTACGTCACTTCCCTGAATCCTACCATTCACCGTGTAGGTCCCACTTAACAATCTGGGTACCTGAAAGTCTCCAGTTAAGGAACCGGATTAATAGCAGATGGTTTGTTTTGGAATCACTGAATGTTATTGTGCAGATATACTTGGGTACAAGAATAAAGACATCTTCTTGCAATTATAATCAGGCCCTGGTGAGACTGCACCTGGAATATTACGTACTGCTCTGGTCTCCCTTCCCCAAGAAGGTTATATTTGGTGATGGAAGGATTGCACACAAAGGTTCATCAGGATGATTGCGACGATTGCTGAGGAGAGATTATAGTGGGTCTGTGCTCCCTTCGGTATAGAAGTATGAGAGGTGGTCTCATTGAAACGCATATATTGCAAGTGTGATGAAACTTGAAAGGGTAGATGGAAAGAAAGATGTTTCCCCCAATTGAATTACATAGAACCAGGGGTCACATTCTCAAAAATAAGGGGATAGCCATTCTAGGTAGGGATGAGAAGATATTTCTTCGCCCTGAGGCCAGTGAATATTTTAAATACCCTCTGCAAAGGGGCTACCGAGGTTCAGTTGCTGCTTATATTCGAAAGAATAGACTAATTGCTTCTGGACATTGAGGGAATCAAAACGCCACCTATCCACGTTCTCCAGAGATGCTGCCAGACCTGCTGAGTTACTCCAGCACTTTGTGTCCTTTTGTATAAACCAGCATCTGCAGCTCCTTGTTTCAACATTTTTGACAGAGCACAACCTCTGCTGTGTTTAGCTGAGAGTTCAATTTCTGCTGGGTTTATCATAGAATGTAGTATCTCCTGGAGTCCAGTAATGATTTCCTTTCATGTTGTTCAGCATCTGCCCAGTTTACCTGCTGGAATTTGATCATTGCTTGTCCTATCTGGGACACATGACAATAAACTCTCTTGAATCTTGAATCTATCAATTGGCATACACCCATGACTGAGACCTATTTCCTTCGCTCCATAGATGCTGCCTCACCCTTGAGCTTCTCCAGCATTTTTGTCTACTCATGACTGAGATAGTCTTTCGGTGTGATACTGGGTTCATTTAGGAGACATTAGGGTAGGCAGATGGATCTGCAGGGTTCATTGTGGGCCGTAAGGCTTGCTCTTGTGTTGTACGGTTTGGTTCTATGTTCTGGGTTTAAGAGCTGGTGTTTTTGTTTTTAAGTTTTTTAGCTTTAGTTTTAGGGATGGTAAAAGGCCCTTCGGCCCATCGAGTCCATGCCGACCACAGATCACCCGTTGACACTACTTCTATGTCACCCCACTTTCCCGTCCATTCCCTACACACTGGGGGCAATTTACAGAGGCCAATTAATCGACAAACCCGCACGTCTTTGGGATGTGGGTGGAAACCGCAGCACCCGGAGGAAACCCACGGGGTCACATGGGAGAACATGCAAACTCCACCCAGACAGCACCCGATGTC
>CM075980.1:54313543-54398543 GCA_038087875.1 Malacoraja senta | reverse complement strand
CTGCGCTCCAAGGAATAGTGTCCCAGCCTGCTCAACCTCTCCCTATAGCTCAGGCCCTCGAGTCCCGACAACATCCTCATGAATCTTCTCTGCACCCTTTCCAGCTTGACAACATCTTTCCTATAACATGGTGTCCAAAACTGAACACAACACTAAATGTGGCCCAACCAACATCTTATGATTTTGAGTACTCTGCTCAGTTTTGGTCACCCTGCTCTGGGAAGGATGTCATTAAGCTCGAATGTGCGTAGAGAAGATTAACAAGGATGATGCCAGGACACAAGGGCCTGAGCTGTAGGGAAAGCTTGGGCAGGTTAGGAATTTATTCATTGGAGCACAGGAGGCTGAGGCTGATCTTCCAGAGGTGTATACGATCATGAGGGAATAGATAGGGTAGCGGGAATCAAGATCCAGAGGACATAGGTTTATGTTGAGAAGGGAAAGATTTAATTGGAACTTGATGGGAATCTTTATCACTCAGAGAGTGGTGGGTATATGGAACGATCTGCCAGAGGAGGTAGTTGAGGCAGGTAATCTAACAACATTTAAAATACTCTTGGACAGGTACATGGATAGGAAAGGTTGAGAGTGATATAAGCCAAATGTGGGAAAATAAGATTAGTTTAGATGCAGCATCGTAGTTGTCATGGTTGAGTTTGGCTGGAGGGCCTGTGTCTATGCTGCCTATGACTCTAATTAGAGTAGGATTACTCAGGCATCTGTACCTCTGCAAAATTCCCAGTCGGGATTCTGGAACTGATAATGAAATGGTGGAAAAAGTGATTTAATGTAGGATGAGAGTAAATGGGTGGTTGCAAGTCAGCTGTCTGAGTGGGCCAAAGGGCATGTTTCTGTGCTGTGTATCTCCCTGGCGCTCTGACTTTAATGAGGGAAAAGGTCAGAACAATTATAATCAACATCAGTCTGAGGAAGGCTCTCGACCCGAAACGTCACCCATTCCTTCTCTCCAGAGATGTTGCCTGTCCTGCCGAGTTACTCCCACTTTTTGTGTCTACCTTCAACATAGCTCTCAACCTCGACGATTGCCAATGAATGGCCGTTGAGTTTGGAACAAGAAGTCGGCACGGTGGCGCAGCGGTCGAGCTCCTGCCTTACAGCGCCAGAGACCCGGGGTCCATCCTGACTACGGGTGTTGTCTGTATGGAGTTTGTACTTTCCTGCGTGACCTGTGTGGGTTTTCTCCGAGATCTATGGTTTTCTCCCACAGTACAAAGACGTTCAGGTTTGCAGTCGAATTGGCTTGGTACAACTGTAAATTGTCCTGAGTGTGTGTGTTATGGCGTTAGTGTGCGGGGATCGCTGGTCGGCGCGGACGTGGTGGGCTGAAGGGCCTGTTTCCGCGCTGTATCTCTAAAACTTAAAAACAAAAACTAAAAGGTCAAGTAAAGTCATCATGTTCCTTAAGGAAAGACCAACAGGCAATTCAGCCACTGGTATTGGCATTCCCTTTCAGACGTTATGCTCCCATGCATTGTAATCCATATCTGAAGAAGGGTCTCGACCCGAAACATCACCCATTCCTTCTCTCCAGAGATGCTGCCTGACCCGCTGAGTTACTCCAGCTTTTTGTGTCAATCCAGGAGGTAAAACTGGACAAAGTCCATGACCCCAGACACAACTCTAACCAAAGTGCAACCTCACCCCTTTCCCCGAGGAACATCCACCATCCATACCATTGGGAGAATATTTCCTCCGTACTCCCTGCTCATTCTTAGTTTAGAGATACAGCGCGGAGACAGGCCCTTCAGCCCACCAAGCTGTCGCTGACCAGCGATCCCCGCACCTTAACACCACCCTACGCACTGGGGACAATTTACAATCTTGACCGAGGCCAATTAACCTACAATCCATAATGTCTTTGGAGTGTGGGAGGAAGCCGGAACACCCGGGGAAACCCACATGGTCACGGGGCGAACGGACAAACTCCGCATAGACAGCACCGTAGACGGGATGGAACCTGGGTATCTGCCGCTGTGAGGCAGCAACTCTACCACTGTGCCGCCGTGCCACCTCTCTGCCCATGTGGGACGTGTAGATGGGGCATGTTGGTCGGTGTGAGCAAGTTGGGCTGAACGGCTTGTCTCCACGCTGCATGACGCTATGGCTTTTTTCCCAGATGGCATTCAAGTCACTGCTCTGCAGAAGAAGATTGCTCTGACTTCAATAACCTGCCCATTTACAGCCATGAATACTAATCACATGGTGTATGAGTTTGCGTGCTCACTCAATCAGGGTGAAAGAGAGGTGCTAGCATGTGAAGATTGTGGATTCAATGTGAAGAACTGATTGCAATGTAGCACCTTACGCTAACATAATGATCTAAATCAATGGCAGAAGCTGGCAGGGAGTTACAGCAGGGAATTACAAGCAAGTTACTTTGTTCGCACCCACGGACAGAAAAAATGCAAACCTGAACGTGGTCCCAAAGTCAATCACCAAAGCAGCTTAAGATGGCATGTCTCAGGATCAACCTTTTATCAGAACTGATGGGGAGGACATTAGATCGATCAATTATTTCAGTTCATCTACATCAAATTTTTCATTGCCAGACCTGTGATTCAGAAAAGGGGATGTGAGGGAGATACAGCATGGGGTGCGGTTCTGAGATTGACTCGATACTGAAATACTTTCCCATGCATTGCTAATTACAAATAATTCCACATAACTCAATGACAAGGAGAAGTTAGAGAAAGAGAGGGAGTGAGAAAGAGAAAAGAGAGAGAAAGAGAGAGAGAGAAAGAGGGGGAGAAAAAGAGGGGGGGGAGAGGGAGTGAGGGAGGGCGAAGAGGGAGGAGAGATAGAGAATGTGGGGGAAAGAGAGATGGATAGAGAGAGAGAGAGAGAGATTGAGGGAGAGAGGGTGGAAGAGAGAGAGAGGGAGAAAGAGAGAACGGAATTTCCACCTCCTCCATTTCTTTAGTCATTGACGGAACATAGAATACAAAGAACATCAAAGATTGGCAAATATTGCAGCATTGTCACGTTGTGTCAATGTCCCATTGTGCGAAAGATACTTTTAGAATGTGAAGGCAGTGATTTAGGCAGACACAGATTGATAAAGGTGAGTAGACAGAACAGGAACTTTGTTCCCTGTGCCAGGCTCAAAGTAGAAATGTAGAATGTTCACACCTCCAAGTGAAATATGAGTATGATCACCATCACAAATGAAAATAGAACATACACTTCATGGGGATGAAATTCAACACCACTGCAAACAGTAACACAAAGAGAGGAATGTTGGCCACCTCGTCCACCTAGCCAGAGTTGCCTTGTTATTCCAGAAACCAAGTCCAATCTACTCCTTTAAACAATCTCTCTCACATCTGGCGGCACAGTGGGGCAGTTTGTATAGCCACTGCCTCGCAACACCAGAGACCCGGGTTCAATCCTGACTTTGGGTGCTGTCTGTGTGGAGTTTGCACATTCTCCCTGCAATTGCGTGTCTATGCTGCATCTCTCTGTATCTCCTGTTGTACCCCCTTTGTTAAAGTCAATATGAATTCCGCATTTAAATTACGGAAGTAGCAGAGAGGATAACGTGTATCTTGCTTGCAGTTGATTTTACAAAGAACGATTTTTATTTCAGTTTAGCCAGCAATACTACAGGTATGATCGACCATAGTGCGAGATGAGTGAATGCATGTTTGATCTTAGTCATCTTCCTGTTTAGTGCCACAGGGAATGTACTTCCTCAGTAATGCTGAAAATATCCTTTGTTACTTAATCTGGGTTAAAATCCCACTTGTAGGTTAAATACAGGCGCCCTGTTTAGTCCTGATGTTATCTGAACTTTAGGCAGTAAAATGGAGACACAAGGAACTGCAGATGCTGGTTTACAGAAAAAAATACAAAGTACTGGAGTAACTCAGCGGGTCACGCAGCGTCTCTGGAGAACATGGATATGTGATGTTTCTGGTTGGGACCCTGCCTCCTCAGTTACAATAGCTCCTGTGTATTTTATTAGGGAGAAGACTTTTTGCTTGAACAGCTTTGTTTTTTTAGTCCCGGGAGTACAGGCAGTTTAGATTAGTTCAGAGATACAGCATGGAAACAGGCCCTTCGGCCCACTGAGCCCACCCGTTCACACTAGTCCTATGTTATCCCACTTTCACATCCACTCCCTGCGCACCAGGGAACAATTTTTGCTGAAGCCAATAAACCTACAAACCTGCACATCTTTGAGATGTGGGAGGAAACCGGAGCACCCAGAGAAAACCCACGCGGTCACAGGGAGAGCGTGCAAGCTCCACACAGACAGCACCCGAGGTCAGGATCGCACCCAAGTCTGTGGCACTGTGAGGCAATGGCTCTACCAGCTGCACCACTGTAACCCCCCCCCCCCCCACTGTTCTCTGTACCCCCACCTCTGAAACTTGGAATCCATTCCAGACCATGTCTGCAGGCTTCCTCTCATGCACGGCATTAAGGATCGTAAATGTGTTTGAAGTCATTTCAAGCCGCGGGTTTAAATGAGCAGACTTCCAGTAATGTATCCAACAGAGGTCAGGTGAGGAAGTGGAAATGCCACTTTGGTACAGTATGGGGTGTTGTTCTGAGTTTGATATAGTGTTGAAATACTCTTGCATGCGTCCTTATAACTCAAGCACTCTAGTTGCAACAAACAAATTACAAGGTTTTAATCTAATCTTACGATTTTAATAAAGCGAGCAGTCTTGTTCCCATGCCAGATAATGTTATCAGAATCAAAACTAGAGTTTTATGTTTGTGTATGAATGCTATAAACAGCTGAGCCCCTCAATTAGACATAGTCTGTACATTGCTACTACAATCTGTTACATAGCCAGCGGCGGCATGGTGGCACAGCGGTAGAGTTGCTGCCTTACAGTGCCAGAAACCTCGGTTTGACCCTGACTACGTGCTGTCTGTACGGAGTTGGTACGTTCTCCCTGTGACCGCGTGGGTTTTCTCCGGATGCTCCGGTTTCCTCCCAAACTCCAAAGATGTGAAGTTTTCTAGGTGAATTGGCTTCTGGAAATTGTCCCTAGTGTGTAGGATAGAACGAGTGTACGGGTGATCGTTGGCTGGCGCAGACTCGGTGGGCCGAAGGGCCTGTTTCCACGCTGTATCTCTAAACTAAAGTCCGCAGGTTGTGACAGGGTTCAGTTCTTGCGGATTGTCCGCAAGCCAAACCGTCCATGAGTTGTAAATGGCCAAAATCATTAGGTTGGAGAGGATCACAGAAACATCTATGATGGGACAGCGAATGGGCTTGGAAAGATGCAGCGCCAGCCAGCTTCACTGACTCATAGAGTTATAGAGTTATAGAGCATGAAAACAGGCCCTTCAGCAAAACTTGCCCACACCGACCAACTGCATTAACCCCACCTGCCTGCGTTTGGCCCATATCCTAAACCTATCCAATCCATGTACCAGTTTAAATGTTTCTTGAATGTTGCAATAGTACCTGCCACAATTACCACCTCTGGTAGCTCATTCCATATACTCACCACCCCCTGTGTGAAAAAGGTGCCCACAGATTCCTTTTAAATCTTTCCCCTGTCACCTTGAACCTGTGTCATCTGGTTCTCGATTCCCATATGCTATGTAAAAGATCCAGTGCATTCACCCTATCTATTCCCCTCATGATCTTATACACCTCTATAAGATTACACTTCATGCTCCTGCACTCCAAGGGATAAAGTCCTAGCCTGCTCAACCTCTCCCCATACAGTAGCTCAGGCCCTCGAGTGCACTCTTTCCAACTTAACAACATCTTTCCCATAACCGGGTGACCAAAAGTGAACACAATACTCCAAATGTGGCCTTACCAATGTCTTGTACAAGTGTAACATGACCTCCCAACTTCTATACTCCCTGAAGAAGGGTTTCGGCCCGAAACGTTACCTATTTCCTTCGCTCCATAGATGCTGCTGCACCCGCTGAGTTTCTCCAGCATTTTTGTGTACCTTCTATACTCAATACCCTGACTGATGAAGGCCAATGTGGCGAAAGCCTTCTTGACCACCTCATCTACCTGTGACACCACTTTCAAGGAACTATGTACCTGACTCAGTGAGTCTGCTCAGCACTCCTGGCCCTGCTTGGCTTGACCCAGCCCCTGGTTGTTGCGGTTTTGGGGGAGAGAAAGCAGGCGGAAATGCCCTGTTCCCAGCCGGCAGAAGATGCCTGCAGCCCCGATACAGTCAATGAATCCATCCCCATCCACCCTGCAGGTCTCCCAATGTTTGTTTGGGATGCCCATAAATGAGGTGCCCCTAACCCAGAGAGCACCTGTATCATCTATCTCTTCTTTTGTTATTGTAGTTTAATTTAGTTTAGTTTAGTTTAGAGATGCAGCATGGAAACAGACCCTTTGGCCTACCGAGTCCACGCCGACCAGCGATCCCCGTACGCTAATACTATCCTACACGCACTACTGACAATTCACAATTTTACCAAGCCAATTAATCTGCAAACCTGTGCATTTTTGGAGCGTGGGAGAAGATCGGAGCACCCGGAGAAAACCCACGCAGGTCACGGGGAGAACATACAAACTCCGTACAAACAGCACCCAAGATCAGGATGGAACCCGGGTCCCTGGCGCTGTAAGGCAGCAACTCTACCGCTGCGCCAGCATGCCTGTCTCACCGTACCGTGCTGCTTCATTAGGTTTGCCTTATAAATATGAGCCGTGGTCATGTGAAGCTGGTAGCTACCGATCCGGCCCACGCTCGGAAGATCTGGCGACCAAGTCCTGGAAGAGGTCATAAGGTTATAAGTTCCAGGAGCAGAATTAGGCCATTCGGCCCATCAAGTCTACTCCACCATTCAATCATGGCTGATCTATCTCTCCCTTCTAACCCCATTCTCCTGCCTTCTCCCCATAACCCTTGACACCCGTACCATCAAGAATCTATCTATCTCTGCCTTAAAAATATCCATTGACGGCCTCCACAGCCTCCTGAGGCAATGAATTCCACAGATTCACCCACCCTCTGAATAAAGAAATTCCTCCTCATCTCCTTCCTAAAAGAACGTCCTTTAAATCTGAGGCTATGACATCTGGTCCTAGACTTTCGCGCCAGTGGAAACATCCTCTCCACATCCACTCCATCCAAGCCTTTCACTATTTGGTAAGTTTTAGTGAGAGGCAAGACTGCATACACTGTGCCCTGACTAAAGCCAGCAGCAACGGGCTCTTTCCCATACTGCCATGTTGTCACATGTCAGGTGATTAATCAAAGAGCAGGTATTAGCAGACATTTATGGTTCCACTCTGAGTAATGAACTTCATAATATGTGACAAGCCTCCATGAAGTTTTCTTTTCTCAGTTTGATATCATGATATATTGGACCTGTTTGTGGACGTCCATTTCGTTAATTCTATTTTTTTTTTTTAGATGAACAATTCCTTGACTGTTCAAAATGATGACTATGCATGTTAAAGATGCAGTAAAATAAACAAGGGTTTCCTTGTTAAAAGTCACCCTGGGGAGATGGTTACTGTTGTGAAGCAGCGGAAAGCACTGGCAGTATGTACTGAGAGTGAATTGGGCCGGGGGGGACAATTAATGCGGTGACACAGTTGAATGCACCACTACTGTATGCTGAGAGTGAAGGGTCAGGGCCTCAATGGCTAGAGCTGTGTGCCTTGAACTAGTTTAACACGGTACAGTAGCAGAACAATTAAGTCAGTGGACTAGCAACTGACATTTTCAAACTGAAGTTATAGAAAAGATAGAAACATGAGTTTCTGTCATAGTTCTAGATAATTCTAATTCAAATCCCATCATAGAAGCTTAAATTCAAGTAATTAAATAAACCTAAAATGTAAACGATATATGCTGATGACATTAGCCATGAGCTAAAGACACAAAGTGCTGGAGTAACTGAAGGATCAGGCAGCATCTCTGGAGAACATTGGACTCTGTCTATGGACCTGATGTGCCATACGATCTTTCACTGAGAGAGTACTAACCATTGATCCTCCTTTTATGTCCCTCATTTATTCTTTGAAACTTGTCCCATTAGAAAACAACAACTTGCATACACCTCAGTTTGCTCCAATGTGCTTTACTCTTTGAAAGGCAATCACCGCTGCACATACGATGGAGGCAAAAGGAACTGCAGATGTTGGAATTCTGAGCAAAACACACAAAGTGCCTGAGTAACCCCGCGGGTCAGGCAGCACCTGAGGACTTTGGGTCGGGACCCTTCTTCAGACTGAAGAAGGATCCCGACCCGAGACGTCGCCTGTCCATTCCCTCCACAGATGCTGCCTGACCCTTTGAGTTCCTCCAGCACTTTGTGTGTAGCACATATGATAACCAGTTTGCACACAGCAAGCAGCAATGCGGTAATGACCATGGACATTGACTAAGTGATGAGCATTGACCAGGATGTCACACCTTCATGGGATCTCATGTCCTTTGTGTTTCCAACATGAATTGTGACAGCAATTCTTAAAGTCCTCTATCGACCGTAAACCATTTGAGGACCCTTGTGGAATTTGATATGTGAGAAGTCTTTCCTTGCTTCCTGTGGCTCTAGCTGTGCTTTCCATTGAGAAACCAGCTCTAGCCTCTTTGAACAGGGTCTAATGAAAGAGTGTCAGAGAACTGGGAGTGTGTTGGCATTTTCAGAGGGTCCTCTGAGAGCAGGCAAATGTTTGCAAGGGTTCCCTTAGGACATCACCAGCATTTGCCGGAGGTTCTTGGGATGAGGCCAATGATTGCAGGGGCTTGTTCAAGAGCAAGTCATTACTTCCATACAGGAAATCCTGCTCTGAATAGTGGCTTGAAATTCCATCACATAAGGGGGAGAATATATGAGAGCATTAAACAGAGTCAAAGAAATGAAGTGTGGATGTCAAACTTGAGGGAAAAGAGGCAGAGTAAGGGAAAAGTCTGAAAGTATATGACATGAGCAGTCAAACTTTAGAAGCGTACTACAGCAGAATAGATTCTCATGGGTGTTGTTAGAAGAACATCATCCTATCTGGGAAATATCCTCCATTAGTCATTCCTGAGATGCTGGTATTTTTCTTGGCTGTGTAGCCAACAAACTAATTTTCTTGTGTTCAGTTTATACAGAGAACAGAGGGCAAAAGTTGCTGAGTGAATCTGCCAGCTGTTCGGCACCTTCCCATGTAAATAGTTCTCACACAAGGGGGAGACCAAACGTAGCCCTACACTGATTCAGACCAAATGGTGAAAAGTTGCTTTGGCAAATCATGTATCCATGGTTTGATAAAAATGTAACCTGAGAATTTTTAGCTGGAAAACTCCATAATCTCTATTGTTTGTTTACATACACTGGACTTGGAAAATGGCGCCACAACATGGCGGCTCTTGCATGCGGGCTCAGTCGACTATCTCTAAACAATTGCTAATCGGGGATGGTATGGCAATACACTATTGGATTCTTTATACAAAAATAATTTCACCATGCATTTGCACTTCACGCATGTGACAATAAGGCACCATAGAACCATTGAGCCACAGCAAAGAAACAGGCCTTTCAGCCCATCTAGGCCACACCAATAGTCAAACAACGGACCACACATTGGTGCAGCTACTTCCTCATGGCGGCGGAGGCCCAGGTTCGATCCTGACCTCAGGTGTTGTCTGTGGAGTTTACATGTTTTCTCTGTGACCGCGTGGATTTGGTCCTGTGCTATGGTTTCCTCCCACGTTCCCAAAGACTTGCGGGTTTGTATGTTAATTGGACTCTGTAAATTGACCCCTAGTGAATAGGGAGTGGATGCAAAGTGGGATAACATAGAATTAGTGTGAGCAGGGGATCAATGGTCGGCATGTACTCGGTGGGCCAAAAGGCCTGCTTCCTTGCAGTATCTTTCAACACCCATTTACATTAATCCCTTTTTTGAAATTGTTTTTTGAATTTTTTTCATTTTTATGTCTTCTCTATCCACCTGTCCAGACCTGCGTATGGAAAGTGAGTGGTGCCTTCAAGAGTGTGCTTGCCTGGGGCTGGGAAGACTCAGTTGAGAGATATTTTTCCTCATCAATATGAAACAAATATTTCCCTCTACCAATTCCTCGATCACCAATCTTCCCACACCAGGCCCTGCCACACACTTGTCCCAACACTGGCTGCAAAGTCTATTGATGCATTACCGTCGGCGATAGACAGAAAAAGTTGGAGTAACTCAGCGGGTCAGGCAGCATCTCTGCAGACATTTTAATTCGAGACCCTTCTTTAGACTCTATTCCTTTTCTCCAGAGATGCTGCCTGGCCCGCTGAGTTATTCCAGCTTTTTGCGTCTATCCTCGGTTTAAACCAGCCTCTGCAGTACCTTCCTATGCACGATACATTACAGTCGTCAGGTTATTCAGAGTTGAATAACTCATAGCTGCAGAATGAGATTCCGGATGAGGTGTTACAAAGCAACAGCCTTGTGAAAGGAGCCTAAAGAAATATGTCTGAACGAGTTCTCCTCGTAAGGCCTTGCACTCTCGCTTGCAAAGACTTGCTCTCGGAGAACAAGAGTGATGGGCCTTTTAAGAATATTGAACCAAAAATCTCATGAGAGTTAATATTCCAGTAACTTGCTCAAAAATCACCTGGTAATACTATCTGTCCACAGACACAAAATCAATATTTGCTGAATATCTAACTTCCCTCACATATAATTTGGCAGATTCTACTTATCCAGATGCTCTGAGCTGCCATTATCTTGTATCATGATGTTATGAGCAACCAAGATCTATTGAAAATTTAATGGAAACCAGTAAATGTTTTGGTTTGTAATGTAAGTACATGCTATTGATCAAGTGACTGACAGCAAGGTAATACAAACCAGAGCAAAGAATATTTCCCCTAATAAGCACAGATTTCTGTGTTAAAAAAAGGGTGATCCCGCAATCCAATATTCCCAGTGTGGAACATAGCTAATAGGAAGCTCATGACACTAAACATGGTGGTATCGTGGATAGTGAAGATGGTTGTCAAAAATTGCAGTAGGATCTTGATCGGTTGGACAGGTGGGCTAAGGAATGGTTAATAGAGTTTAATGCAAAGAAGTGCGAGGTGTTGTCATTTGGAAAGTCAATCCAGGGCAGGACCTACATAGTGAATGGTAATAGCCCTGTCCCACGGTGCGAGTTCATTCCAAGAGCTCTCCCGAGTTTAAAAAAAATCAAACTCGTGGTAAGCACGGAGAATGAACGTAGCGGGTACGTCGGAGCTGGGGGACGTCTCTTAGCATTAACGGCAGGTACTCAGGAAGACTCGCTAATGGCAGGTAAGCACGGGAAGCCTCGTGAAGATTTTTCAACATAATGAAAAATGTCCACGAGAGCCCCGAGTACCGACGAGTGGCCATTACCGTAAATCTCCGAGTTCGAATCAGGGCAAACTCGGGAAAACTCTTGGAATGAACTCGTACCGTGGGACAGGGGTTTCAGGCTCTGGGTAGTATTGTAGAGCAGAGGGATCTGGGAGTGCAGATACATACAGTACTTCTTTGAAAATTGCATCGCATGTAGATAGGGTGGTTCTAGAAGGCTTTTGGCACCTTGGTCTTCATCAGTCAGAGTATTGTGTATTGAAGTTGGGAGATTGATTTACAGTTGTACAAGACATTGGTGAGGCCACATTCAGAATATTGTGTCCAGTTTTGATCACTATGTTGTCGGAAATATGTTGTAAGTTGGAAAGGGTGCAGAGAATATTTATGAGGATGCTGCCAGGACTCGAGGGCTTGAGCTATAGGGAGAGGTTGAGCAGTCTAGCACTTTAATTCTTGGAGCGCAGGAGGATGAGGGGTGAACTTATAGAGGTGTATAAGATCATTAGGGGATTAGCTAGGGAAAAGGAACAGAGTCTTTTACCCAGAGCAGGGGAATCGAGAACCAGAGGACATCAGTTTAAGGTGAGGTGGAAAGATTCAATAGGGACCTGAGGGGCAACGTTTTAACACAAAGGGTGGTGGGTGTATCTAACGAGTAGCAGAAGAAGGTAGTTGAGGGAGGAACTATCACAACGTTGAAGAAACATTTAGACAGGTACATAGATAGGACAGGTTTAGAGGGATATGGGCAAATGCAGGCAGGTGGGACTAGTGTAGATGGGGCATGTTGGTTGGCAGGTTGGGCTGAAGGGCCTGTTTCCATGCTGTATGACCCTATATCAGGAAACCTTGGATCCACAACTTGTCCTTGCTTGAGATGTGCTCCCTTCCTGTTCCATAGAGACTCCCTCCATGCAGTCATCCTGAATGGATATCCAAGAGTGATTTAAGCCCTATGAGCAATTGACACAATTAGGAAACAAGATAGAGGTTCTCAAAGTTTAGAGTCATACAGTTATGCAGCATGCAAACAGGTTCTTCGGCCTAACACATCCTTGCCGACCAAGATGCCCCATCTAAGCTGATCCCACGTGCCTGCTTTTGGACCATATTCTTTTAAACCTTCCCTATCCATGTGCCGGTCCAAATGTCTTTTCAACAAATGTTATAGTACCTGCCGCAACTACCCCCTCTGTCAGCTCATTCCATATATGCACCACCCTTTGTGTGAAAAAAAATGCCTCTCAGATTCCTATTGTCTTTCCCCCTCAGACCTAAAACCTATGTTCTCTGGTTCTTTGGTGACTCCACCACCCGGGTTAAAAGAGTCTGTGTATTCACCTTAATTGTACCCATCATAATTTTATACACCTCTATCAGATCACATCACAGCCTCCTGCGCTCAAAGGAATAAAGTCCTAGCCTGCCCAAGCTTTCCCCATAGCTCAGGCCCTAGAATCCATTACTGTGTGTCCGTGTAGCAGACATCTTGCAGATATGATGGCCTCTAACCCATACACATGAACATTGATTCATCTCTGGATCCCAAGAGCACAGCGATGTCTCAGCCAAGCAGAGTAGAAACAAACTATCACTACAGTTAAGAAGACACAATATGGTGGAGTAACTCAGGGAGTCAGGCAGCATCCCTGGAGAACATGGATAGGTGACGTTTTGGGTCGGGACCCTTCTTCAGACTCAGGCTAGGTGACGTTTCGGGTCCTTCTTCAGACCCAAAGAAAAGTCCTGAACCCAAACATCACCTATCCATGTTCTCCAGAGATGCTGCCTGACCCACGGAATTACTCCAGCACTCTGGGTCGTTTTTTAACGTGCAGTCTAATTACCTTTAGCGAGGGGAAAATGTAGTGGGATTTGTCACAGTTTTCACGCACTTCCAAGTTCCAAGATAAGTCAACTGGCCTGGAAGGGAATGTCAGGGTGGGCCACTTATTTTAGATTTAACTGTGTGATTGTCTCTCTCTGGAGGTCTCTTTTGTGTTGATCATTAGGCTAAAGTGAGCAGGATCAAACTAGTGAAGTGGAGTATGGAGTTGAAAAGGATGGCACTGGGAACTTGCTTCCAGTCAGGAGCTGCACAATCGGAAGCTACGGAATGCATCGAGCAGGTTCTTCAGATTCAGATCATTGACCCCCGCCTACCCACTGAAAGAAACATGGGAGCAGATACTACAACATGGGCTAAATAAATCTGCCAGGGAGAAGAGAACGGACAGGGAGGGATTAGCCTCCCGGAATAAGCAATTAAAAAGGAATATAGTCTGAGTCATTCACCGAGAAAAAATCAATTCACTCTGTCCATGAGTGGACTGGAGACTGACTGATTCCTTGATGAGACGGGAGGGGCAGAGAGACAAAATTGACAGCATAACTTAGAAAAGGTTTTCACTCAGAACCCTGTTCCCCAGAGGGCACAGCTTTAAAGTTAAGAGAGGCAAAATCTAAAGGAGATGTGCAGAGCAGAGTTTCGATTTGACACCGAGGGTGGTGAGTGCGAGGAACACACTGCCGGGTGGAGGCTGATTTGATAGTGGCATTAAAGAGACTTTTGGATAGGCCCAGGGAAGGGTGGGATATGGTTCACCTGCAGGCAGAATAGAGATGGTTCTTGGCACCATGTTCAGCACAGACATTGTGGGCTGAAGAGCCTGTATTTGCTCTATGTTGTTGCATTTCCAATGTTTTTTGTGCTGCATGTGTAGTCAACAGAAAACAGACAGCCCCCTGGAAAAACTCACTAATGTCTTCTCAGTTATCAGGATCCACAGACGCTGGGCAAGAAATGCTTTTTTAAGGAAAATTCTTCCAGAAATCCAGTGTATGATGGAAGCCCCACAGTTTTAAGAATGTTGAAATCCTGAAACTTTGTGAATTTTATCTAACGAAAAGCTGTGCTGCCTGAATCATAATTTATCCAACCACGATCTTATTAAGTCTGGCAAAGTAGAGCGGCTGGTAGAGCTGCGCCCTCACAACGCCAAAGACCCGGGTTCGATCCTGACCTCAGGTGCTGTCTGTATGGAGTTTGCACATTCTCCCTGTGACTGTGCCTTTCCCCCGGATGCTCCTGTTTCATCCAACATTCCAAAGACTTGCGGATTTGTCGGTTAAATGGCCTCTGGTAAATAGTCCCAAGTGTGTAGGGTGTGGATGGGAAAGTGGGATAACATAGAACTAGTGTGAACGGGTGATTAATGGTCGACATTGATGTGGTGGGCCGAAGGGCTGCTTCCATGCTGTATCTTATAATCAATCAATTTGCCTCAACTTATCCCTCCCCTCCAAGGTAATGCTCAACTGATGAGACTGTACCTGTATGTTTCAAGTTGTCTTGCTTTTCTTTCCAAATGCATTTTCTGAAGTGATCATTACCTTGACAACTTTGGTCTGCACCTTAACATTGTCAACTGTTTCTCCATCCCATCTCTTTCTATAACTTAAAATCTATTCGTCGTCTCACTTCTCCAAGTCTGGCCAAGGATCTTTCACTCAAAACATCAACTCTGTTTCTCTGAAGATAGACACAAAAAGCTGGAGTAACTCAGCGGTTCAGACGGCATCTCTGGAGACAAGGAATAGGTGACATTTCGGGTCGAGACCCTTTGTCTGAAGAAGGGTCTTGACCCGAAACGTCACCTATTGTTTTTCTCCAGAGATGGTGTCTGACCCGCTGAGTTACTCCAGCATTTTGTGTCTATCTTCAGTTTCAACCAACATCTGCAGTTCCTTCCTACACAACCCTGTTTCCCTCCCTGCAGGTGCTGCCTGACCTGCCAAGCACGTCTAGCATTTTCCATTTTGATTTGGGATTTTCCGGTGGTAAAGGTTCTTGATTACGTCCAATGTTATGGGGAGAAGACAGGAGAATGGAGTTGAGAGGGAAAGATAGATCAGCCATGATCGAATGGCGGAACAGACTCAATGGGCTGAATGGCCTAATTCTGCTCCTATGTCTTATGGTCTTATGATCATCAAAGAATGTAGTCATATCTTTTAGGTCACCTCACTGTCTGATGCTTGACATCAGCCACTTTGATCGTTCAGGTATTTCATAACATTTAATAAAAATGAGGTTTGGTATCTGTGAACGGCATAGAAATATTTTTTTCTTTGAAAGGTTTTTGCTGAGAAAACCCAGTCGAGTCCCCTACCTGATGAAGAATTCAAAGAATTCCAATATTAAAACTTCATCTGTTTTGCTTGATCTTGATATAATCTCTTGAACTCGTTTTGCAAATTCCAATACCTTTCCAACTCTGCTGCTTAATTAAGTAAGTCTTCAACAAAATACATAGAAAATTGAATAAGTATGAAGACATTTTGGTTCTGTCTGAGACGAGGGAGTGTGCCACGCTTAGATTTGTTATTGTACCCGCCTCAACGTCTCCTCTGGCAGCTCTGAGCGGCATGGTGACGCAGCAGTAGAGTTGCTGCCTTACAACGCTAGAGACCCGGGATCGATCCTGACGATGGCTGCTGTCTCTATGGACCTTATAGGTTCTCCCTGTGACCGCGTGGGTTTTCTCCGGGTGCTCTGGTTTCCTCCCACACTCCAAAGCCAAACAGGCATGTAGGTTGTTAATTGGCTTTGGTAAATTGTCCTTAGAGTTTAGGATAGTGCTATTGTGTGGGGATCGCTGGTTGGGGTGGACTCGGTGAGCCAAAGGGCCTTTCTGCGCTGTATCTCTAAGCTTATTCCATATACCTACCACCCTCTGACTCCTTACCCAGTCAGTCCCTTAAGGTGACTCTAGACCTGGAACACTGTGACAGTCCCTCTGTGGACATGCACTGGGCATGTTGGCTGTTTCCACATGTATTGACATCATGGACATTCTTGATTGCTGCTAATCTCAGGAGGTAGTCAATAGTTATCCACATCGGTGGGTCTGGGGTCAGGTACAATTCAGACTAAGCAGCACAGCAGTTTCTCTCCATTGGACTGAACTTGATGTTTGTTTCACCACTACCTTCTAGTTACCTGGTTGCTGTTTCTAAGAGTAGATTTCTATTAATTAGAGATACAGTGGCTTGCAAAAGTATTCATACCCCTTGAACTTTTCCACATTTTGTCACGTTACAACCACAAACGTAAATGTATTTTATTGGAATTTTATGTGATAGACCAACACAAAGTGGTGCATAATTGTGAAGTGGAAGGAAAATGATACATGGTTTTCAAATTTTTTTACAAATAAAAAACTGAAAAGTGTCGCGTGCAAAAGTATTCAGCCCCCCTGAGTCAATACTTTGTAGAACCACCTTTCGCTGCAATTACAGCTGCAAGTCTTTTGGGGTATGTCTCTACCAGCTTTGCACATCTAGAGACTGAAATTTTTGCCCATTCTTCTTTGCAAAATAGCTCAAGCTCAGTCAGATTGGATGGAGAGTGTCTGTGAACAGCAATTTTCAAGTCTTGCCAGAGATTCTCAATTGGATTTAGGTCTGGACTTTGACTGGGCCATTCTAACACATGAATATGCTTTGATCTAAACCATTCCATTGTAGCTCTGGCTGTATGTTTAGGGTCGTTGTCCTGCTGGAAGGTGAACCTCCGCCCCAGTTCAAGTCTTTTGCAGACTCTAACAGGTTTTCTTCCAAGATTGCCCTGTATTTGGCTCCATCCATCTTCCCATCAACTCTGACCAGCTTCCCTGTCCCTGCTGAAGAAAAGCATCCCCACAGCATAATGCTGCCACCACCATGTTTCACAGTGGGGATGGTGTGTTCAGGGTGATGTGCAGTGTTAGGTTTCCGCCACACATAGCGTTTTGCATATAGGCCAAAAACTTCAATTTTGGTCTCATCTGACCAGAGCACATTCCTCCACATGTTTGCTGTGTCCCCCACATGGCTTGTGGCAAACTGCAAACGGGACTTCTTATGGCTTTTTTTTCAACAATGGCTTTCTTCTTGCCACTCTTCCATAAAGGCCCGATTTGTGGAGTGCACGACTAATAGTTGTCCTGTGGACAGATTCTCCCACCTGAGCTGTGGATCTCAGCAGCTCCTCCAGAGTTACCATGGGCCTCTTGGCTGCTTCTCTGATCAATGCTCTCCTTGCCCGGCCTGTCAGTTTAGGTGGACGGCCATGTCTTGGTAGGTTTGCAGTTGTGCCATACTCTTTCCATTTTCGGATGATGGATTGAACAGTGCTCCGTGAGATGTTCAAAGCTTGGGATATTTTTTTATAACCTAACCCTGCTTTAAACTTCTCCACAACTTTATCCCTGACCTGTCTGGTGTGTTCCTTGGGCTTCATGATGCTGTTTGTTCACTAATGTTCTCTAACAAACCTCTGAGGCCTTCACAGAACAGCTGTATTTATACTGAGATTAGATTACACACAAGTGGACTCTATTTACTAATTAGGTGACTTCTGAAGGCAATTGGTTGCACTGGATTTTATTTAGGGGTATCAGAGTAAAGGGGCTGAATACTTTTGCACGCGACACTTTTCAGTTTTTTATTTGTAAAAAAATTTGAAAACCATGTATCATTTTCCTCCCACTTCACAATTATGCGCCACATTGTGTTGGTCTATCACATAAAATCCCAATAAAATACATTTACGTTTGTGGTTGTAACGTGACAAAATGTGGAAAAGTTCAAGGGGTATGAATACTTTTGCAAGCCACTGTATATTTATTTAGTCGCCTCTGAAATGCCCATTCAAATACTGTTCATTGCATCCAGGGAATAAAATTAAGGCTCCCCTGTCTCAATTCATCTTATAGAGGTGTACGAAATCATGAGAGGAATAGATCGGGTAGACGCACAGAGTACTCTTGCCCCGAGTAGGGGAGTCCAGAACCAGAGGACATAGGTGTAAGGTGAGGTGGGAAAGATTTAATAGGAACCTGAGGGGTAACTGTTTTTCACAGAGGATGGTGAGTATATGGGACGAGCCATATGGGAGGTAATTGAGGCAGGTACTATCTCAATGTTTAAGAAACATTTGGACAGGTACATGGATAGAGGGATATAGGCAAAACGCAGGCAGAAGGGACTAGTGTAGATGGGACATGTTGGTCAGTGTGGGCAAGTTGGACCAAAGGGGCTATTTCCATGCTGTATGACTCCATGCCGCTACGAAACTCTAATTCCGAAGTAGAATCTACTTTGGTTACAAACATGTGATACACTCTTCTTTAAAATGGCCTCACGGTCACTCGCCGATCGATGTCTCACCAAGTGTAACACCCTCTGCTGCACCTTCACTTTAATATTCCATGTAAATACTTATTATAGCACATTCTAATATATCTCTTACCCCTCAGTGGTACACTCCTTGTCATAGCCCTCATTCTCACACCTTTCTTTACATTTCACATCTCTCACTACGTTTCCTGGATCTGTCCATCAGTGTCACAGTCTTTTACTTTTCCCTCATCATAACCTTTTGTATTCGCTGTTGAAAGAATATGTTAGATACTCTCTCGGTAATATGTTTGAATATTTAGTTCAGTCAGTGGTGCACCTGTTAGTGAAGTGCTTTCAAATACATTCCACTTCCTTCACTCTGTCACTTCCATCAATCTCTTTACGCACTTTGGTATAATCTTGGGTATAATGCATCTTGTCAATCGCTCCTCCACAATAAAAAAAATCAGACCAAACTCTGCTACATTATATAGAACACAAAGTGCTGGAGTAACTCAGTGGCTCAGGCAGCATCTCTGGAGGACATGGACAGGTGATTTTGGGGTCTTCAGCCTGAAGAAGGGTTTTGACCCGAACCGCCTGAGATGCTGCCTGACCCACTGAGTGACTTCAGCATTTTGTGTTTATGCAAGATTCGAGCACCTGCACTCCTAGTGCCTCTGCAACATTATAGTGCATGGTGGTGCAGTGGTAGAGTTGGTGCCTTACAGCGCCAGAGACCCAGGTTCGATCCTGACTATGGGTGTTGTCTGTACAGGGTTTGTGTGTTCTCCACATGACCCAAAGACGTACAGGTTTGTTGGCTAATTGGCTTCCTAAAATTGTAATTTGTCCCTAGTGTGTGTAGGATAGTGTTAGTGTGTGGAGACCATTGGTCGGCGCGGACTCGGTGGGCCGAAGGGCCTGTTTCCATACTGTATCTCTAAAAACAAACTACATACTTTCTAAACTACTTTAAAATGATCCCAAAGGTGGACTGTCTGTAGTTTGGGCTCCACTCATTTTGGCTGTGCTTCAAACCAGCCAAGCAGTCATGGTCATGTCAGTGCAAATAAACACATGCATGAAAAGTACAAACAAGCTCAGAGGCATTTATTTTAGCTGCTTGACGTCCAGCAGCGAGACTCTTTCCACATGTACTTGATGAAAGGAACTCTCTGACCTGTAATAATGTATGTACACCACGCCACAATTCAGCAAGAAACCTGTATGTACACATCGCAGTCAAACCAAAGGCATGAGGATTGAAGGTAGCCATTGTAATCCGAGTCCACCATCCACCAGCCTACCCTTAGGTTAGAGCGGCACACATCTGGTGCTGCCATTCTGTCATATCTCCAAAAAGATTTATGGGTTAGTTCCACATTTATTGGCATTTGAAATACTTTTGAAAGCGAGATAATTGTGCACTTATTGGGGCGCGGCCAACAGCGATGGAGAATGTTTCCCAGCACACCCACTTCAGGTAGAGCATGTCCACATGTGGGAGGGAGCGAGATCCCCTCTTTGTGCATTGGTCCCCACACACTGACGGAGGCTCCGCCTGACAATGTGGGGAGCATTACATTTAATTTATGAACACGGACACGGTGACGCAGCGGTAGAGTTGCTGCCTTACAGCGAATGCAGCGCCGGAGACCCGGGTTCGATCCCGACTACGGGTGCTCTCTGGACGGAGTTAGTACGTTCCCCCCGTCGCCCCGAGATCTTCAGTTTCCTCCCACACTCCAAAGACGTACAGGTTTGCAGGTTAATTGGCTTGGTAAATGTAAACATTGTCCCTAGTGGGTGTAGGATAGTGTTAATGTGCAAGGATCGCTGGTCGAACCCGGTGGGCCGAAGGGCCTGTATCTCTAAACTAAAATAAAAGTTGGAGCAACCTATCCAGGTGGTCAACTCTTGTTGGTGTTGCTCCTGCACTCTGGCAATAATTCCAATCCGCTCCTGCTCCCTGATCATTATATTCCCCCTGTGCGGACAATGGACCTTGCCCCATGTTCTCTGGATTCCAACTACTGACTCAAGATAGAGTCATTGAGAGTCATGGTCATACAGCGTGGAAACAGGCCCTTCGGCCCACCTTGCCTACGCCGACCAATATGCCCCATCTACGCTGGTCCCACCTGCCTGCATTTGGCCCATATCCCTTTAAACCTGTCCTATCCATGTACCTACCGAAATGTTTCTTAAGACTGACACATGTTTCTTAAACTTTGCAATATTACCTGCCTCAACTGCCTCCTCTGACAGCTCGTTCCATACACCCACCACCCACTGTGTAAAAAAGTTACCCCTCAGGATCCTATTAAATCATTCCATCCCCACCTTAAACCTATGTCCTCGGGTTCTTGATTGCCCTACTCTGGGCAAAAGACTCTGTGCATTTACCCAATCTAATCTTCTCGTGATTTTGTACACCTCTGTAAGATCATCCTTCATCCTCATGCGCTCTTAACCAATCTCTCCCTGTAGCTCAGGCCCTCGAGTCCTGGCGACATCTTCGTAAATCATCCCTGTGACCTTTCCAGCTTGACAATATCTTTCCTATAACATGGCGATCGAAACTGAACACAATCTCTCAATATGTCCGCACCAATGACTTGTATAACTGTAACATGACCTCCCAACTTCTATACTCCTCTAATGTACAATAGAACTGCAGGATCATCACCCATGCTACTTTATCAACCAAGTGCATTTTCACTGCACAGATGACTCTCTCCAAATTGAGTATTGGGCATTGAGTCATTTCTTTAAATTCCCTTAATCTAAATTGCACTTTCCTCTATCTACCACACCCATCAGCTGCCAAACTGAAGGTTTATCTGCAATTCAAGCCCTCATGAACCCACTTGAATACACCTTTGTCACCTGGCATCTCCTTAGGTTGCTTATTTGTTTTGTTTAGATTTTAGAGGTACATCGCGGAAACAGGCCCTTCGGCCCATCAAGTCCATGCCAACCTGCGATCATCCCGTGCACTACACTTTCTAGCATACTAGGGACAATTTACACTTCACAGCAGACAATTAATCAACAAACCGGCACGTCTTTGGAGTAAGGGGAAACCGGAGCACCTGGGGAAAACCCACGCGGTCACAGGGAGAACATGCAAACTCCGTTAAGATGACACCCATGGTCAGGATCGAACCTGGGTCTCTGGCGCCATAAGGCAGTAACTCTATTGCTGCGCGGCTGTGATGCCTTGATTTGTTTGTTAATGCCCCTTTGAAACAACTTGCTTTTACTGCACCTAACTACAAGCGGCCATTATGATAGTCCCTTAAATTCCACGTTCTTTGCTCCCGGCGTGGTGAGTCCAACCTTCATCCTGCAACCTCCCCCCCCCCCCGCACTCCCCCTCCACCACATTCCCCTCGACATATTATTCAATGATCAGTGACATACTAAGCAGAGCATGAACAAAAATGCTCCGAATTCACGTTGTCACCCCAACAGTGGATTCTAGGCATGTCTGAACACCAGGGCTGTCAACTTGTAACTCTAAATCTGATAAACTGTCAGGGATGCAAAGGCTTTTAAACATGAGTCGCATTAATAAGGAATGACAATTTGGTTTGATATGGAAAGATGCCAATCTGTGTGTCAGAAACCTCCAACTCCCAAAATAGCAGAAACACCATTATAGTGACTTCTTGCTGAAAATTACTTCCATCGGCTTCAAGATCTCTTCCAGAGGCTAGTTTGTCACGTTAAGGCTGACAGTGCACTACCAAGTTTAGTTTAGTTTGGAGGTACAGCGTGGACCGCCAAGACCGCCATGAACAGCGATCCCCGAACACTCATTGTATCCTGCATACTAGGGACAATTTACAGAAGCCAATTAGCCTACAAACATGCACCTCTTTTGAATGTTGGAGGAAAGTCGGGCATGGGGAGAACATATAAACTCCAAACAGGCAGCGGCCGTAGTCAGGATCGAACCTGGGTCTCTGGCGTTGTAAGACAGCAACCTTTCAGGTTTCAACCCGTCAGAAACTGTGCCATGTTGCAGTTGAATCATCTAATTAGACCCTGCCCTCTCAATGAAACATAAAATATACTATTTCAAAAATATGGCTGGAGTATTTCCCCTACTGGCACAAAGATTGATTTTGAAAATCTGGTTGGTATTTTGTTGGTGTTTGGGGGAATCTGCTTGTGCACAATTTCTATTTATTTACTCACCTGTTGCGATCACTGGCAAAGTCCATTTTTGTGTCGTCTCGTCGCATTTGTCCTCGAAAAGCGATGGTGAACTGCCAGAGGTTTGTGGAGGCTGGGTCGATAGAGGCACCGTATTCAAGGTGATGGCAGATAAATGTATGAATTGAGGGCTGTGGCATCAAGCACAGAAGGGGAGTTGAGGCCACCGTAGATGAATGGTTGGGCAGGATCGAGGGACCTGCTGATCTTCTCTGGCTTCTATACTTCTGCGTTTTACTTGCGTTTAGAGATAATTTCCTTTAGAGACGCAGCATAGAAACAGGCCGACCGAGTCCACATCGACCATCGATCAATTGATTCACACCAATTCCATGTTATCCCTCTTTCTCCTGCCCCTTCCCACACACCAACCACCTCCCACTCATCACTGCCCATGCCATTTACTGAGGCCAATTAACCCACAAACCTGCAGGTCTTCGGGATGTGGGAGGAAATCGGAGCACCCGGGGGAAACCCACGCGGTCACGGAGAGAACGTGCAAACTCCGCACAGACAGCACCTAATGCAGCAGCTCTACCAGCTGCATCACTGTCAATGCCAGTCTCAGGCTTGTTCAGTATTGACAGGTCCCCCCCCAGTTACAATCGGGCTCTGTTCCAGAGAACTGTTCTTAACTCAAACAGTTCAAGTCTGAAGCACAGCCAGCCGGCAATATATTTAAATAAAATCACCGGGCAACAAAATGTAGATAAAGAGAATGCAAGACTCTCCTGAACCTTTGATTGTCACTAAAGTGCAATAAAAATGCACCTCTTATTGTAGCAATAAAAGGTGAAATCTTTTATTCTCACTCTTCACAAACATTTCTGCTCATTCGATTACCCGTTTAACACTCCCAGTTCTGATCCACAAATACGTTGCGTAAGTGCATTTCATTGAAATGCCCATGCTGGTTGATGAAGTGGATGTGGGTTGAGGATGGGCAAGCAGCATAAAGCACAACATACAGCAAGGTGGCGCAGCGGTAGAGTTGTTGCCTTACAGTGCCAGAGACCCAGGTTTGATCCTGACCATGGGTGCTGTCTGTACAGAGTTTGCACGTTCTCCCCGTGACCGCGTGGGTTTTCTCCGGGTGCTCCAGTTTTTATGCCAAATCCCAAAGACGCACAGGTTTGTCGGTTAATAAATCGTAGATTGCCCTCAGTGTGTATTATCGTGCATGGGACTGCTGGTCGGCTCAGACTCGGTGGGCTGATGGGCCTGTTTCCGTGCTGCATTCTCCCTGAACTCTCGACTAATAACGAAGGTAGCATTGTCGGGCCTGTCAGCTCATCACTCAGCATGAAGATCATGTTTGTTGGTGAGGATCGTGCAAATCCCAGGGGAGCCTTCAACACTGACGGATGTGACAGGTCAAGCAGCCAGCACCAGGCACTGAACGAGTGCACTAATGGGATGTGCACCAACTGAAGGGCGCTCCTGCCTTTAATATTGCAGGCAATGGGAAAATTAGTGCCTTCGCTCTTTACACTAGGTTGTAATTGATGTGCACTCAGTTCCTGCTCTATCTCCAAATATAATTAATTGTCACCGAACTCAAGACACAGGGCAGATTTCCCGTCAATTTGCGCGTGACATTTCCACTCGTGATGGATGTTGTACAGTTGTTCATTTTAGCACTGTATTTTGCAGAGTTTGCAATGTGCTAAGCGACCACTGATGGGCTGCAAGGCGGTAATTTATGGCGGCTGGGCTTCAGGGGAGATCAAATTTTTATTTTTTTTAAGTTTGAACCTATGCAGAAATTTTCACCTAAGGACTTTTTTAGACATGCCGCAGCGTTTCACAGTCAGTGCATTCTTTTGAAATTGAGTCATTTATTGTAACACACAACAGTCAACTTGAGCATAGCAAACTCCCACTGACTGCATTGTGATCACAATGCAATCATAGACAGTGATTACAACTGAACGAGGGCTAAATAATGTCCAGGACACTTGGTGAGACATGTGTAGGAAGGAACTGCACATGGTGGTTAAAACCAAAGATAGACACTAGTGTAGATAGGACAAGTTGGTTGGTGTGGGCAGGATTGGCCGAAGGGCCTGTTTCCACTCTATGACATTCTTTGCACCAATTACTCTTTCAGGTGAGTACACATTATTTCAGGAGCAAAAAGCTGGAGTAACTCAGCGGATCAGGCAGCATCTCTAGGGAGAAGCAATGGGTGATGTTTCAGGTCGAGACCATTCTTCAGACTAGTCTGAAGAAACGTCACCCATTCCTTCTCTCCAGAGATTCTGCCTGTCCCGCTGAGTTACTCCAGCTTTTTGCTCCTGAAATAATGTGTACTCACCTGAAAGAGTAATTGGTGCAAAGAATGTCATAGAGTGGAAACAGGCCCTTCGGCCAATCCTGCCCACACCAACCAACTTGTCCTATCTACACTAGTCCCATCTGCCTATGTTTGGCCCATATCCCTCCAAACCTGTCCTATCCATGTACCTGTCTAAATGTTTCTTACACATTGCGATACTACCTGCCTCAACTACCTTCTCTGGCAGCTCGTTCCACACACCCACCACCCTTTGTGTAAAATAGAAGCATTCTATTTAGGGGGGGAGAGGCGGGCCAGGTAATAGGGTGAAACAGTGAAGGAGGGGATTTTGATCGGCAGATGGTTGGACAAAGACCAGAGATGAAAAGGCAGAAGGTGTGAGACAAAAGGATTGAATAATTGCGAATTGTGAAGCTAGAGGAAGGAATGTAGATGGAGGAGGAGAGGAGAACTAGGAGTAAGTCTAGATGGGGCATCCGGGAGGTGGGGGTGGGATTTCTCAACTGAAGGCAAGCACCACCTATTCTGCTCCGAGAGCTTATGAACTTATGAACTTATATGTGTTCAAATCTTTCCGTGGCCTCATCCTCCCCATTCTTGTGGCTTTTATGGAGATGTGAAATTTAAAAAAAGAATGGTGAAGATATGTGTAGGCTCCCTACAGTCAACATTTATTATGGGGAACAAAGAAATGGCAAGTCAAGTTTGGGTCTGTCTTCAAAAATGACCTGTTTGAAATATTAGAGAACCTCGGATCTAGTGAGTGTGAACCAAAAAAAAGATAATTATTTGTGGGGAAATGTTATGAGGTAAATTGATGCGCTGGAAGGTTGATTAATCCCCTCGGCCTGATAGTCTGCATCCCACAGTACTTAAGGATGTGGCTCCAGAAATAGTGAACGCATTGGTGTCATTTTCCAACATTCTTTACACTTTGGATCCGTTCCTATGGCTTGGAGAGTATTATGACAAGGTCCCACGTAAGAGATTAGTGTGGAGAATTAGTGCAGATGGGGTTGGCGGTAATGTACTGACATGGATAGAGTTGGCAAGTTGGAAAGAAAGAGTAAATATAAGCAGGTCTTTTTCTATCTGGCAGTGGGAGACTGTAAAATTCAGTGTTTGGACTGAAGCTATTGACTTAGATGAGGAAATTAAACCTTTATTAAGCACATCTTAGGTACAGAACAAGTTTGTAGTAGTAGTACATTGAGACCATATACAGAGTCGCCAGGTTTGGGGCCATTTTCAAGTCCCAGTTGTTGTAAGTGCAGAGTTTCTTAACCTGATCATGAAGGCCCGTTGTCCTGGTGACGTTGCAGGGTCAGCCTGGCCCAGCGAAACCGACCTCCACTGCTGCTCCACCACTCCGTGCAGTTACTGGTCACGTCCAGTCCGCGTGCTCAGCTTCATGGAGCGGCCCCCGATCCAGCCGAGCCCCAGGCTGTTGCAGGGCCTCCAATGGCCCGCTCCACCATTGAGACACTGCACTGCCTCCCACAGCCGGTCTGCTTACAGTTCCGACTCTGACTCCCTCTTCTCCGGTCCTTGGGGGTGAGCAGGGGCCGGGCTCGACAGCCTCCCTCTCTGGGCAGGTTTCCGGTTCCACGGTGGCCGCGCCAGGCCTGATGCCTGGCTATGGCCGTAACTTGCCTGAATCCTTCTGTCGCACGGCTCACCAAGCATGTCGAAGGTTACGGGGAGAAGGCAGGAGAACGGGGTTGAGAGGGAAAGATAGATCAGCCATGATTGAATGGTGGAGTAGACTCGATGGTCCGAATGGCCTAATTCTGCTCCTATGACTAATGAACATGAACTCAGCAGGGCAGGCAGAGTCTGTGAAGGGAATAGACAAACAATGTTTCTGGTCGAGATCTTTCTTCAGACTAACAAGCGAAGTTTCAGATTAGGATTTGACCCATCAAGTCAACTCCACCATTCAATCATGGCTGGTCTATCTTTCTCTCTCAACCCCATTCTCCTGCCTTCTCCCTGTAACCTTTGACACTCTTAATAAGTCCCTCCATCACTTTATTGTTTGCTCATGCTGGAGCTTTGTGTATCATCCTCACCTCATCTGCTTCGTATCATCCACAAACTCAGAGATATTATGTTTAACTCTCTCATCTCAGTCAATATATGTTCTCGACCCGAAACGTCACCCATTCCTTCTCTCCAGAGATGCTGCCTGTCCTGCTGAGTTCCTCCAGCTTTTTGTGTCTTACATTGTAAAGAAGTTGGGTGGCCATGTTACACTTATACAAGATGTTAGCGAGGCCACGTTTTCGAGTATTGTGGTCAGTTTTGATCACCCTGTTATAGGAAAGATGTTGTCAAGCTGGAAAAGGTGCAGAAAACATTTACGAGGAGAACTCTAGGGCCTGAGCTACGAGTAGAGGTTGACCATGCTAGGACATTATTCCATATTTGAGCGCAGGAGGATGAGGGGTGATCTGATAGAGGTGTGTGCACATGATCATGAGAGGAATAGATAGGGTACTGGATTCTGGATACTCTTTTATCCAGAGTAGAGGAATCGAGAAATCGGTGAGCTGAAGGGCCTGTTTCCACGCTGGATCTCTAAAAATATAAATAAAAATAAAACAACGTGGGTTGAATTTCATTAAAACAAATGTCTGTGTAAAGCAGTTGGTGGAATTATTTCTCCCCATTCCGCTCTCTGACACACGCACACACACACACACACACACACACACACACACACACATGCGCACACCCTCACACACACACACAGGATAACAGTTCATTCGGAACTTGACGTAATCCACCCGACAGTGTTTGGGGTGGAGAAGTCACCCAAAGTGAAACAAATCAACCAGATAAAAAAGGCAACGTTTGTGAAGGATCTTGACAGTGGGTTCTCATTGCTAGAGGGCCCTTTGCATTCTTGACAGAGGTCAGATGTCAGCTAGTAGGATGCTCCACATGTCTGTCATCTTCAAGGGTTTAAGTACAATTAACAATAATGGATGGAGAGATAATGGGTGGTGGTTGAAAGAGGAGGGGAGGAGTAGGTGTCACTCCAGCTAACTGGAACCTTTGCCAGTCTGCCGTCGTCAGCTGTTTTTTGAATGCTGGTTGTCAAAATGGGTCCGTTTATCCCCTGTATGATCAGTGAAGTGTGCAGCCCAGCTTGGATGGTTGGGTTAACAGAGAGAATTCAAACTGCCCACTCCCCACTGATTGTGTCGGCCAACGTGGCCACTGGTGCTGTAAACTCTCCAAGCCAGTTGCCTTGTTTACAAAATATTCCAGCCACAACTCCAGCTCCATCTCCAGTTCTTAAGGCAGAGATAGATAGATTCTTGATTAGTACGGGTGTCAGGGGTTCTGGGGAGAAGGCAGGAAAAAATGGGGTTAGGAGGGAAAGATAGATCAGGCGTGATTGAATGGCGGAGTTCACTTGATGGGCCGATTGGCCTATTTCTGCTCCTATCATTTTCGGCCTTATGACAGTGTGCTTTCCTATATATCGTTAATCTGCCTTGCCCAAACAAACGTAACTACATGCTTCTTTGGCGTGACTGAGGGAGGAACTGAAGAACGTACTCAGGACCACAGTCACCTGTTTTTGCACACACACCCGCACATACAACAACTCTCCTTTTCCTCCCATCTTCTTGGCCGGTAGGCTCGGGATCAAGGATGACCTGTTTCTCTGTGGAATTCTCTGCTAAAGAAGGCAGTGGAGGCCAATTCACTGGATGTTTTCAAGAGAGAGTTAGATATAGCACTTAGGGCTAACAGAATCAAGGGATGTGGGGAGAAAGCAGGAACAGGGTACTGATTTTGGATGATCAGCCATGATCACATTGCTGGCTCGAAGGGCTGAATGGCCTACTCCTGCACCTATTTTCTATGTTTCCCTGTTTCAATCCCTGTTCCTTTGGATCTGAGGTGGTTGATGAGGTGGATGTGGATCCCTTAGATTCTGATGCATGTGGAAGATTGATGGGGAGGGCAGATGGAAGAGATAGGTGCTTTCTATCATTTACACTGGACTTCTCTGCGCTTGTAATGTGCAATGTACTTGAGATTTTCAACCCTGTCCTGAATGTACCTCCTCCTTATTGAAGGTGGACACAAAATGCTGGAGTAACTCAGCGGGGACAGGCAGCATCTCTGGAGAGAAGGAATGGGTGATGTTTCGGGTCGAGACCCTTCTCCTCCTCCTTATTGATGCTGTTAACCTGCAAAAAGTGCAGGGAAGATTTTCAAAGCTGTTGTCAAGACCTGAAAGCCTGAGCTGTAGGTAGATTTGGACAGGATAGGACAGGATAGGATAGAGTGCAGGAGCCTGAGGGGTGATTTTGTGTATACAACCATGAGGGGAATAGATAGGGTGAATGTATAATCTTTTACCCAAAGCAGGGCAATCAAGAACTAGAGGACATAGGTTTAAGGTGAGAGGGGAAAGATTTAATAGGAACCTGAGGGGCAACCTTTTTTACAAAAGAGGGCAGTGGGTATATGTAACAAGCAGGCAGAGGAGGTAGTTGAGGCAGGTACATAACAGCATTTAAAAGACATTTGGACCAGTACGTGGAAAGGAAATGTTTAGAGAGATATGGGACCACGTGGGTTTTCTCCGGGTGTTCTCCTGAAAAGTAGATTAGCCATGATCAAGTGGCGGAGCAGACTTGATAAGCCAAACGGCCTAATTCTGCTCCTACGTCCTATGGTCTTGTGGTGACTGGGAGTCTGTGGTAGGGGCCATAAAGAGGAGGCTCATTTGATGCATAAACAGGGGTGCAGATAAATAGTCTACAAATTCTCGGCAAGTCTGTGCCTCCTGTACCACATCCTAAGACTAGGAAACAACTGCCGATATGTTTCCAGGCCAATCTGGCATGGAGAATCCCACACTCTGATTTTTGTGAGATGCCTCTCCCCATGAAAATTGAAGAGACTTTTGGATAGGCACATGGATAGGCGGGGAATGGAGGGAGATGAATTACGTGCAGACAGATAAGAGATGAACATCATGTTCAGCAGAGATATCGTGGGCTGAAGGGCCTGTTCTTGTGACGTACTACTCCATGTTCTATGGTCTAGACCTCTCCAGAAGCAACCCACAGACGTCTCATCACTTTCACCCTCCATCACACATGGTGGCGCAGCGGGAGATTGCTCCCTTACCGTGCCAGAGACCCAGGTTCGATCCTGACTATGGGTATTGTCTGTATGGAGTTTGCACGTTCTCCCCATGACCTGCATGGGTTTTTTCCGGGAAGCTCTGGTTTACTCCAAAGACGTACAGGTTCGTAGGTTAATTAGTTTGGTATAAATGTAAATTGTCCCCAGTGCATGTGGGATAGTGTTAGTGTGCAGGGATCCATGTTCCGTGTGGGCCGAAGGGCCTGTTTCCGTGCTGGATCTCTAAACTAAAACTAAATATGAAAAATGCAACAAAGCAAGTCCCTGAGTGTAGAAGCTAAATGTCACCCAATGCTAAACACCAGGGGAAAGCACGTGCTCAGAATGCTGGGTGCATCCATTTTAATCTAAATACTGGTTGGGTTTATCAAAGGCAGGGTGTGAAAATGAAGCAGGGGTGGATCGGGAGCTGAGGCTGTTCCCAGCTCCAAGGTGCAGCGTCAGGCTGCGTTGGTATTTTGACCCCTTCTGACCCACTTGAACCACTTCATTTGGGAACAATGGCCAGTGAGTAGCAATGCACTCGACAGGCATGTTTGTCTTTTTATGAAAGGGCTAATCATTGATTCAATAAACAGACTAGCCACTTTCTGATCCCCAAAATAAAAGGAGACCATCTCTCTCTCTCTCTCTCTCTCTCTCTCCTGCCCGCTCTTTGCCACTGACCTGTTGGGCAGAGAGAGGAGAAACACTGATAGACTTGTGGAAGCACTCAAATGCAATTTATACTGAACCACAAAAGGAAATCTATGATCGCTAGAAGAAAGACAATAATGTAAAGGAAAGTAATCCATCTCTTTCAAGATTGTATGGGCTATATTTGATTCTCATGGAGTCAGCTAATATTTATTGCCAGGGAATAGAAAAATAATGGAAGATTGCTTCTATATAGCACCCATTACACCCTCAGGACATTTCCAAGCTCTTTATTGTCAATCAAATGCTTTTAGATAGTGTAGTGATTGTGTATTAAAGAGGCAGAGGCTTAGACTCACAGAGCACAGAAACAGGCCCTTCAGCCCACCAAGCCCATACTGACCATCACGCAACTGTTCACACTAATCCCATTTTATTTTCTCTATACACTGTCGCTATTGGCACTGATTCCTCTTTTTGTTTTTCTAAAGTCTAGGGCAAGTTTTTTTTACACAGAGAGTAGTTTATTGTTTGGTTAGAGATACAGGACGGAAACAGGCCCTTCGGCCCACCGAGTCCGCACCGACCATCGATCCCCGCACATTAAGACTATCCTACACACAGTAGGGACAGGTTACACTTATACCAAGCTAATTACAGTAACCTATAGGCTTGTACATCTTTGGAGTGTGGGAGGAAATCGAAGATCTCGGAGAAAACACATGCGGTCACGGGGAGAACGTACAAACCCCATACGGACAGCACCCGGGTCTCCGGCGCTGCATGCGCTGTAAGGCAGCAACTTGACCGCTGCGCTACCGTGACCGTCCTTGGACATGCTAATGCTAATGGATATTGGACAATGAGTTGTTGGTGCTTAGAACGTTCTCCCAGGGCCAGTGGTGGTGCCGGATACGATAGTGGTCTTTCAAAGGGTTTTGGATAGGCACATGGATCTGCAGGAAAAGGAGGGATGTGGATCATGTGCAGGCAGAGGAGCTTCGTTTAAATTGGCGCCATGTTTGGCACAGACACTGTGGGCCAAAGGGCCTTTTCCTGTGTTGCACCTTTTCTATATTTTATGGTCTATGACTCCCCCCATTCACTCACACACTAGAAGCAATTTACAGGGGCTAATTAACCTACCGACCCGCATATCTTTGGGGGGGGGGGGGGGGTATTGGAAGACCCAGGAGAAACCCTTGCTGTTACAATGAGAACGTGCAAACTCCACATAATGACCAGGATTAAACGAGGCCGCTTGAGCTGTGAGGCAGCAACTCTGCTAGCTGGTTTAGGCCAAAGAAAGACACAAAGTGCTGGAGTAACTCAGCGGGTCAGGCAACACCTCTGGAGAACATGGATAGGCGATGTTTCGAGTCGGGGCCTTATACTTAACATGGCTCTTCAGAAGTGATCACGTTTACATTCCTTCCTGCACACTGATTCAGCATGTCCTCTGCGGAACAGTAATCGCAGCAGAGTGGGACTCCCACTGTTCATCCTTTGCCCTCCGCTGTCTCCTTGAGAATCAGGGCCCCTTTTGGGGTCTGAACATAGACAAAACCGTTTGAGTTCGATCCAGTCACCGTAGTCAGTGGATAGTCAAAGGTGACCATCCCAGACAGGGCAAGCCCAGCGGTGTTGACTCCAAGCACAAGGCCCCCTCGAGGGAAAATACTGATAAAATGGCTGCTGAGAGACTGACAGAAGAAAGATTCCCACACAATGGAGAGCGATAGTAGACACCGCTGGAATATAATAAATATTTATTTATGCGAATGCAGTTCCCTGTAATTTATTCAAATTGCATGCTGTAAAGAGCCAAACATTTCCACGGGAGATTAAGAAAGATCTCTGTTAATTATCGGGTTTGCAAGGAAGAAGAGTTTAAGAGGAACAGGTTGATCCATGGTTTTGTACGATCCGTTTTGGAAAGTAAGAATCTCTCACAAAAACCGCGAGGAAAGGCTTTCGTTAACGGTTATGAGAGGAATAAATTCTTTGAGCTCATTACAATGGGGGAAGAGAGCGAGGGAAAGGGCCAGTGACAAATCTTGGCTCGCATTTTGGGGAAGAAATATTTAGATTTATGTAACAGGAAATTTCATTGCACTTAAAGCATTAGGTTTTTATCAAAAAAAAAAGAATATCACTGTACCTGGGTGTACGTGATAATAAATGAAACATTGAAATCATCGCATTTTAATCCCATTTTTTTCAAATTGAGAAGAAAAATTGTCATTGTGGTTTCATGCTGTGTTAAAGATTTTGAGTCAGATTTACCTTAAAAGAACCAGGTTTGTCCTTAGCTCTCAGACCCTCTTTTTCTCTCTCTTTCTAGCTCTCTCTCTTATTTTAATGAGCACAAAGGGGTTATTCCGCCTCAACAGTCACGGAAGCCTTTTCCTCAGTAATTTGTCAGAGATTCTCATTTTCCAAATCAGATCACACTAACTTGTTCCAAATCCAATAATTAACGATGATCTTCCTTAAGCTCCTGTGAAAATGTTTGGCTCTTTCCACAGTGTACAATTTGAATAAATCACAAGTAATTACTTCGCCAGATTATCATATGTTACATTTAATGTCCGTGGAATCCTATTATGCAAAAATGGCTGATGTGTTTGTCTGTGTTCAATATCTGAATTCACTTCAAATCCATTGGATAAAGTATCCTCGGACTGTTTCTGTTTCTGTTTTTCTCTCTCTATCTTGCTCTCTCTCCTCTCCTCCCCTCCCCCATCCCTCTCCTTCTTTCCCACCTGCTCTCTCTCTCCTCCAACCCACCTCTCTCTCTGAAGAAGGGTTTCGGCCCGAAACGTTACCTATTTCCTTCGCTCCATAGATGCTGCTGCACCCGCTGAGTTTCTCCAGCATTTTTGTGTACCACCTCTCTCTCTATCCTTCCCCACCTCTCTCTCTCTCTCTCTCTCTCTCTCTCTCTCTCTCTCTATCCTTCTCTCTTTCCCCCACTCTCCCTATCTCCCCTCTCTCTCTATCCCACACTCTCTCCTCATCTCTCTTCCCCACATTGTCTCTATCTCTCCTCTCTCTCTCGCTTTCCCCCACTCTCTGACACTCTCTCCCTACCTCTATTCCCCAACTATTTCTCTCCCTCTCTCCTCCCCACTCTCTCTCCTCTCTCCCTCTCTCCCTCTCTCTTTCCCTCTCTCCCTTTCTCCTACTCCCCCTCTCTCCCACTTTCTCTCCTCCTCTCCCTTGAAAACATCTTGACACAGAGGGGTGGAGCCACATACAGATTACAGAGGACATTGACCTAGAACATGCATGGATTTAAAAACAAAGGATGAGAATTTTAAAATCAAGATAAAAATTGTAATGGAAGATAAACACAAAAACTGGAGTAACTAAGTGGGACAGGCAGCATCTCTGGAGAGAAGGAATGGGTGACATTTTGGGTTGAGACGCTCCTTCAGAAAATTGTAATCACTCAGGATCTCAAGATAATAGAGGAAACAGTGTTTGAGATCAGATCACACTATGTTAATGAAGGAGAAGATCATATCCATTTGTCCAACCACCTATTTGTTACAGTAGACTACTTTAGAGATATAGTGCGGAAACAGGCCCTTCAGTCCACTGAGTCAGCGCCTGACCAGCGATCACCTCATACACTAGCGTTATCCTACACACTAGGGACAATTTATCTACAAACCTACGGCAGCTGAGGAAGCACATTCTGCCGCAGGCAATGATGGTCCAATTCTGCACGGCCATTGTAGAGTCTGTTCTCACCTTCTCCATCATGGTCTGGTTTGACTCAGCTACCAAGCACGACACCTGGAGGCTGCAGCGAATTGTCCGATCAGCTGAGAAGGTTATTGGCTGCAACCTTCCCTCCATTGATGAACTGTGCACTGCAAGGGCCAGGAAGCGAGCGGGCAAGATCATCTCTGACCCCTTTCACCCTGGCCACAAACTCTTTGAATCACTTCCCTCTGGAAGGCGACTCCGGACTGTCAAAGCTGCCACAGCCAGACATAAAAACAGTTTTTATCCACGAGTAGTTGCTCTACTCAACAGCCAAAAATCTGTAGCCTCCCTTTGATCTGGTATTTTGTTGGTTCACATGCTTGTTCAATGGTGTTTTATCATTAATGTTTTATTATTATTCATGTTTAGTATTTTCTGAGTCATTCGTAACTGTCACTGTATGTCATGTTGTTACTTGTGGGCGGAGCACCAAGGCAAATTCCTTGTATGTGAATACTTGGCCAATAAACTTACTTAATTACTTACCTGTACGCCTTTGGAATGTGGGAGAAAGCCCACGTGATCACAGGGAAAACGTACAAACTCCGTACAGACAGCAAGTGGTCAGGTTCAAACACGGGTCTCTGGCGCTGTGAGGCAGCAACTCTACTGCTGCGTCGCCGTGCTGCCCCTAATGTACTCTAATGTGATTTCTGGCAGTCAGCAAAAACAACCATCCAGGCCTGTCAGACAAGTGCTAATTATCTATGGGAAACCTTGGGAAATATTGTACCAAACCCAATAATATTATTGGAAATCAGAAACAAAACCAGTAAATGTTGGAAATTCACACACCTTACTCCAGTGGCTGGTGATGGCAGCTTCCCCTCCTGAGAAACTGTTGCTTTCCTGTTCCTGTGCTATAACTGTTCTACTTCTACGATGTGGGCAATACCACCATTTATTGTCCATCCCTAATCGGTCCTTAAGGAGATGGTGCTGACAATGTGATGGTTTAATGTTGATCTTCATTGCTATGTTTGCAGTTTAGAGGGGGGACCTCATTGAAACCTACCGTCTTGTTAAAGGCCTAGATGAAAGGCTCTGAAAACTAAGGGTGTTGGAAAATCGGTGGTGGATCTGGACCGATACCAAGACTGGTCTCTGTCACACATTCCTGATTATTGGCTGCATTTAAAGCCCACAGCTGTCATGGTGGGATTTGAAGTCAGATCTCCAGAATGTTAGGTCAGGTCTCTGAATTGATGAGCGAGTAAGTTAACTGCTGTGTCACCCCTGTACCCACATGTCCACACCAGAGTTTGAAATTCCTGCCAATTTACAGCTCTGAAATTCTAATGGTAACGTGGACCAGCAGATTAAATAAGCTGCATTTCTCCAACAGTATAATATGCGTATTTTATTGCGATCTGCTTTCACTCTGGTCGTCCTTTTGTTTGCTTAGACATGGCACACACTTGGTCTTTGCAGCCTCCAGTTACAATAAGTCTGTATTTCTTCAAACATGTTTATTTTCATTTGTTTTTTTATTTAATGTGTCCCGCGGTGATGTGAGGGTCTATTTCGATCTCTGAGATACTGAGGGATATTAGAGTCATACATCGTGGAAACAGGCCCTTCGGCCCAATTTGCCCACACCGACCAACATGCTACATCCCACCTGCCTGCGTTTGGCCCATATTCCTCTAAAACTGTCCTATCCATGTACCTGTCTAAATGTTTCTTAAACATTGCGATGGTACCTGCCTCAATTTCCTCTTTCAGCAGCCCGTTCCATACGCCCGCCACCCTTTGTGTGAAAAAGTTACCCCTCAGGTTCCTATTAAATCTTTCCCCCCTCACCTTAAACCTATGTCCTCTGTGACTCTGTGCATCTACCCGATCTATTCCTCTCATGATTTTATACACCTCTATAAGATCATCCCTCATGCTCTCGCATGCACTCTCACTTCTTTCTTCTCCTTGATCTTTGAACAAATGCACTCACTGCGAAGGCTGATGCGGGTGGGCGGGAGGTTTGTGGTGAGGAGGGGGGCGGCGGGGGGGAGGGGGGCAGTTACAAAAGAAGAGTGGAGATGAGGGGACAAAATCGTATTCATCTGCAATCCTTCTGAGCTCCCCTCTGAAGCTGTGGACAGGGTAAGAAAGATCGGATTAAGCATCTTGTGTGTCCGACGTTTCTACGGGAAAAGAGAGAGAGGCCAGCTCAGCAAAATAATATTGAATTGCATTGGGAGAGGAGAGCCTTTGTCTTCCGTGGAGTAACGCCCCTGTTGCCCCACTGATGGAAGTGAAAGGCCTGGATGTGTCAGCTCCCCTTTTACAGGGAGAGAATGGTCTGGGCTTCATATTCAGCTGAGCTTTGCGTGATAATGGACTGTCAGAATGGTGTTAAAAGGTCAGATCTGCCTTCACACCCAGGTTAATCCCGATAAACCCTCCACACATGGGTGCCAAACACCGAGCACGAAGATGGGATTTCCGCCATTTCCACCACTGCATCCCCAGGGAAACCCATGGTGTTCACCCCCTCTGGTCGCAGCACCATCAGTCTGGAACTAAATTAGCCAACCCATACTTCAGCTGGTGTTTACTTGCATTCATTTAGTTTAGAGATACAGCGCGGAAACAGGCCCTTCGACGCACTGAGTCCGCGCAGACCAGTGATCCCCGCACACTAACACTATCCAATACACATTAGGGACAATTTACAACTTTACCAAAGCCAATTAACCTGCAAACCTATACGTCCTTGGAGTGTGGGAGAAAACATATCCACCTGGGGGTAAGATTTTGACTGTGGGTGGACATAAAGTGCTGGAGTAACTCAGCGGGTCAGGCAACATCTCTGGAGAAAAGGAATAGGTGACGTTTTGGGTCGTGACTGATCGTAATGACTGACTGTATGACTGTCTACCCTATCTATGCCTCTGCTCATTTTATATACTTCTCTCAACCTCTGTCGTTGGCGCCCAAGCCAGGCGACTCTTTGTGTACTGGTCCAAGGTCATTACAATCGCTCCACTCTTTTAAACCTTTCTCTAAACAACAACATTTCATAATCTAACTGTACATTAATTGTTATTCCCTTTATTATATATCTGTATACTGTGGACGACTTGACTGTAATCATGTATAATCTTTCCGCTGACTGGATAACGCGCAGCAAAAAAGCTTTTCACTATACCTCGATACATATGACAGTAAATTATACTAAAACAATACAAGCTTGTCCAACCCTGTACCAAATACACATTAGTCCAGGCAGCATTCAGGGACCTCTTCTGTCAATTTTTTGGGGGTGATTCTCTGGTGAACTGTGCTTTCTGGTATTAGTTTAGTTTAGTTTAAAGATACAGCGCGGAAACAGGCCCTTCAGCCCACCGGGTCCGTGCTGACCAGCGATCCCCGTACACAAGCACTATCCTTCAAACTTGGGACAATTTACAATTTTTACTGAAGCCAATTAACCTACAAACCTGTACGTCTTTGGTGTGTGGAAGGAAACCGGAGCACACAGGGGAAAGCCCATGCGGTCACAGGGAGAACGTACAAACTCCATCCAGACAGCACCGGTAGTCAGGATCGAACCCGGGTCTCTGGCGCTGTAAGGCAGCAACACTACTGCTGAGCTCTGTACAGATGAATCAATGTTCTTTCATTACTCTGATTCCTAACAGAGCCAGTTTTATTGTGCTCGGCGTTGCTCCAACATGCTAGCATGGCCTGGGAGAGCTCTCCACAATCTCAGAGAGCTGATGTGGCTTTTCCAGGCAGTAGCCCTGTGTGAAATCACTACTATGTGCTCACCACATTCTCATGTGTGCAGTTCGCTGGACAGATGAATTTGGGTGGTTGCTGGGTTTATGCAACAGAAGTGGAATGAAGTGAATCACATACACGGGAACACATTCCATGCTCCTATTCTCGACCCCAGCTGTTGATGCATTTACTGGTTTTTAGTTTAGTTTGGCTTAGAGTCACAGCACGGAAACAGGCCCTTCGGCCCACCAAGTCCACGCCGACCAGTTATCCCTTACACATGTGCTATCCTACAACTTGGGACAATTTACAATTTTTACCAAAGCCAATGCGCCAACGAACCTGTAATATATTTGGAGTGTGGGAGGAAACCGGAGCACCCGGAGAAAACCCATGCGGTCACGGGAGAATGTACAAACCCCAGACAGACAGCACCCATAGTCAGGATCGAACCCGGGTCCCTGGCGCTGTAAGGCAGCAACTCTACCGCTGTGCACTATGCCACCGTTATTGGGCTTGTTTTCTCAAGGAGTTACAAATCGTATTGATGCACTTGATAGGAAATTCAATTAACAAAGGCCAAAGGAACCTTGGGCGGAACAAGGACCAAATCACTTAGTTCTATACAATAACAGGGTCCAGTGTAAAGTGAAAGCTGAGAAATTAAAGGCACGTGGTCCCTCCTACTCGGCATATGCCTGCCAACAACAACATTTCTAATGAATTTTCAGTTCACGTTGAAGTGGGTGTTAAAAGCTGACTCATATTAATTAACTTTACAAAAATGATTGGAAGGCTGTGTGCCATAAGTGTAATTCTCCTACTGAGTGTGTGACTGCTGATTTTTCTCTTGTTATTGCAGACTAGACAATAGTGAACCGTGGAATGTTATGTAGCTGATAACCTGATTACCAATAGCCTCATGAGGAGGTGTGGAGGTGGTGTAGCAATGGGGGGTGGTGAGCTTGTATTGTCTTTCTTTTTACACCTTTGTTCCTACATTTAAACGAATTAAAACCTTCCTGGGAAGTTATTCAAAAACTGCTGTGCTCACAGTTGAAGCGGGAAGAGTACTCGAGGGGGTGAGAGCTGTGCAATGATTGGAAGTAAATGATTCAGCAACTACAGAGAGCAACAAAACTCCCACACAGACATCCGCACACATGCGCGAGCACACTAATACGCAAGCAGATACACACACACATAAACACAAACATACACACACACGCACACGGAGAAGCATGCACACACACAAATACACACACGCACACACTCGAAGACCCACGCACGCAAACACACAAGCAGATATGCACATACATAAACAGAAACTTGCACACACACACACACACACACTTACAGGCACATGCTCGAAGAAGCACACATACACACATGCACAAACACACGCATACACACGCACGCGCGCACACACGCTCACACTCACGCTCACACACACACTCACGCTCACACACACACTCACGCTCACACACACACTCACGCTTTCATAAGATGCATAACTATTAAAATGATGGATCCCTGACAAGAAAACTCAAGTCAAGAGAGAATCAAAAGTCAAGAATGTTTAATTGTCAACTCCACCGAGACAGTGACCATGAAATTCTTACTTGCTGCAGCTTTACAGTCATATTCATGCTACAACACAAAAAGTTAAATATTCAATAATTAATAATGCAATAAATGATCAGTATTACTAGGTAACCAGACCATAATAGTGTAAAGTACTTAGTGCAGGATAAACAAACTCCATTGTAGACCGTTGCTGAGGTGGGGTTGTGGTTAGGGTTGTGCCGGGTGGTTTAAGAGCCTGATTGTTGCTGGGAAGAAGTTGTTCTTGAACCTGGAGGTCACGGTTCTTAGGCTCCTGTACTTTCTTCACGATGGTAGCAGCGTGACACGGGTGATGTGGAGCTTTGTAGATATTAGCTCCGTTTTGAGCTTCCTGTAGATCGCTTTGATGGTGGAGAGGTCAATGCCCGTGATGGATTGGCCAATGCCCACCATTTTGTTCAGCCTCCTTTGTCCTCGGGCATTTGAGTTATTGAATTAGGCCATGATGCTACATAGAAATATGCTGTCAACCATGCGCACCTGTCGAAGTACGATAGAGTATTTGGCGACATCTTCTCAATCTTCAGAGGAAGTAGAAATTCCTTGACCATAACTCCTGTTTAACTCGAGGAAACCTGAGAGTCCTAATGCCAGGGGTTCAGATCATTCAAAGGTACACACAAAATGCTGGAGTAATTCAGTGGGTCAGGCCACATCTCTGGAGAAAAAGAATAGGTGACCCTTTCAGGTCAGAACCCGTCTTTTCAGACTGAAAGTAGAGGTGGGGGAGTGGGGGCAGGGGAGCATGGGTGGGACGAGGAGCTGGAGGCGAGAAAGGGCCAGAACTATTCAGGGCCGGCAACAGATGACCTCAGGAATGGTGGAGCCCATAATGTGTTCTGGCCCTTTCCTACTTCCAGTGCCCTCCCCACTTCCACTTTCAATCTGAAGAATGGTTCCGACCAGATACTTCACCATTTCCTTTTTCACCACAGATGCTGCCTGACCCGCTGAGTTACTCCAGCACTTTGTGTCTATCTGTTCATTACATTGATGATTGTGGGAGACTGCTTGCACAGCTTGGCTGGTGCTTCCTACACTTCAAAATATACGCCTTTATCTGTGAACTGGGTTTAAAGCACTGGGAAAGATATATAAAGTGTTCTATTTGAAAGCATCTTTTTGGTGTTTTCTCCACTCAAATCCATCCGTGTAACCAATAAAGCAAGAAATTACACTAATAATCTTCTTTGTAGTGCCCCTATGATTTTTTTCTCGGGAGTTACTGAGGCATTGCGTGGGAGATTAATCTTTAAGTATTGCTAAACAATCTTGAATGGTTGGTAGCCCAGCTGTGATTGGTACTGATGCAAAATAGCTGCAAAATTACCAACGATTTCTTCTGAAGCTTTTAGCCTGAAATGGAGGGATATGAATGCTGGGTCTGTATTATTAATGCCCTTCACAGCTCCATTTCCATCTCAGCTCTAAATGCTTTAGTCACATTCAATTACTTTCAATTGCAGTTCCAAGAAAAAATGTCACCCAAGGGCCTGGCACAGTGGCGCAATGGCGCAGCGGTAGGGTTGCTGCCTTACAGCGCCAGAGACCCAAGTTCGATCATGACCATGGGTGATGTCTGTACATTCTCCCCGTGACCTGCGTGGGTTTTCTCCCACACTCCAAAGACGTACAGGTTTGTAGGTTAATTGGCTTTGGTAAAATTGCAAATTGTCCTTCGTGTGTAGGATCGTGTCAGTGTACAGGGTGATCGCTGGTCGTCGCGGACTCGGTGAGCCGACGGGCCTGTTTCCGCGCTGTATCTCTAAAGTCTAAAGGGTCCTAATGTCCCAGTGACAAATTCCCACACAGAGCATCAGAAAGGGGCAGGATTAGTCTGGTTGTGAGTTTGCTGGTTCATAGCAAAAGAGCATCAATAACAGTTGACCCCTTGGGTAAGGTCCTGCCTTTGTCACTGCAGCCATGCTTCAGAAAAGGTCAACGTCTTCTGCAGCAAGATTGGAGGCAATGCCGTCATTAAGCCACAGATCTAAAGAATTGGAACGTGCCTTAACTTATGCATTGTCGGGGGAAAAAATTGGCTTGGGAAGAAAAATGTATGAGAGAACAAAGTACCTGAATATGAAGAATGGGGACCAGCAAAGAAATGTACATTGTAATTAAAAGGAGTGATGTAATCAATGGAATGACTTCACCACTGGGGCTCAGTCGCTCTAATGTGTTTGCTTAAGCTTTGCACAATTAACAACTTTTTCACTGCCTGAATGTAGGAATGCCAAACCTATTGCTGTGCATTACCAACAGGTCATGAACATTCAGCAATGGTTGTATAGAGGTCCTTGGAGGGTGTGGAGGAGACATTACGACATCTTTTGTGTGAAAAGAAAATCATTCAGTAAGCCACACAGCTACCTGAGTTTGGAAAGGTGCTATTGAATAATAGGTCTTTGAGCAGAACTAACTTCCTATTTTTTCTCATGCAAAGGACAGTAGCAGAAATGATTGAAATATTTTTGATTGATTCCAAACACACCCCAAAGACGTACATGTTTGTAGGTTGTGCAGAAAGGAACTGCAGATGCTGGTTTATACTGACGGTAGACACAAAGTGCTGGAGCAACTCAGCGGGTCAGGCAGCATCTCTTGAGAAAAGGGATGGGTGACGTTTCAGGTTGGGACCCTTCTTCAATTCATTCCTACACATCCAGCATCTGCAATTCCTTTCTAGAATCTGAAGAAGAGTCCCACCTCGAAACGTCATCCATCCTTTTCCCCCAGCGTCGCTGTCCGACCTGCTGAGTTACTACAATACTTTGTCTAGCTCAGGTTTGTAGGTCAATTGGCTTCTGTAAATTGGAAATTGTCCCTAGAATGTTGGATAGTGCTAGCGTATGGGGAATTCGCTGGCCGGCGCGGACTTGGAGAGCCGACGGGCTTGTTTCTATGCTGTACAGTATCTCTAAATTCTAAAATCTAAAGACTAAAGGTTGAAAGATAGAGCAAGGAAACAGGCCCTTCGACCTACTAAGTCTACGCCAACCATTGATCGCCCATTCACACTAGTGCTATGTTAGCCCACTTTCACACCCATTCCATGCACACCGGGGGCAATTTACAGAGGCCAATTAACCTCCAAACCCATTTGTCTTTGGGATGTGGGAGGAAACTGGGGCACCTGGAGTAAACCCACATGGTCACAGGGAGAATGTACAAACTCTACACAGACGCACCACTAGAGGTTAGGATCGAACCCGGGTCTCTGGCACTGGGAGGCAGCAGCTCTACCAGCTGCGTCATTAAGCCACCAATGTTATAAAGGAACGTTTGTGTCCTCTTGATTGCTAAAGGCCATATTTGAAGGAATTGAGCAAAACATTTATCATATTAACATTACACTGTATATATGTCAAAACAATGAGGAATCCTGGTGCATGTGTGTATGTGTGTTTCTGTGTTGATTTATGCCTCAATATTATACTGAGGCATGTTGGAATATGTCTGAATGTGTTGCTCTGGTGGTTTGCATGTTATCTGGAAACTGTACAGAGAAGATTTACAAGGACGTTGCCAGGGCTAGAGTGTCTGAGCAATAGGAGGAGGTTGAGTAGACTGGGTCGCTAATCCTTGGAGTGCAGGAGGATGTGGAGTGATCTTATTGAGGTGTATAAAATCATGAGAGGAATAGATCGGATAGATACACAGAGTCTCTTGCCCAGAGTAGGTGAATCGAGGACCAGAGGACTTTGGTTTAAGGTAACAAGATTTAATAGGAATCTGAGGAGTAACGTTTTCACACAGAGGGTGATTGGTGTATGGAACAAGCTGCCAGAGGAGGTAGTTGAGGCAGAGACTATCCCAACATTTAAGAAACAGTTAGACAGGTACATGGATAGGACAGGTTTGGAGGGATATGGACCAAATGCGGACTGGTAGGACTAGTGTAGCTTGGACATGTTGGCCGGTGTGGGCAAGTTGGGCCAAAGGGCCTGTTTCCACACAGTATCACTCTATGACTGTATGACTATCTTTCTTGGTGATTTGCACATAAAAGTGAGTTGCTTTGAGCAACCTTCTTTATATTAAAACAGCAATCTTCTATGAGAAACATTTGTCTGCTTTAAAGTGCTTATGTGACATGCGAGCTGCAAAATAAATGCAAATTCTTTCATCATGTTTCTTCAGCATGGATTTATGAAGGGAAAATCCTGCTTGACTAATCTTCTGCAATTTTTTGAGGATGTGACAAGTAAAATGGATGAAGGAGAGCCAGTGGATGTAGTGTACCTGGACTATCAGAAAGCCTTTGATAATGTCCCACACAGGAGATTAGTGGGCAAAATTAGAGCACATGGTATTGGGGGTAGAGTATTGACATGGATAGAGAAGTGGTTGGCAGAAAGGAAGCAAAGAGTAGGTCCCTGTCAGAATGGTAGGCAGTGGCCAGTGTAGTGCCGCAAGGCTCGGTGCTGGGACCGCAACTATTTACAATATATATTAATGATTTAGATGACGGAATTAAAAGTAACACTAGCAAATTTGCAGATGACACAAAGCTGGGTGGCAGTGTGAACTGCGAAGAGGATGCTAGGAGGTTGCAGGGTGACTTGGACAGGTTGTGTGAGTGGGCAGATGCATGGCAGATGCAGTATAATGTAGATAAATATGAGGTTATCCACTTTGGCGGCAAGAACAAGAAGGCAGATTATTATCTCAATGGTGTCAGATTAAGAAAAAGGGAAGTGCAACGATGCCTGGGTGTCCTTGTACACCAGTCACTGAAAGTAAACATGCAGGTACAGCAGGGAGTGAAGAACGCAAATGGCATGTTGGCCTTCATAACGAGAGGATTTGAGTATAGGAGTAAAGGGCCCTGGTGAGACCACATCTGGAGTATTGAATGCAGTTTTGGTCTCCTAATTTGAGGAAGGACATCCTTGCTATTGAGGCAGTGCAGCATAAGTTCACAAGCTTAATCGCCGGGACTGTCATATGATGAAAGATTGGAAAGACTGGGCTTATATTCAATGGAATTTAGAAGAATGAGAAATTCACCCAGAGAGTTGTGAATTTGTGGAATTCCCTGTCACAGAAGGCAGTGGAGGCCAATTCACTGGATGAATTTAAAAGAGCGTTAGATAGAGCTTTCGGGGCTAGCGGAATCAAGGGATATGGGGAGAAGGCAGTGTTGAAATGATCAGACTCACACAGTGATTAGAATCCATAGTCTTTTATTAGCAACTCTATGGAGGAAACACTAGGTGCTTTCGTTACTGATTACTGATTACTGATTGTGGATGATCAGACATGATCACAATGAATGGCGGTGCTGGCTCGAAGGGCCAAATGGCCTCCTCATGCACCTATTTTCTTTGTTTCTATTTCTCAGAGTCGATCCTGACAGCTTGTCAGCATATTTCTCCAAAACTCCAGGATTAAGTTGTCACTCTTTGGTTTTTTAGTGTTTGAAGTGATTGTTGTGGCTTTAGCTGCATAATTACTAAGTTACTAACCTAGAACTAATGACTGTGTCAAGTGCTAACAAAGGGATTATTGTTGTTCAGTCGAAACTTTATAACGCTGGTTGAACCAGCCAGTAAACTATTGGAAAATATAACGACAACAGACATCACCTTCTGAGGTGTGTGGAGTCCTCCATTCTCAGAGTGAGGCCACACGCAAATTGGAGAAACAGCTCCTCATATTTCGCTTGAGCAGCTTACAACCCAGCGGTGTGACTATTGATTTCTTTCATTTCAAGTAACTCCTGCATTCCCTCTCTCTCCGCCCCTCCCCCTCCCTAGTCGCCCTGCTTGCTCTGCCGTTTGCATCCATATGTCCCTTCGTTATCATCTCTTCCACAGCCAACAATGGACCATTGTGGGCTCCACCTTTCCTCGGTCATCAGTGCCGGCTCTGATTTGTTCTGAACCTTTTCATACCTCTAGTTTCCCTCTTCCCTGACTCAGTCTGAAGAAGGGTTTCGAACCGAAACGTTGTCTATTCCTTTTCGCCGGAGATGCTGCCTGACCCGCTGAGTTACTCCAGCATTTTGTGTCTGTCCTCTCTGTCTGTTGGGTCAGGGCTGTACTCCAGTGTTCAATGAAAGACTTTAGACTTTAGACATAGACTTTAGAGATACAGTACAGAAACAAACCCATCGTCCCACCGAGTCTGCGCTGACCAGCAATCACCCCTTACACTAACATTATTCTACACCCCAGGGACAATTTGCAATTAGCACTCTTTGGAATGTGGGAGCAAACCGGAGCACCCAGAGAAAACCTATGCGGTCACATGGAGAACGTACAAACTCCATACAGACAACTGAACCAGGGTCTCTGGTGCTGTAAAGCAGCAACTCTACTGCTGCACCACTGTGCCGCCCAGGTTTCATATTTAGGAAGAAACTGCAGATGTTGGTTTAAATGGAAGATAGTCACAAAATGCTGGAGTAACATCTGCCTGTCCCACTGAGTTACTCCAGTATTTGGTGTCTGACTTCAGGTGTACTGTTTGCCTCCCACCATGATGGCAGTCTTGTTAAACTACAAGGAATATTGTGGAGAGGGTGGAGCAAGCTGTTGCGGAGGTTGTGATGGGGATGGGTAGGTGGAATGAGTCCACGCTGACCATCGATCACCCGCTCGCTATAGTTCTATGTTATCCCACTTTCTCATCCACTCCCAACACACTAGGGGCAATTTACAGTTTGCCAGTTAACCTGTAAACCCACACGCCTTTGGGATGTGGGAGGAAACCGCAGCACCCGAAGAAAACCTACGTCGGTCACAGGGAGAAGGTGCAAACTCCATACACAGGCAGCACCCGAGATCAGAATCGAACCTGGGTCTCTGACCCTGTGAAGCAATAGCTCTACCAGCTGATCTCACCAGAATCAATCTGCAAACTGAGCAAACTGTGTCCCCAGTCATATTTCAAATACTCAAGTCTCCATCGTCTTTAAAAAATGGGCATCAATGGATTATCTTCAATCTAATTTTTCGGCAATAGATGAGGTCCTCCTTGGATTTGATCTCTGCTACCGTTTAGTGAAATAAATAGGGGGGGAAGTATCCCGGAGAAACTCTGAAACTCTGAAACCAATTACAGTTTGTGAGCCTCTTGACTGATCAAGCCCCTGGCATCTGGAGTCCATTTCTGAATGTTGCCAGTTGTGGGTCATTTAATGTGAGGAACGCTAAGTTATTTCTCTTCTCTTTCTCCAGAAAGATGCAAGCAGAGCAATCAGCCATATATTCTCCTCTTTTCAATCGACGTCTTCAATGGGGAGTCGTTGCCTGCATCCACAATGTGGCTTGAACATTGTTGCTTTATTTCCAATCTTACTCGTTGGCGGTTTTTAATGAATTCCTTCATAGATATTGAAAAGCGTTCATAATCCCCTGCTGGTCCGACAGCCTTTTTCAGTGGCAATGAGTTAGAGTTGCTGCCTCATGGCGCCAGAGACCCGAGTTCGATCCTGACTGCGGGTGCTGTCTGCGTGGAGTTTGCACCTTCTCCCTTGTGACCGCGTGGGTTTTCTCCAGGAGAACGTACAAACTCAGCACGGACAGCGCCTATAGTCAGGATCGAATCCGGGTCTCTGGCGCTGAAAGGCACCAACTCTACCGCTGCGCCACTGTGCCACCCCCTTCTCGATATTATAACTAGGGCAAACACCTTGCCAAGCTTCATCAGAATGGTTTATGTGATCACCACTCATCTTCTAAGCTAAAGAGAGTACAGCCCAAAATCGACATTATGTCTCCTCATATAACAGAGAGTCATATCATTCTTCTTATCTACCTTAAATCGTGGGTTTGCCTTCAACAGGAAAGGATATGAGCTCTGGAATTACTTGCCTAAACCTTCTCACAGTGTAACCACCTTCTTCCATTGAGATTTGCCTTGTGATCTACCTTTGACCTTTGGGCTCCAGCCCATATATATCGCATTATGTGGCTTTGCAAACTACCGCAGGATGCCCCATAGTTTGATGGCACAACAGACACACATCCGCTTCCTTTGTGATTGTGGCTACGATAGGCAGAGTGAAAGAGCATTGACTTGTCATGGTTCCCAAATAGTGGATCTTCTGCAGTCCAAGATCAGGGTGGGATGCACTCACACGTGAAGAATGTGATGATAGCCAAGACCCCATGGAGGAAACTGCAGAACGGGGAGGATGGTTTTTGGGGAGGGATTGTGAAGGATGAGTGCCAGAGCAGGCCTAATTAAATCACACAAGCGCCAGTGACTCGCCCGAGCATCTGCTGAAGAATTTTAACACAATTTTGATTCAACCATTTTTGTAACTCTCCAGATCTGATTACTATTCAAGTCAGCTGACTGAAAGCTGTAAAACAGACCATCTCCAGAGAAAAGCAATAGTTGGTGAGAAAACTACAAAAAAAATTGCTTTCAAACACTAAACCATTGCAAGAAAATTCCCTCCACTATTATTGATCTACTTCCCCATGATGCCTTTGTAAGGTGCCTGTCTGTTCCATCTCCTGTGATAACTGCCTTAGGTTGAGGGAACGGTATGAATTTTAGGTCAGTTTTACCCCTTATTATTTGTGTGCTTGTTAACTGTTTAATGTAGCGGGACTTGTCAGTGATGGAAGGCCCTTGCCTTAACCCAGAAAGTGGCCGAGATAAATTCTCCCAGCCTCAGGTATTCCACACACTCAGAGCAGAGTCTTCAGCTTGTAAATCTTTGTACCATTTAATCATTCAGTGACTCGAGGCAAACGCTGAATAAAAACATAAACTTAACGCTAGAGTGATTACTGTATGTTTCTAAACTGCGCTGCTTGCCCCTGGGGCTTATAGCACTTGAGTTGAGCCGAGCGTTAAAACATTGATTCATTGGGAGCTTTATTTGCCCTTGGAATTGTTTTGCGCTTCGGTTTGTTGTTAAATGAATGTGCTTGAAACTGGAGCTCGCTTACGGAGTAATGAATGTTTCAAGGTTTGATGCCCAGGAATGTTGCTCTTGACTAGACCGCCGTTTCATGCTAAAGACCCTCATCTGCAATTGCATGGGCGCAATCCTCCATGTAATGACCCCACTATTGTTGAAATGTTGTCGTTACAAGTTGATAGGATCCCATTTTGTGGTGTCTGTTTCCTTCAGCATTGTGCCAGAGGTATTGGGTGTCGATCAAAGGTCAATCACTTTCCCTCATTCCTCCTGCATTTAGTTTAGTTTAGTTTAGAGATACAGCATGGAAACAGGCCCTTCGGCCCACCAGGTCCGCGCCGACCGGTGACCCCCGCATATTAATACTATCCTACACCCACTAGGGACAACTTTTTACATTTACCAAGCCAATTAACCTACAAACCTGTACGTCTTTGGAGTGTGGGAGGAAACCGAAGCACCCAGAGAAAACCCACGCAGGTCACGGGGAGAACGTACAAACTCCGTACAGACAAGCACCTGTAATCGGGATCGAACCCGGGTCTCTGGCGCTGTGAGGCAGCAACTCTACTGCTGCGCCACCATGCCATTTCAAAACAGCGACACTCCACCCCATAAGGCCCTGAAGAGCCATGACAGGCATTTCATCAGTACAAGCCTAGCTCACTCATTTTCTTCTTAATTAAGGTCATGAAATAGCATCAGCCCAGACCTTGGAGTGATGTGGAAGTGAAATGCAGAGGGATTTATAATAGAGGAAAAAAATTCTGGTGGCGTTAATGATGAAGACAAGGGCAAAAACTTGAGGAGAGGAATGAAGCAGTGGATGGGACTAGCCTGGAATGCCAACTTGGTGGCATGGACAATTTGGGCTGAAGCCAGGGGCAATTTCCAAGCTCTATAGCTCTATCACTATCACTCTATGACAGGTAAAAATGTTTCAGTGGCCTACAAGTATCTCTAAACTAAACTAATCTAAAGACTGCTGAAATTTCTGGGGCAGGTTACTGTACTCATTTTTGGACACTGAACAAGGATAAACTGGGCTATATTATTGAGGCCCCCGTTGGTATAGGCTTTGTAGCAATGCCAGTTTGCATGCACGTGTGTATGCGTCCATGCGCAGGTGTGCATGTGCATGCGTGTGTGCACGAGGCCTTCTCTAATATGGTACCATGGCCATCTTTCTGAGCATGATAGCAATAATAAAATCAATAAATTGTAGAGGTTAACCCTAAATGACGAGAAATGCATTGATTATGAAAAGGGGTCTTGATGGCAAGAGTTGGTTTTGAACCATTGGGGGAATATACCCAGATATCTTCAGTTTAGTTTAGTTTAAGATACAGTATGGGAACAGGCCCTTCGGCCCCCCGAGTCTGCATCAACAACTATCACTCATAAACTAGTTCTATCCTACACGCTAGGGGCAATTTAGCCAATTAGCCTACAAATCTGCACATATTTGGAATGTGGGAGGAAACCAAAATCTGCGCAGTCACAGGGAGAACGTACAAACTCCGCAGCACCCATAGTCAGGTTCGAACCCGGGTCTCTGGTGCTGTAAGGCAGCAACACTACCGCTGCGCCACCATGCCACAGAGTTTCCGACTGGATTCTGTGTTGCCGGCTGTTTTCCATTCTACCTGAGGTCCGACCTTCACAGTCTTCTTCTTCTTCTTCTTCTTCTTGCATATTGCGTATGGCGTACACAGCCTAAAGTTGTAGATCAAGGGGAGACGTCCAGGCCAGGACAGCATCAGTTACTGGGTGGATGGCTTTGATGCCCCCCAGGGAAAAGCCCCAGTGGGCAGTCATTCAGGATGTGTGGGATGGTCTGGTCTGGATGTCTGCAGTAACAAGCAGTTCCAATCAATCCCTTGCCCCATTTCATGGCCGCTCCCACTTCCATCAGGGCCAGTGTGTCGGTGGGTCTAATCTGTATCATCTCCTCCTCTACCTCTGCTTGTATCAGACAGTTGCCAATGAAGACAAAGGGAGATTAAGCCAAGAGGTGCCTTAGCTCATCCCCACCGTGACCCTTCCATTCACCTTACAGCAGGGTCAATGTCAGAATAGCTAGAATTGTCTGAGTGTCAAAGTCATCTCAGCCGCACATCTTTATTCCTTCTTTCTCCCCTTTATCTCTGCACCACTTTTGTCTGCACACCATCAATGAGCAGCAGGAAAGATAAAGCTGGCTCACTAAGTGGTAATGAATCTCTTGTGAGAAGTGATCTGAAATCCATGGAGACCTGTCTTCACTCGCTAACACTCAAGGATAAAGATGAGGAGCAATAATACGAGCGAGTAGAAGGGGGGAATGTGTTGAAGAGAAGGTGTTAGCGTGGGTGTGGAGGCATTTATGGACATAATTTCCACGCACTCTTGTGAGTGAATATGTGGTCAATAAGAATTTAACCCTTTAGAGACGGTGGGCATGAATTCCACTGTCAGAGCTAGTTCCTCAGCTGTTGATATTCAAGAGCACACAAATTATGGAAAATGTTTTTTTATCGTTGTAAGTACTGATGTCATTAGGAAACAATTTTAAGTCCAATAATCTTTGTGAAATAATCACCTGCTGTACACTTTGGAATTTACTTGTTCCTTGTGTTCTGAGCCAAATCATTTTAGCCCCCAATTCATCATGCACAGTAATTTAATTTAGCTTAGTTTAGTTTAGAGATGCAGCATAGAAACAGGTCCTTTGTCCCACTGACCAGCCATCATCCATACACTAGTTCTATCTTACACTCTGGGGGCAATTTACAGAAGCCAATTTACCTACGAACCCGCATGTCAGGACGACAGATGGCGCAATGGGCTAAGTGTTCGGCTGGCAACCGGAAGGTAGCCGGTTCGAATCCCGCTTGGAGTGCATACTGTCGTTGTGTCCTTGGGCAAGACACTTCACCCACCTTTGCCTGCGTGCGAATGTGTGTGAATGTGTGTGAATGTGTGTGAATGTGTGTGAGTGATTGGTGGTGGTCGGAGGGGCCGTAGGCGCAGATTAGCAGCCACGCTTCCGTCAGTCTGCCCCAGGGCAGCTGTGGCTACAGAAGTAGCTCACCACCACCGAGTGTGACTGAGGAGTGAATGAATAATGCGATGTAAAGCGCCTTGAGTATTAGAAAGGCGCTATATAAATCCCATCCATTATTATTATTATTATTATGTCTTTGGAAACCGGAGCGCCTGGAGAAAACCCATGCAGTCCCAGGAAGAATGGACATGAATTTGTGGAGCGTTGCTCATCTGCTGGGTTTGGAGCTGTGTGTAGGTGGCTGGCCGGTTGAGCAGAAGAAAGCTCTTGCTCCCCAAAAGCCACACCACAGAGCATAGTGGCCCTTGAAAGACAAGAGGCAGATGTTCTTTGCTAAGAACAAATGTGTGGTGGGAATTGCCAGCAAATCTGAAACTGATCAAAGGTCTGAAGAAGGGTTTCGGCCTGAAACGTTGCCTATTTCCTTTGCTCCATAGATGCTGCCGCACCCGCTGAGTTTCTCCAGCATTTCTGTCTACCTTAGATTTTCCAGCATCTGCAGTTCCTTCTTGAACAAAGGAATGAATGGTCCTCTGAGGCTTGGCTACCAAGTGGATGTTCAGGGAATACCCATCCCTCCTGTTATTCAGCATCTGTGTGCGGAGAATGGACCTTTCAATGGCTGCAAGGGTGCATGAGGGTTTGAGAGTTTAGAGTTTAGAGATAAGCACAGAAACAGGCCCTTTGGCCCACTGAGTCCATGCCGACCAGCGACGCCAACCAGCGATTACCCCTTGCACCAGCATTATCCCACACACTAGGGGACAATTTTGCAATTTTACTAAAGCCAATTAACCTACAAACCCATACGTCTTTGGAATGTGGGAGGAAACTGGAGAAAACCCACGTAGTCACAAGGAGAATGTAAGAACTCTGTACAGACAGCACCCGTAGTCAGGATCGAACCCTGATCTCCAGCATTGTAAGGCAGAAACTCTACCACTGCGCTACTGTGCCACCCATTGTATCTGCTTCAACCACCACCCCTGGCTGCATGTTCCAGGCACTTACCCTGCACATCTCCTTAAAACTTCGCTCACACACCTTAAAGATATGCCCTCTTGTATTTGATTTCTCTATCCTGGGAAAAAGATTCTGACTGTCTACCCTTCTGGGAGGGTGTCCTCTTGGGAGATGCCTTGTCGCCCATGGAAGCAACTGGTACATCTGGATAAAGGGCCATTATGACAACTTTTGTTGTCCCAGTGTTTCGTGGAGGCAAGAAAGCCTTGGCCTTCAGTGTAGGCTGTGGGCTGTGAGTGTATAGAGCGGCTGACAATATTCAAGCTATAAATCAGGTTTAACATGCTGACTCTTTTATTAAGAAGATAAACACTAAATGCTGGAGTAACTCAGCCGGACAGGCAGCATCTCTGGAGAGAAGGAATGGGTGACTTTTCGGGTCGAGACCCTTCTTCAGACGGATGTGTTTCAGAGCAATCAACATCAGTAAACACCAGTCCATGTGTGAGTGAACATCGACTATTGTCCTTCAGACTGAAGTAGTTGAATATCTCGCAGATGATGATTTTTAGGTGTTAAGCTATGGTTGAAGCCACTCCAGCAAGTCTGACACCAGGATATCAGCGTGCACATACAGAGAAACCTTGCCCAAAAATGAAAATTGGCTAACTCGCTCAGAAAAAGCCACACAATTTCTTCATGCAATTTTCAATTTTGCATCTGTCCATAATCATACTTGCAGCCGTTTGTGTTTAAGTGCTGAGTGTCAATAACTTCGATGGAGGAATTGCTCTGAAATCTTCACTGAGCCGTTGACGTGACAGAGACAAACTTGCCTCGCTATTTCAATTGGCTGGTTGACCAAACCACTAATAATTTCCTATTGATATCAACTTACCTGCAGTGCATTTTCCCATACCAGTTCCCTTGCCGTCCCCATCAACATTACTGACCTTTCACAGGAAGACTGAACTTCTGGCCCTTAATGACATCAACACGCAAATGATGAGGACTTGGGATCTGCCTAACAAAGCTCCAGCACTGAGCTATAAGGCACTGAGAGGTTGAGCAGGCTAGGACTCTATACCCTGGAGCGCAGGAGGATGAGTGGAGATCTTATAGAGGTGTACAAAATCATGAGAGGAATAGATCGGGTAGACGCACAGAGTAGGTGAGTGGTGGGGGGAGGGGGGGGAGCTGAGGGGTAACTTTTTCACACAAGGACTGGTGGGTGAATAGAATTAGCTGCCGGTGGAAATAGTTGAGGCATGTACAGTACTATAACAACGTTTAAGAAACATTTAGACAGGTGCATGGATAGGACAAGGATTTGTGTGGAATTAGTCTAAAAGGGTACATGGTGGGCCGAAGGTCCTGTTTCCACGCTATATATCTAAACTCTAAACTAAAACATTACAATGCAAGGAGTTTGAGCTATTTTCAGGCCTCATTTAAAATCAGATGATTTAAGACATGGAGAGATAGTGGAAAAGTGGGCATGTAAACTTCGAAACGCATTAGCTCCAGAGTCTAAACCAGCAGCAGGAAAATGATAATACAAGGGATTAGTTTGCAGTGAGCTAATTTACAATTTATCTAGTGAGATCCATATTAGGGTTTAAACTATTAATAATAACTGACAAAATAACCCCAAAGCCTCTCCAGAAAATTCGTTTTTCACCAATAAAAGTCCATTATTTTATTATTTTTCACCAATAAAAGTCCGTGCCAACATTAAATAGAAACCATACAGAATTTATGTTTTCATTCGCTCTATGTTAAAAATACCAGACATGACCTGCGAGAGAAAAATATCGTTGATAAAGTTAGTAACTATTTAAACACCAATCAATCTCATGAGTCCTCAGGATTCATAGGGAATAATGGCGAGTAATACAGGAAGAGTTAAAACAGAGATGGGACACAGAACGAAATGGTGATATTAGCAAAGAATATATTAAACTAAAGTCTGAGCTGGGGAATAACTGTTATTATCACTGAAGCAGATTTAGTTGCATTAAACGTTCATGAATCTCACTAGTGAGTGTTTTGTTTTGATTAATGCATGGCACCCAATTTTGTCAAACATGTATATAAAAGCACCACCAAACTGAATCAACACCAACAAAAGAATACATTTAAATCCTGTTTATAATAAGGCATGTGACTAGCAAAAGAAAGTGCAGGAGTAACTCAGCGGGTCGGGTAGTATCTCTGTAGAACATCTCTGGTTAATCTCTGGTTAGCCCATCCTTTATTAGTTTAGTGTAGTTTAGTGATACAGCACGGAAACAGGCCCTTCAGCCTACTAGGTCCACGCCAACCAGCGATCCCAGTACACTAACACACGCCTGCACACACTAGGGACAATTTACAATTTTACCAAAGTCAATTAGCCTACAAACCTGTCTCTTTAGCGTGTGGGAGGAAGGAACTCCCGGAGAAAACCCATGCAGGTCACAGGGAGAACGTACAAGCTCCGTACAGACGACACCCATAGTCAGGTTCGAACCTGGGTCTCTGGCGCTGTACGGCAGCAACTCTACCGCTGCGCCACCATACCGCCCTTTTTCTCCAGAGATGCTGCCTGACCCACTGAGTTACTCCAGCACTTTGTATCTATCTTTGGCATAAACCAGCATCTGCAGTTCTTTGCTTCAACGTGTGTTTAGGTGGATTTGACAGATTGTTGAGTTGACGCAGGATATTGTTCTGGGTTTGGAACAAGAACCCAAGCCTGGATCCCATTGTGCAGTGTGTATGGGGGGATGGACATTATGCCGTTTCACAGAAGGGGCAGGGATGCTACGGATGTGCCCCAGGAGAAATTTAAATGGAAATACACCGACAAAATTGTTACTACCATATTCAGAGTTCTACTGAATGGAGGATATCAGGAACAAAGGTCAAGGCTGAACAATAAGGTGGTGGAAGTCATAAATATTTCAGAGCTTTTATAGGTTTTCTCAGTGGATGAGGTTTTCCTCACATAATTAATTATGTGAAATGGAGTTTGTTACATGGTTTACTGTACCAAGATAAAATTAAAACCTGTCCCAATGACAAGCCTAGGAAGACACAGAATAGCTCAGCAACTCAGGCAGAACATGGATGGGTGATATTTCAGGTTGTGATCCTTCTTTAAACTGATCCAAATCCAACGTCTTGAGTTAGATCTTTTTGTCCTCAATTCTTCGACCACACTGGGTCACTGAGGGGACAGGTATGATCGGGTGAATAGGTTTTACTAATCTTTTGTAAAATAGTTTCAGGAGCATTGAAAGACCAGATAGGTAGATACAACAACTAAAAATACACAGTGGAGTAACTCAGCAGGTCAGGCAGCATCTCTGGAGGACATGGATAGGTGACGTTTTGGGTCGGGACCATTTTTCAGACTGATTGTAGTAGGTTGGAGAAAGGTGGAAGAGAGGTGGGATGGGACAAAGCCTGGTAAGTGATAGGTTGACACAGAAGAGGAGAAGGGAGGTTATTTATATAATATCTTTAACACAATTAAATATTCTAGGACCTAATTGGAGTGGAATTATGAGGCACTATTGACCGACAATCCAAGTGTCTTGACCCGAAATGTCACCTATTCCTTTTCTCCAGAGATGCTGTCTGACCTATTGAGTTACTCCAGCTTTTTGTGCCGATCTTTGGTTTAAATCAGCATCTGCAGTTCCTTCCTGCACACATCTCAACCACTGGCAGGCTGGAACCTCTCCCTGAATGATTTCGGAGAATCACCTCATTTCTCATTGCAGAGACAGACTCAATTTCTTGAAGCAATAACTGGAATTCTCACAGTAAAATAGAGGCACCCGCAAAATCATCCATGCAGAGAATTGTGTTTGAATCTGTTTTGGTAAAGGGATATGAGAACTTCCGTGACACTGTTTCTTGGCATCTGCTGTACATCCGAGCACAGGTCACAGATAGCTGCTTGCGTGGTACATGGCGACATACGCCACTTCCTCGCCCTCCCTTTGTATCTTTCCTCTTCCTCTCCCAAGGGTGTGTGAAGGTAGAATTAGGGCTTTGACGTTAAAGCTTTGATGCCGGTTGACTGGCTGGAGCGGCAACACTCAGTGAACCAACATCACACTCGGTGGCCAAGTCTCATCCCTGTTTGCAGATTGTGGAGTTATTATTAGACTTGTGAAGGAGAGGTGAAGGAGAATGGGATGCAAAAGCTTTCCAGAAAATCATTCTTCTTTGTGTAATGTGTACAGGCCGTCCCTGGGCAATGACCTGGCTCCATTTTCACGGATGCCCATGTGCCCATGAGATGGCACTAAGATGGCACCAAGGCCAGGCGACTCAGCGAGCTGGTCCCAGAAGTGGGTCTGCTATCATTTGCTCCACTCTTTTAAATCTCTATTTCAACTGCAGCATTTCCTACACTAACTATGCTAATTGTTATTCCCTTTATCCTGTATCCTATATCACCGTGGACGGCTTGATTGTCATCATGTATAGTCTTTTCGTTGACTGGATAGCATGCAACCTCGGTACTCGTGATAACGATAAACTAACTAAAGCATTTTTTTTTACACAAAAATGAATCCATCATTTAACCTGTCTGATCATGCATGGGAATATTGATTCCAAAACCTAAGATCAAAGAAACCCTGGGGTCTTCAGATGAAAACCAAAGAACAGATAGGGAGAGAGATCATGACACCAGGTACTTCAGAGTAACAGAGAAGATTAAGGGGTAGCGGGTATATATTAAAACACAGAGACGCAAGATTTCCCAAAAAAGACACAAAGTGCTGGAGTACCTCAACAAGTCAGGCAGCATCCCCAGATAACAAGGATAGGCAATATTTCAGTTCGGGAATGGACAAAGTGCTGGAGTAACTCTGGAGAACATGGATAGGCGACGTCTTGGGTAGGTGTCTGAAGAAGGCTCCCGACATCGCCTTTCCGGTTCTCCAGAGATGCTGCCTGGCCCGCTGAGTTACTCCAGCGCTTTGTGTCATTTTTTAAATATTAGACCATTCCATACAGCACCCAAAGATACATTAAACATAGTAATATAATAGGATTTGTCTAATAATGAATCAATTGTGATTCAATATAACGAGAAATGAGTCTGTGGCAATAACTATTCACAACATATTCAGCCCCTCCCACACCCACAATCTTCATCCCCTAGGAGATGAGTGCAGCAAGGACAGGAAGAAGACAGCACCCCTCTCTGTCACACACTATCTTGATTTGGAAATAAGTCACTGTTCTTTGACTGTCACTGCTAAATCCCTGAGCAATCTAATCAACAGTCCAGTATTTTGGAGACTGTAGCAATTCAAGATGCAGATTCACAACTACCTTCTCTGGAATCTTAAATTTTAGTTTTTAGAGTACTTTAGAGATACAGCGTGGAAACAAGCCCTTCGGCCCACCAAGTCCGCACCGACCAGCGATCCCCGTACACTAGCACTATCCTACACACTAGGGACAATTTACAATTTTTGCCAAAGCCAATTAACCTACAACCCTGCACGTCTTTGGACTGGTGGGAGAAAACTGGAACACCCACATGGTCATGGGGAGAATGTAGAAATTCCATACAGACCAGCGCCCATAGTCAGGATCGAAATTGGGTCTCTGGTACTGTAAGGCGGCAACTCGACGGCTGCGCCACCTTTGCTAAATGCTGCCCCTGCTAATGATGCCACCATTCCATACATGAACAACTCCAGAGTTTGGGGATTTCACTCACACAGCAGTCTAAAGATGAATTAAAAATTAAACCTTGAAGACCAAGACAGCGATGTTAGGGCAGTTTCATTTCCTCTGGTACTGCATTGCTCTGTGTATTTGGATAAAGTTTCACAGATAACTTTTACCCACGGGAGTGTCAGAAAAACCAGAACCCCTTGAAATAGTGTAATGCCAACACTGACAGAGAACCCATGGCTTAAAGCAGGACCTCGGTGTGAAGCTCGACAGAACGTTGTCATTCAAACAACACCTGGAAGGTGCCAAGGCAAAGACAAGCGCCCGTGCCGCACTGATACGCCGCCTAGCCGGCACCACATGGGGAGCCACGACGAAGACACTGCGCATGTCCACAGTGGCCCTGGTGTTCTCAGCCGCCGAGTACTGCGCCCCGGTCTGGTGCCGTAGCCCTCACACCAAGAAGCTGGATGCTGCCCTCAACAGCGCCCTGTGGACTGTCTCCGGATGCCTACGAGCCACCCCAGTAAACCAACTGCCCGTCCTCGCTGGCATCGCCCCAGCCAACATCAGACGAGAAGCAGCCACGCTGGCCCTCTCTCGAAAGGCACAGACCAGTGAATCCCACCTCCTCCATCAGATCGTCACAGAGACATCACGACGAGTGCGCCTCAAGTCACGGCACCCCTTTGCCACGCAAGCCCAAGAGCTGCTCTGCACAACACCGGCTGACGCTTCTAAGGCTGCCTGGGTCAAGACGAGATGGAGAGACCAGTGGAAGTCAGCGGAACCATCTAGGCTACACCATTACATCGATGACCCCATGGACATCCCTGGCCAGGACCTGCCCCGAAAGCAGTGGACAACCCTCAACCGCTTGAGGACAGGCATCGGACGCTATGGAGTAGCGATGAAGAGGTGGGGCATCGTGGACAGCGCCTCCTGCGAGTGTGGGGACCCAACACAGACAGTGGAGCACATAGTCACCAGTTGCCCCAAACACTGGCCACCGAATGGTGAACGAGGTCTGATTGACCTGGACAATGACACGTTGGCCTGGCTCGCCTCAACGGAGCTGCAGGTCTAAAAGACACACGACAGAAGAAGAAGTGATTGTTTACATTGCGTTTGATGATTCTATACAATGACAGTAAAGGGGGTGTAGTTTAGTCCTTTGGGAGCCTGCACTGCATGAGGAGGAAGTGGGTCAAGCTATTTGAGAAATTAAAGTAAATCAACAATAGGTTAAAAATACTCCACATAATAAATGTCTGCGCAATTGGGCCTAGTAGCTTTTACCACGCAAGAATGAGCCTTGCCCAGATTACCACAGTGAACTATTGCTTAGTTTAGTTTAGAGATACAGTGCGAAACACATCGGCCCACTGAGTCCACGCTGACCAATGGTTACCCGTACACTAGCACTATCTTACACACTAGAGACAATTTTATAACTTTACCGATGCCTGTTAACCTACAAACCTGCATGTCTTTGGAGTGTGGGAGGAAACCAGAGAAATTCCACGCGGTCACAGGGAGAGCGAACAAACTTTGTACAGACAGCACCGGTAGTCAGGGTGGAACCCGGATCTCTGCCGCTGTAAGGCAGCAACTCTACCGGCACCCCACCGTGTCGCCCTCAGTGTGGCAGAACTATGCTGCTCTTCCCAACAACTTTTTATGCCCTTCTCCCTCCCTCCCCCTTCCCACTCCATCCTTTCTCCATCCAGGCGAGACTACAGGGCCTTGATTTATCATCTCAACTGAATAGTGGCACCAGTCTTGATACTGGAGTGGCAGCAAAGACATTTGTGTTTATCTTTTGCACCTTCAAGTGTGGCCTTGGATCACTGTTAAAGGAACCTCAGGAGAAAGTGGTCACATAATTGATCGACTTTTATTCCAGTTGCTAAGATGTACTCCAAATGTCCATATTGCAACATTATTTACCAATTTCTGGATACAAAATGCAAGGAATGACTTAATTATTTGTTTATGTTTTGGGTGATCTATTGCCTTACATGAACTAACATCTCAACTCAGTTATCACTAGACACTTACTCTTGTCCATTCCCCCCAAGAATTCAAAAGCAAAATACTGCAGATGATGGAAATCAGAAACAAAATCAGGTCAGATTATCATAAACTCATAAATCATAGGAGCCGAATTAGGCCATTCAACCAATCGAGTCTACTACCCCATTCAATCATGGTTGATCTATCTTTCCCTCTCAACCCCATTCTCCTTCCTTCTCCCCACAACATTTGACACCCTTACTAATGAAGAATTTGTCTATCTCTGCTTTAAAAATACCCAATGGCCAGGCCTGCACAGGAATGAACCTGAAACCTTGTATCTTTCCCTTCATCTACCTATTGTTGATGAGTTTGGCTTTATTGTATTTCTGATTTGATTGGATCGCATGCAAAACAAAACTTTTCACCGTGCCTCGGTACACAAAACAATAATAATCCTCAACCTAATTTCAACCTAAACATAAGCCTAACTTTGTTCCTTTCTCCAAGAATGCCTCCCTGACATACTGAGGCCAATCTAGGAAACCGCAGGTCTTTGGGATAAAGGAGGAAACCAAAACACCCAGAGTCAACCCATGCAGTCACAGTGAGAACGTGCAAACTCCACACAGGCTGCACCCGAGGTCAGGATCGGAGTTGGGTCTCTGGTGCTGTGAGGTGGAAGCTCTACCAGCTGTGGTGCTGCACCACCTGGAATTTTATAATTTGTCCTACCCATGTTAGGAAGTCAGGACATTGGGAGTACATCTTTGTAACTGAAACAAAGAATAGTTCCTCATCATTTGCAATATTCATTTTTATTTCACCGACTCTCTGCTCCTGCCAAGCTCTTCCCCATTCTTAGTCACTCCACTGAGAAACAAACTCTTATGTCTGTGCCAGAATGATACAGCTTCTATTCTGTATCAATCCAGGGTTTTGTTCAGGTTTATATTGCACTTGTCTACATGGGATGTAGACTTGGAAGGGGGATCACATTGAAACCTACCGGGTAAGCGCACAGAGTAGGGGAATCTAGAACCAGAAGACAAAGGTTTAATGTGAGGGGAAGAATGATTTGATAGGAATGATTTAATATGAACTTTTTTACGCAAAGGGTGGTGGGTGTATGGAACGAGCTGATGGTGGAGGGAGTGACAAGTACTATTGCAACGTTTGAACAAGGACTTGGGTAGGACAGTTTTAGAGGTATATGGGCCAAATGCAGACAGGTGGGACATGTTGGTCAGTGTGGGCAAGTTGGGCTTGTTTCCATGCGACATGATTCTACAACTCTATGGCTCTGCTGGATAATGTACGGCCTAGATAGGGTGGAAATGGAAAGGATGTTTCCATTAGTGGGAGAGTCTGGGACTAGAGGGAACAGCCTCTGAATAAAAGGATATACCTTTAGAATGGAGAAGAGGAGGAATTTCTTTAGCCAGAGGGTGGTAAATCTCTGGAATTCATTACCACAGACGGCTTTCTGGCTGGAGCAGTTACGCAGTGGCAGAGTTGCTGCCTCACAGTACCAGAGGACCGGGTTCGATCCTGACCTCGGGTGCTATCTGTATGAAGTTAGTACATTCTCCCTGTGACCATTTGGGTTTTCTCCGGGTGCTCCAGTTTCCTCCCACATTCCAAAGCTGTGCAGATTTGTAGGTTAATTGGCTTAATGTCCCTTATGTGTAGGATAGAACCAGTGTACAGGTGAACGCCAGCTGTTGTGGACTCGGGCTGAATGGCTTGTTTCCACGCTGCATCTCTGAACTAAACTGTGGAGGACAAGACTTTGGTTATTTTTAAGCAGAGATTGATGGGTTCTTTATTAGGAAGAGCGTCAAAGATTATGGGGAGAAGGCAGGAGAATGGGGTTGACAGGGGAACATAGATCAGACATGATTGAATGGTGGAGTAGACTCGATGGGCTGAATGGCCTCATTCTATTCCCATGCCTTATAGTCATGTGGTCTCATGGTCTTATCACTAGCAAGGACAGTATTTATTACTCTTCCTTAAATGGCAGAAGGAGTGGGACGGTGGAAGAAGAGGAAGGGGTGGGAAGGTGGAAGCAGATGCAAATATTCCAAAGTTAGGAGTCTTCTGAGGGTCCCTATCCTTCACGCTGTTGACAGGGCTGTTGATTGAATGTGGAACGGATGCAGTGAGTTGTTGCACAATCAACTCCCTACGGTGGAACAACTGAGGGTGGCGTAGAGGGAAAAGGTTTGTCTTTCTTTGTGGTTGATTAGTACGCGGCTGGATGCTGCCAGCGTTTGCATGTACTCAGCAGAACATGACGGCACCTGTCAAGGCACTCTTTTCAACTTGTTTTTGCATTTAAGAGTCCAATCACGATCATCGTCAAAAGAGTCTGACAAAAGTCGCAGTGAAGTGGAGCAGGATATTTGAAGCGATGTCCTGCTCCACTCTCCTGCTCGGAGAGCAAGCCACAATGGAAATTTGCAGTGGAACAGAATTAAGTGGGTCGGGTATTCAATTGTGAATAAACCTACACAATTCCATAGCCTGAAGGCCTCACAGCGCCTCAGGCCCGGTTCGATCCTGACCTCGGGTGCTGTCTGTGTGGAATTTGTGTTGGTTTCCTCCGGGTGCTCTGGTTTCCTCCCACATCCCAAATACGTGTAGGTTTCTAAGTTAACTGGCATCTGCAAATTGCCTCTAGTTTATGGGGTGTGGATGCGAACGTGAAATAACATAGAATGAGTGTGAAAGGGTGATTAATGGTTGGCGTGGGCTCAGTGGGCTGAAGGGCCAGTTTCCATTCTGTACACCTCCTAAAAAAGCTACAGCTCGCACAAACCTGCTCAGGCCTGCAGTGGGGTAAATGTTGTATGTAAGGGCTGGGGGAATTGCAGAAGAGATGCCATGGTCTTCACAGTTAATCGGGAATGGGGAAAATTTGGAGAACAGAAAGGACATCAGTTGAAAAAAGACACAAAAAGGCACGAAAAAGACTCAACAGGCCGGACAGCATCCCTGCAGAACATGGATAGGTGGCGTGTTGGGCTGGGAACCTTCAGACTGAATGTAAGGAGGGGAAAGGAAGCTAGAAGAGAGCAAAGGGGCAGGACAAAGTGTGGCAGGTGATAGATGAATACAGGCGAGGGGAGGGGGGGGGGGGGGGGGGGAGTTTAATAGTCAGATGGTTGGACAAAAGCCAGAGAGCAGTTGCACTGAAAGTTTCAAAGTCACACGCAGCAAAAGTCACAAAAGAAATCACTCAACGATTTCCGAGACTGATCTGTATAACATTTGGTGTAATGCTATGGAAAGTCTCCAAAGACGGGATGACAAATCCTGACCTGCCTCGGCACATTTCTGCCTGCCATGGAACAGCTGGGCAGGGAATACCTGCCATCACTCTGCTTTCAGCCTCTCCCCTCTCGCTTTCTCAATAATCTAAGATGAAAAATGATTGAACTAAAATAGCTCTTCTCAAATAAAATGGGGCCATGAAATTAACCCTTTCTCATCCTGCCACAGCATGGCTGTATCGAACAGAGCAACATTTGTTTACAAAGACACAATCTGGGAGGGATAGGTAAGATATATAATTGATCGGGTGTACACGCAGTCTCTTGCCCAGAGTAGGGGAATCGAGAATCAGAGGACATAGGTTTAAGGTGAGGGGGGAAAGATTTAATAGGAACCTCAGGGGTAATGTTTTTACACAAAGGGTGGTGAGTGTATGGAATGAGCCGCCTGAGGAGGTAGTTGAGGCAGGTACCATCGCAATGTTTAAGAGACATTTAGACAGGTACTTGGATGGGTTTAGAGGGATATGGGCCATACACAGGCAGGTGGGACTAGTGTAGATGGATCATGTTGGTCAGTGTTGGCAGGTTGGGCTAAAGGGCCTCTTTCCATGTTGTATGACTAACTCCATTTATCATTGTCTCTGGAGAACATGGATAAAGGGTTGAGACCCTTCTTCACAGCCCATGCTCACACCGCAACAATCCCAACAATGTAAAAACTGTCTGAAGAAGGGTCCCAACCCAAAACATCACCTGTCCATGTTCTCCAGAGATGCTTCCTGACCCGCTGAGCTACTCCAGCACTTTGTGTCTTTTTTTTTTGTAAACCAGCATCTGCAGTTTCTTGTCTCTCCTTTGTCGATAGAGTGGGTTCCATGGGCATGAGGTGGTTGCGATCATGAGCCGGCCCATGTGCATTTCCCCTTCCATGCTACCTACGCACCCCCTCTCCCTTCCATGTAATTACATTGAATTCCTGCCCTGTTCATGTGTACCAGCCCTACTCCTTCCCCCTCCCAACAACCGCCTTTCACTTCCCAACCCGCTAACACTCACATACGTTTTAGCACTCGCCTGAAATCACATTCCTCTCACTCATACACCTCACCCAAAACATGAAATGTTATCGTTTCATCAAAAACCAAAGTGAAAACTCAATGCGCAGAGACAGATATTAATCACTGGATGTCATCAAACTGGTTGAAGGATTACATTCTGGGGAGGGATTCAGGCGTCAGGTGCTGGTGAAAAGGTGGGGGGCAGGGCAGTAAATGTTAAGGATTCCATCTCCATCGTACCAAAGCATTTTCTAACAATGATATGCCTGCTACAGAGGCAGGGAGAGGTTGGCCGCCAGTGGTCTCTGCAAGTACAGACAAGGCAGCAATATCCTCAGGCAGGATCATGAAATGGCAGAATCACATACCAAAGGAGGCTGTTTGGCCCATCGTTACCCCTGCTAGCTCTGAAAGTGTCACTGATTAATCCCATCCTTTGCTTTTACGAAGGGCTATGCACAGGGAGGGGTGTGGAGGGGGCAGTAGATCCTATTACACTACCCCAATAACAAATGTAAAGCATATTAAATCATATGTCCATGCCCTTATTTGCATTGGTGCCTCGAACCACCCCAACAAGTTCGGCGCATGCAGAGAATGGATATGCAGGGAATAGAGTGACATGGACCATGTGCAGGCAGAGTCAAAAGTGTTTTATTGTCATATGTCCCAGACAGAACAATGACATTCTTACTTGCAGCAGCACAACACAATATGTAAACATAGTACTCTGTAAACAATATAATAGATGAGAAAAATAAGTTCAGTGTATATATATATATGAATATACATACTCTATACATACATACACACACAATATATATATGTATGTATAGAGTATGTGTATTCATTTATATACACGCACATACGTACACATAAAAACAAACAAACAAACAATAGCAGTGCGTCTTAGCATCTAGGGCAACCTTTACAGAAGTCAATTAACGTACAAACCCATGTGCTCACAGGGTGCACATGCAAACTCCACAAAGGCAGCACCCCAGGTCAGGATTGAACCCAGGTCTCTAGCGCTGTGAGGCAGCAGCTCTGCCAGCTGCGCCAATGTATTCAGCTCTCCTGAGGTAGTTTCAACAAACACCTCCCTTCATCCTTCAATGTAGGTTTTGACACAATGTGATTTACAGTGTAGGGGGGCGGGGGGGAGATACAGCCATTTCATTTCCTCATCGTTGTAAGCTTATCTTTGATGCATACTAGCTGCTCTTGCTTATACTGCTTGTGCAAGCAAAATATCCTCTTCAGCAAACGTTATACTCCTTTATTTAATAATCGCTGCAGGTCACAGCAGCTTACAAGTTCATTTTTCTTTATTGTGTTGTTCCTTGCATGTCAGTGCAAAGACCTAAAACAGATGTTGACCCGTGTACGTTCCTTGGCTGCTCGCATGTGACAATTTTCTTTGCACGCCCATTAAGAAAGTAGAAAGACCTACATACAGTACATATAGATCCTTTCACACCCTAGCCATGTCTTGAAGAGCCTTCTTCTCAAGCACTGTTGTAATGCTGCAAACACACCAGCCAATTTGCACGCAGAAACCTTTCATGAACAGTAGTGTCCCAATGCCTAGACTAGCTCTGAAGATGATTGGGTTAATTATTGAGGAGATTCCTTATGTCTTTATAATAGTATGCTAGGAATTTTTTTAATCTACTCATCCCTCATCGGAAACTAGTGGCGGCACAGTGGCGCAGCGGTAGAGTTGCAGCCTTACGGCGCCAGAGTCCCGGGTGCGATCCTGACCATGGGTGCTGTCTGTATGGAGTTTGCACATTCTCCCTGTAACCCCGTGGGTTTTCCCCAGGTGCTCCACCTTCCTCCCACACTCCAAAAAAGACGGACGGGTTTGTAGGTTAATTGGCTTCAGTAAAAATTGGAAATTGTAAAGGATAGTGCTGGCATACAGGGCTCTGTGGTCGTCATGGATACAGTGGGCCGGAGGACCTGTTTCCACGCTGTATCTCTAAACTAAACTAAACCAAACGTCTATGATTAATCCCTAAGATATTGGTCTTAGAATTTGGTCCCAGTTGCCCCATTACAAGAACGATGTGCAGGCTTTGGAAAGCATGAAGAGGAGGATTACCAGAATGATTCCTTTAGTAGTATTAGCTAGAGGAAGAGGATGGACAGACTTGGATAGTTTTCTCTGGAATACTGGAGGTTGAGCAGAGACCTGATGGAAAAGCATTAAATTATGAGTGGCGTAGATAAGGTAGATAGTCAGTATCTGACTTGCAAATCTGATTGCAAATATTAAATACCAGAGGGCACAGCATTCAGGTGAAAGTTTAAAGGAGATGTGCAGGGCAATTTTTTTACACAGATCAGGATGAGTGCCCAGAATGCGCTGCCGGGGGTGGTGGTGGAGACAGATACGATCGTGGCATTTAAGAGACTTTGGATACAGTTTAGACCAGAGATCACCCGTTCACACTAGTTCTATCCTACACACTAGGGGCAATTTACAGAAGCCTATTAACTACAAACCTGCACGTCTTTGGAGTGTGGGAGCACGCGGTCACAGGGTGAACGTGGAAACACCATATAGACAGCACCAGTAGTCAGGATCGAACCTTAATCTCTGCCGCTGTAAGGCAGCAACTCTACCGCTGCAACACTGTGCCATCCAAATGCTTGATAGGCATATGGATATGCAGGAAATGGAGGGATATGGATCATGTACAGGCAGATAAGAGTTAGTCTTGGCATCGTGTTCGGTTCAGCACAGGCATTGTGGGCCAAAGGGCCTTTTCCCGTGCTGTACTGTTCTATGTTCCATGTTCCAATATCTGGGCCAGCTCCATTTCCTCCTGACAAATAGCCTAATCCTCCAACAGCGGCACATCTCGGAACTGCAAGCCGGCAGGTGCCATATTTTACCACCTATTAAACCGTAAGAAAATAGGGATTCCCAAATACTTCTGCCAGAATCCCCCCCCCCTTCCCCCCCCCCCAAAAAAAAGAATGTTCTCTCTGTGGGCTTCTAGAAATTGGACGTTGTGTGAAAGACTTCCTGCTCCTGCCTCTCTAGCTCCAACAGCGCTGTGCACTATGCCAATGAAGAGATGTTGGGACGTAATGCTGGAGGTACAAACACGGAAAGCAAGCACCGCTCCTGGCCTCGTGACCTTGCGTGCCAAGTGATCTGAAGCCAATACCTAATAAGAACAGAAAATGTTTTTCAACTTCTTCGATCTCTGTTACATTTTGCTGCCTTGCCAACATTTGGGAATGGCAAACCAAACAGCCAGATCTTACTTCTGTCCGCATTGTGCCAAAACATACATTTTTCGACGTCTATCTTAATAAATGTGGAAAGCAACACTTAACATTAGTTTGGGGATTTTTTTTTGAAAAGAGATTTTTATTCCCATGTGCAACAAGATCTTGAGCTGATACGTGGCATTAAGAAGTGGCAAGTATTGCATCTGCTGAGAATTTACCAGCCAAAACACTCCTGCACCAAGAAAGACTGTCACGTAGCCTTCCCATTCAATAGCCTAAGGCCCCAGCAGTATCCTAGTAGGATTAAGAGTCATCATCAATCAGAAACATAACTAGACTAGCCATATAGCTAATGGATGTTGTTGGAGAAGACCACGGTAAACCAGCCCATCCCTTGCAAATCAATACTCAATGTTAGGGGGCGGCATGGTGGCGCAGCAGTAGAGTCGCTGCCTTGCATGCTGCCTTCCATGGTGGCGCAGTGGTAGAATTGCTGCCTTGCAGCGCCAGAGTCCCGGGTTCGATCCTGACCACGGGTGCCTTCTGAACAGAGATCAGTGGATATTTTTTTAAGGCAGAGACAAATAAACTCTTGATTAGTAGACTCTTGATCAGTGGATATTTTTAAGGCAGAGTCAGATTCTTGATTAGTACAGGTGTCAGGATTTATGGGGAGAAGGCAGGAGAATGGGGTTAGGAGGGAGAGATAGATCAGCCATGATTGAATGGCAGAGTAGACTTGATGGGCCGAATAGCCTAATTCTACTCCTATGACCTTATGACCTTATTAGATTGTACGCTGTCCCAGTGACCGCGTGGCTTTTCTACGGGTACACCAGTTTCCTCCCATATTCCAAAAACGTACAGGTTTGTAGGTTGACTGCCTTCAGTAAAATTATAAATCGTCCCTCGTGTGTAGGATAGTGCTAATGATCGCTAGTCGGTGCGGACTCGGTGGGCCAAAGGGCCTGTGTCTCTAAAGTCTAACGTTCCTGACAATGATCCCTTGTGTGAGGATGTTTCTGAGGCACCATGGATCATTCCAATATTTAAACATCACCGGCTCTGTCTAACATCACTGCACTTCAAAGTGGTGAAACTCCTTGATTGAAAAACCATGAAGAGGGACATTAATACTGTGATAACATTCGTTCATTAGGCACTTCATTGCAGAGCCTTGAAGTACATCTCCAAAACTCTCACTCCAGAAGTCTCTTCTGCAGGGACAGAATCTCATATTCAGCTTGGGTAGATTTCAACCCTATGGTGTTCATATTGAATTCTCCAATTTTAAGTAATGATTCCCTTTCCCTACCCCACCCACCTCTCCTTCCCATGTTCCCCTTCCCCAGTGCAAACCCATTTCTCCCACTATCCTGCTCCCTTTCCCTCACGCCCTATCCCCTTCCCTCTTCTTCCCTTTCTCTGGTTTTACAGTTCATTCTCGTCTCTCCTTATCTCACACCCTTTTCTCTCCTTTTCGTCTCTAGCTTTTGTCTACCCATCTGCTTATCACCCCTCCACCCCTCCACCCCCCCCACCCCCGCCCATCCACCCTAATCTCTATCCTCCTATCACTTGCGATAACTCCAGATGATGGTTTTATACCAAAGATAGACACAAAATACTGGAGTAACTCAGTGGGTCGGGCAGCATCCATGGAGAACACTGATAGGCAGTGTTTTGGGTCTGAAGAAGGGATCCGGTCCAAAATGTTGCGTATTCATGCTCTCCAGGGATGCTGCCTGACCCGCTGAGTTACGCCAGCATTTTGTATCCCCCTATCACTTGCCAGGTTTTGTTGCACCCCCACCTCGTACAGCTATCCCCCCCCCCTACTACAAACAGCCTGAAGAAGGGTCCTCATTGCAAACGTTGCCTATCCATGTCTTCCAGAGATGCTGCCTGAACTGCTCACTCCAGCACTTTGTGTCTTTTTTTCTACTCAGCGGGTCGGGTAGCATCCCTAGAGAAGATGGATGAGTGACGTTTCAGGGTGGGACGCTTCTTCAGTCTGAAGAAGTGTCTTGACTCCAAACCTCACCCATCCATGTTGAGATACTCCAGCACTTTATGCCTTTTTTTACAACCCATTTTACTCCAAATCGCAGCATCTGCAGTTACTTGTATCTCCTCTGAACTTTCCCATCTTAATTCTGTTTTCAGCACAATCTGGAAACCAACAAACTGGGGAATAATTTGATAGTGAGCTTGATTATTGGCCAATTTTATAGTCATGATTTGGATTGAGGCAAATGTCAAGACTTTAGATAAATTTTGTCGTGAGACTGAGAATTAAACAAATGGATTTGGCAAGGTTCTGCAAGATTACTTGGTTCTGTCTGTTTGTACTTTTGACCGGGCTGTGCCGACTATTCCTTCAAATATTCAGCTCCTTGAGTCCAAAAAAATTCAATGTTAGGAGCCAAGTTACAAGGAAAGTTGCATTTTTGCCACCCATGAAGAGTTGAAGGAGCCAGTGCTGAGTGGTAAATCATTTCTGGGCACCAGCACTCATTCAGTAACATAAATAAAACAGTTCCATTTTCACTGACAAACCAAGGCCTGCACCTTTGAGATTGGGCCCTAGTGTGGAATTATGACTTGTTCAGAGTGATCTACATGTCGTTGACCAGGGGGCGGAAATCCTGGGGGGGGACAGGGTGGACACGCCCCCCCCCCACCCATGTTTAGAGAGGCGGGGGACGATCCCCCCCCCCCCCCTGTGATTTGTAATCCATATTTTAAAACTCGGTAAAAAAAATCTATTCAAAATCTCTGCTTTCCGCGAGACAGTGGGGGTGGGACTGATGATCGAGGGCGCCGATTGGACGAGAGAGACGTCAGTCAGCAGGCAGTGGGGGGGGGGACCATGATGATTCAGCGCGATGATTGGAGGAGGGAGGTGTCGGTCAGAGTGGAAGTAGGGGGGGTGGGACTGAGGATAGAGCGCGGTGATTGCAGGTCCGTGGAGCAAAGATCATAGAGTGGAGCTTGACTCGGCACGTTTGCGTGGCCGGCAGTGGGATCTTCCACCGCCCTGCGGTCAAATTGCTACATCGAGGCGATCGAGGCTCCCGATGTTGAAGCCCCCGCGAACAGACCGATTGAAGTCCCACGATTCGGGGCGGACGAAGCTGCTGTTGCTGGAGTTCGGAGTCGGTCACCAACCAAGTCAGCTCCCGATGTTACCGTCCAAAGGGCCCATGGCCAAAGCCTCACGTGTGTGCGCATGCGCGCGCGACCGCCAAGAAATTGTGTCCCCCCCATGTTTTAAGAGCGATTTCCGTGCCTGTCGTTGTCCATGGTAAGAGTTCATTAGGACCATGGAAGACACTCTTGAGCAGACTCTGCAAGCCGAAGGCTCCGTAGAATGTGCGGCAGAGAAACAGGCCATTTAGTTTAGTTTAGTTTGGAGATACAGCACAGAAACAGACCATTCCGCCCACCGAGTCTGTGCCGATCAGCGATCCCCGCACATTAACACTTATCCTACACACGAAGGATAATATACATTTATACCGAAGCCAATTAACCTACAAGCCTGAACGTCTTTGGAGCGTGGGAGGAAACCAAAGATCTCAGTGAAAACCCATGCAGGTCATGGGGAGAAAGTACAAATTCCGTACAGACAAGAACACATAGTCAGGATCGAACCCAGATCGCTGGCGCTGTAAGGCAGCAATTCTACCGCTCTGTCACCCTGCCGCCCATTCTGCCAATCCAATCTGTGCCACCAGTATGGTTCACTTTAGCTCAATTGTCGTATATCATAGAAGCAGGCCATTTGACCCATCATGTCTGTGCTAGCTTTCATAACTTTTCCAACAGTCCCATTCTCCTGTCTTTTCACTACCCTCTGTCACATGTCCATCAACGTGACCTGATTCGCTTGCCACCCCTGCAAGGGGCAATTTGCAGTACTGTGGCCAATTTACCCACCAACCAGCAGCAATGGTAAGCTTTTATCTGCTTGCATTTCAGCGAGCGGTAAACCTGCTGCCTCACAGTGCCAGACTCGGGTTTGATCCTGACCTCGGGTACTGCCTGTGCAGAGATTGCCTGTTCTCCCTGTGACCACGTGGGTTTTCTCCGGGTGATCCGGTTTCTGCTTTTTTCTTGCATGCTACCCAGTCAGCTGAAAGACAATACATGATTACACTCAAGCCTTCCACAGTGTACAGATACAGGATAAAGGGAGCAACAAATATGGTTGCAGGGAGAAATTCAACACGGAAACTGCAAACTCCACACAGACAGCAGCGCATATGATGAAAGCTGGTTTGCTGCAGTTGTGTGACGCAGCTGCACTTTCTGTTGCACCACTGCTCCGCCCTGCGTTGCAACTTCATTGAGCAGAGTCCATTGAAGATGCACTCGGGAGGATCGATGGCAGTGCATCTGTCCGGCCCTTCAGAATTTCCCATTCAGAGAAAGAAAAGCAAAGAGTGAGCCAAATGCCAGCCACAATCCTGATTGCAAAGTAATGAGAATAATCCCACTGGCATAATGTAGCAGGATTGTAGCCAATGGACTTCTGACCTCATCCTTACGAGCAATCCACCAATATTGAATTTCCTGCTACATGTGCCTCCAGTGTATGTGATCTCTGAATGAAGCATTGTGTTTCTATCACAAAAACGTCCACTGTTGTGTTAGTAGGAGCTAAGTTGGTTCCATAAGTGACATGTTACCTTCAACTGCTGTAAGAAATGGGTAGAGGTACCTAATAAAATTGCGGTTTTCAGCACCACGAGATTTACCATCTATAAAGGGGAATGAGCAAACGGCCAATTTGCAAAAGGAATAGAAATGATTTACTGAAGACATTCGGAGAACAGCTTGCCTGATTAAAGCGGGATCCTACTTCTTTTGGAGCGGGGACATATTCGGGGAGTTTCTGTTCACTTTCCTCATCTGTGTTCAATTTAAAATTTTTATCCCTGAGTATGGACCTCTTTCCATCCAGCTCTACAGCCTTCCAAGAATTCCCTGTTTCCCTAATTCAGGCCTCTTGTTCCTCGCGTTGCTTCACTCCCCCACTGATGGTGAAGGCTATGAGCACTAAACTTCCTCCCGCAACCTCTTCATCTCTCCAGCTCCCTCTCCTGCTTTAGAATGATCCTCCAACCTAGCGTCAAGAATATTTAATTGTCCAATTCGCCGGGACTGGAGCAATTAAATTCTTACTTGTGGCAGCTTTGCAGACACATGAAACACAATGCTGCAGCCAGTAAGTATGCAATGAATTATCAGTTGTTCTAGGTAACTCATATCATGATGGTGCAAGCTAAAATATGCAGTGCAACCTTACTAATGCAAGGTCCATCGAGGCTCGTGTTGGCGTAGATTTGTAGTTAGTGGTGCAGGGTGATTCAAGGCCGGCACAGTGGCACAAGGGTGCAACGGTAGAGTTGCTGCCTTGCAGCGCCAGAGACCTGGGTTCGTTCCTGACCTCAGGTGCTATCTGTATGGAGTTTATACATTCTCCCTGTGACCGTGTGGGTTTTCTCTGGGTGCTCTGGCTTCTTCCCAAAGACGTGCCGGTTTGTGGGTTAATTGACTTCTGTAAATTGCCCCATATGTGTCGGATAGAAGTAGGGTCGGTGAAGGGTGCTATGGTGTGGACTCGGTGGGCCGAAGGGCCTGTTTCCACACTGTATCTCTAAACTAAAAAAGAGCCTGATGGTTGATGGGAAAAAGAAGTCCATGAACACTTCTTCCCGATGGTAATAGTGAGAAGAGATTTTTGTACGTTTTTTTTCCACATACAGTAGTGGGTACCTGGAACATGTTGCCAGGGGTAGTGGTGGAGGCATATACGATAGTGGTATTTAAGAGGCTTTTAGATAGGCACATGGAAATGTAGGGAATGGAGGGATGTGGATCACATGCAGGCAGAGGAGATTAGTTTAACTTAGCATCGTGTTCAGACACGGACATTGTGGGCTGAATGGCCTATTCCTGTGCTATACTCCTCTGTGTTCTATGTTTCATATGTTCATTATGTTTTAATGATTTACTCTATAAGGTGGAACATATAGCTAGAGTTATAATTACAACACCAGGCAAAGCTTTGTAACAATGTGGTAAATAGTTTAATGGAAAATCTATCAGTGCTTATAAAAAAAGTTGCTTTTATTAGATTTTCAAATCTTGATGTCATATCTCAATTTATAGATTTGTTTTGTTCAACAAATATCTTACAGTGAACATTATCCAGTCAAATAATCAACTCACTCTCTCAATATTCTGTCAAGAGTTTGAATATTTATTTAATTTCAGTAATTCCAGACACAGAGGCTGTAATGAATTCAACAAACAATCGTTCAGATTTAACCCTTGAATGGCTAATGTGTTCGCTTCATATAGAGTCACACAGCCATACAGCATGGTAACAGGCTCTTCGGCCCAACTCATTCATGCTGATCTAGATGCTTCATCTAAGCTAGTCCCATTTGTTCTCATTTGGCTCATATCCCTCTAAATCCTTCCTATCCATATACTTGTCCAAGTTTAATTCCAACGCTGTTATAGCATCTGCCTCAACTACCTCCTCTGACAGCTCGTTCCATATACCCTCCATCCTCTGAGTGAAAGAAGGGCTTTTATTTCCATAGCACCCTTCACTTTCCCCTCAGGCGGTTACAAAATCATTGTTGAGGCATTGAAGTCCTTTATGATGAGCAGTCACTGTTGTAAGTGGATTTTTCACAAAGAATCATGGCCAAACTAGCCTCCACAGTGGCTACAAACAATGAGGTGTATCGAGACTCTGCTGCATGGCTTTTTCCATGGATTCCAATTCCAGAAGAATTGGTGAAGTAGAGGTGAGGATTGACTATCTGTGGCAGTCCTGTCCAGAGGGCAACACAGTGGCGCAGCGGTAGAGTTGCTGCCTTACAGTACCAGAGACACAGGTTCGATCCTAACCTCAGGGGTGTGACTTTGGGTAGATCTGATAGCATTCTGTAGAGGATTAAATAGGGGTTGAGAAAAATACTTGACCTTCAGAATATTGGGATCTAGAACACATTATTTGAAAGGCAGGTAGAAACAGTTCGGGCAGTCATGTTGGCGCGGTGTTAGAGTTGCTGCCTCACAGCTAATGCAGCGCCGATCGATCCTGACTACGGGTGCTGTCTGTACGGAGTTTGTACGTTCTCCCCGTGACCTGCATGGGTTTTCTCCGAGATCTTTGGTTTCCTCCCACACTCCAAAGACGTACAGGTTTGTAGGTTAATTGGCTTGGTAAATGTAAAAATTGTCCCTAGTGGGTATAGGATAGTGTTAATGTGCGGGGATCGCTGGTCGGCGCGGACCCGGTGGGCCGAAGGGCCTGTTTCCATGCTGTATCTCTAAACTAAGAAAATAACACCAAAATAAAACAGGTATTCTCACCACATGGACATCCGTGTGACCACATGAAGACCTCTAACACACAAGCCGGAGGACATGAGAGCTGGGATGTGGGAATAGCCTAAATAATTCTTATCTGTGCCTCCTATGAACATGATGGGCTGAATGATTAGCCCTTCTGAGAGCACGAGAGTGAGAGAAAATCAGAGAGAAGGAGAGAAAAATATAGTTGAATGGTTCAATGGTTCTATATTGTCACGTATGTACAGCACAGCGCAATTCTTTAGGACAACCCGCAATTGCACAGTCGCCATATTTTGTCGCCATTTCCAAAGAAAAAGGAAAAGTCCAAAATCCGGTCCCCATGCTGGATGTACTGGAGTGCGTTTACTGAATCACAGAAGTATAAGAAGACAAAAATTGATTTAAAAAAAAGGTTAAAGAAGGATAGATGACAGGAGGTCTGGTCAAAGAGGAAGATTCTATGCAGATCCTTAAAAGGAGAGAAATGGGATGGAGATTAAGGGAGAGAGCAGACCGCTGAAGCTACAGCCACCGATGACAAAGCAAAGGAGGAGGGAATCACCCAGAGATTGGAAATGGACCAACTCACAGGATGACCTCTGATGTCAGGCTCTGATATTCCCATTATTGTCCTGGTGGAACAGTTTCTGACAAGAAATGAGTGCATGGTGTAAGAACAGCCGTGTCTGCCCTCGCCGAGAACATGAAGTCACAGCAGAAAGAGTCTGCAGCATTGTTACTGCTGTCTGATGCCCACCGAGTTCAACTTACATCATTGGCCCTCCAAATGTCAGCAGACGTCCAGACTTCCAGGAACTTGTTACCAGAAACGTCTAAAAAGTTGACTTGTTGAAAGATTTCCCAGCCAAGGAATTAGAAACAAAATTGTCATGAAATATAAATGAACTGCCAGGAAAACAGAAGCCGAGACGGTCTTTGGACCCACCATTAAGGAGTCTGCTTGCTGTGCGGGATTGTATCGGTTCAAAAGACAGCACCACAAGACAACAACAGCAAAAGACTGAACCTGATTCGAATATAAAATGCTTGAAATACTGAGCTGTTGGTATTAAATGTTGCCAGGACCTAAGGGTCCGGAGCTATGGGGGGGACAATGGTACTTGGAGAACTAGTTGAGGCAGGAACAATGACAACAATTAAAAGGCATTTGGATAGTCCATGAAGTGGAAAGGTTTAAAGGCTTATGGGCCAAGCGCAGACAAGTAGGACTATCTTGGATGAGCCATTATGATCGGCATGAACTTGTTGGACCATAGGGAATGTTTCAGTGGTGTATAACTCACTAACTTATAACTCTATAACTCTAAATGTTGCATTGTCTATAGCAGATAGCAACTGTGCATTTTATTTCAAAGTAGTAAACGTATCTTTCTTAAGGGCAATAATATCATACTTAGCCAAAAGTGCTGGAGAAACTCAGCGGGTGCGGCAGCATCTATGGAGCGAAGGAAATAGGCAACGTTTCGAGCTCAGACTGAGGAAGGGTTGCCTATTTCCTTCGCTCCATAGATGGTGCCGCACCCGCTGAGTTTCTCCAGCACTTTTGTCTACCTTCGATTTTCCAGCATCTGCAGTTCCTTCTTGAACATCATACTTAGCCATTTCAGTGCAAGCCTTTAATGCAACCAGGCTTAATAATTTAACTCAATACTTAGAATGAATTCTTAGATTTACTCCAGACTTTAGAGATACAATGCGGAAACAGGCCCTTCGGCCCACCGAGTCTGTGCCGACCAGCGATCACCCCGTACACTAACATGATCCTACACACTGGAGGCGATTTACAATTTTTACCGAGGCCCACACACCTGCACCTCTCTGGAGTGTGGGAAGAAACCGGAGCACCCGGAGCACCCGGAGAACACCCATGTAGTCACAGGAAGAACATAAAACAAAATGTGGATTAAGTTCCTTTATTCTGAGGAACACTGTACTTTACGGTTACAGTGACAACCAAATGGCTGGGCATTTTTCAGGAGAGTTGCCACGGGTATAAGGGCATCTCAATAGTTAGCTTGATGTGCAATTGTTTGTTTCTCCTAAAAGACAGTGATTGTCTGCAGGAAACCAGTTTCTCGTAACCATTGTTTCGCACGTACATTTCCCACGATCTCTGCACGTGAATAAGACCAGCAGTTTCTAAAACACTAACTACCAGCAATGTCGATTGGCAAATGAGCCTTCCAAATTGTGTGAGTTTAGTTTAGTTCAGTTTAGTTTGGAGTGACAGCGTGGAAACAGGCCCTTCGGCCCACCGAGTCTGCACTGCCCAACGAATCCCGTACACTAACTCTATCCTACACACGAGCGACAATTTACAATTTTTACCAAAGCAAATTAACCTACAAACCTGTACATCTTTGGAGTGAGGGTGGAAATCGGAGCAACCGGAGAACCCACGCGGTCATGGGGAGAACGTGCAAACTCCGTACAGACAGCACCCGCAGTCAGGATCGAACGCGGTCTCTGGTGCTGTAAGGCAGCAGCTCTACGGCTGCGCCACCGTCCCAACCCAAAGGTGAGAAGCCATCTCTGTCTTAAGAATGCATAAGGGGGGATTATCGGCCTGTTGCTCAGGGCTTTCCTATTCACTCTGGTAGCATCTCATCACAGGAAAAGACTCAGATCATCCTCTTTTGAAGAACAGATGGTAGAATAATGTGTGATCCAGAATGATGACATTGAGATTTCCGTTCTGAATATCAAGAAACAGAGTGGACAACATCTTGATATTGTGGTAGAATTTCCACATTCATCTTGCACAAAATTAGTAAATCTGCTGCTGATAAAATTATATTTTGCCTTAAAACAAAGTTAGACACAAAATGCTGGAGTAACTCAGCGGGTCAGGCAGCATCGGGTGACGTATCAGGTTGGAATCCTTCTTCAGACTGAAAGATGGAGGTAGGATGGGGTAAGGGGGGGGGGGTAATTCCTTATTGTTTTATTGTGGCAGTCTCTCTAACTTGAGTCCCTTAAATTCCCTCATGAATATTCAGCTGAATAATCTAAAGCTAAAAGAGCTATTTGATTGAAACCCAGTAATAATGTGAGAGTTGCCAGTGACAGATTTAGGTGCATTATTGTCACATGTTCTGAGGCGCAGTGAAAAGCATTGTATTGAATGCTCCCCTATCAAATCAGATAATACGATACAGAAATACAATCAAGTCAACCTCAAGAGCCATGGGAAAGAGACAGTGCAGAATGTAGTTCTCAGCATTGTAGAGCACCAGTTCCACAGACAAAGTCCAATGTCCACTATGGGATAGAGGTGAAATGGACAGTTCCCTTGCTCATGAAAGGCCATTCAGATGCTTGATTATATATAGTCTTTCTGACTGGATAGCAGGCAAACAAAAGCTCTTCACTGTAATACACAAAGTGCTGAAGTAACTCAGAGCGTCAGGCAGCATCTCTGGAGAACATGGATATATGACGTTTCGGGTTGAGATCTTTCTTCAGACTTTCACTGTACCTCGGTACATGTGACAATAATAAGCTAAACTAAACTAAACTAAACAGAGCGGAAGAAGTCTGGAGGTGCACACTGTCAAGCTTCTGTAGCTTCTGCCCAATGGAAGTGGAGAGAAAAAGGAATGATCGGGGTGGGACAAGTCTTTGATTATGTTGGCTACTTTTCTGAGACAGCGTGGGGTGCAGATGGAGTCAATGGTGGGGAGTCTGGGCTGTGTGATGGACTGGGCTACATCCACAACTTTCAGCAATTTCGTGCGGCAGTTACTGAGTTGTGAAATTCCTGCCGCAGTTACACACAACCTTGTTCTTGTGAGGAAATTGTGCCCTGTGCAACATTTGCAAAGTGCTGCTGGCCATCATTGTAATTGGAAACACTCTTTGACAGCTGTTCCATATTACGTTATTAATATACGTTAAAAAAAACACCCAGCCTTTGTTCAATGCAAGCACTAATGAGCTCCAATGTGTGTGCAATATGAATTTAGTCCCACCCGTGTCTGTTTTGAATCCTTGCTTGACTCAATGCCAAAATAATGACTCGCCTCAGTTTGTGTTTCATTATTGAGAAACTTCAGTGAAGGCCAGTACAGACCAGCAGATCGATATGAAGCACTACAGTCTATAACTATAATGAAAGGCCTGGATAGAGTGGATGCGGAGGAGATGTTTCCACCAATAGGAGAGTTTAGGACCAGAGGGCACAGCCTCAGAATTGAAAGGATGCACCTTCAGAAAGGAGATGAGGAGGAATTTATTTCGTCAGAGGATGGTGAATCTGTGGAATTCATTGCCACAGACGGCTGTGGGGACCAAGTCAATGGATATTTTGATTAATACGGGTGTCAGGGGTAAGGAGGTGAAGGCAGGACATTGGGGTCGAGAGGAAAAGATAGATCAGCCATGCTGGAATGGCAGAGTAGACTTGATGGGCCAAATGGCCTAATTCTGCTCCTATGACTTATGAACTTTAACTGCATCAAACCTCGATTGCAGTTCATAAGTAAAAGAGGACAGAAGACCAAATAAATAACGATTAGGTGGCAGCAAATTTGATAAGAAAAGTCAATGGATATAGAAGTTTATTTGGGGTAAGAAGGACTTGTTTGAGTTCCTGGGAATGAATGTTATAATATTGAATGAGTTTTGGTTTCCGTCCAAAGTGAAGTCAAGGAGGTGTAAGATTAGATCAAATGGACAGTTCCCTTGGTCATGAAAGGCCATTCAGATGCTTGATTATATATAGTCTTTCTGACTGGATAGCAGGCAAACAATAGCTCTTCACTGTAATACACAAAGTGCTGAAGTAACTCAGAGCGTCAGGAGAACATGGATATATGACGTTTCGGGTTGAGATCTTTCTTCAGACTTTCACTGTACCTCGGTACATGTGACAATAATAAGCTAAACTAAACTAAACTAAACAGAGCGGAAGAAGTCTGGATTAGATCAACTGTTGTCGATTGAAGAATAGGAGAGGAAGAGTTATCAGTTAAGGGCAGCACAGTGGTGCAGCTGGTAGAGCTGCTGCTGCCTCAGATTGATTGACCTCTGTAAAGTTGACCGTCGTGTGAAGGGGCTTGATGGGAAAGTGGGATAACATAGAACTAGAATGAACAAGTGATCAATGGTCGGCATGGACTCGGTGTGCTGAAGGGCCTGTTTTCATGCTATATCTTCAAATTCAAACATTTTAGAATCAATAATTTTAGAATGATACCAAGTGAGTCAAATGCTTGAGCTGCTTTTTTTGCGAATGTTTCTTATGATACAATAATAAATTGTTACCCTGGTATGTTAGTCAAGCCTTGCGTGGTTCCCAGTAGTTAGTTGCTTCCATCATACACCACCATCAAAAACCCTTTTTCAAAAATTACCAAGAAAGATTCAGTTTGATTTCTGAACATTCTGTCCAGCATCTGCAGTCTCTTGTGTCTCCATTAGGATTGAACTATTATCTCTACTTTCATTGACTTTACTCATGTTCTTGTTTGACCAGCGAACACGTTGTCCCAATTTTACTGTTTATTTACAAGATGTTCTTTTGGAAGAGTATTTTATTACATCTTCGACAAACTCACAATAAAATGAAGACATTAATTCTATTCTTACATATTCCATAGCCATTGGTTTTATTCTTTTTCAATTTCTTAGTTGGCTCGTCTGTACCATTGGAAGTTTCTGCTGTTAAATTAACTCTTGTTCATGTTGTGTTCCTACTCAAGCCAACCCATAAACACTTAACAGATTGTTGGAATGAATACTGATGGTGAGATTAAATTAAGCAGGTTTTTCCACAAGATCCTGAGTTCCTTTTCTCTTACATCAATGCTCCCATTTCCATGTTTAATGATTTGGAATGGCAGGACAGCCAACAGTTTCTGAATCCCATCTCCTCTGTGACATTTCTGTACTTTCTGTATTTTTAACCGTGCAGAAAGCAAACTTTATTTCGGAAATTAAGTCTGGCTCTGGTCAATACATCGCAGAAGGTATTGCAGGGAGAGCAACTGGAGGACCTATTCTGATGTTAAAAGCAATAATCTCTGATGAAAGGAAGACCTTTGCATTAATAAATTAGACAATTTAAACCCTGCAGGCTCATTGATGTACATCACAGAGCATATACTAAAGATACAGTATCACATTAAAGTTAGCAAGAAGAAACAGATCAGAAGTTATTACCATATTAGTTAAAAATACTTTCAGACAAGATGCTAGAAAGAACTTTTTTTAAAGAGTGAAAAGTGGGATTTGGAGCAAAGTTGGGATTTTGAAAAGAAGTTAGATGTTGGATGAATCAGGGTAATAATTACAATGGGTAGCATGAGTTTTTTTCTTATTCTTGACTTATTTTTCATTCCTGTTCCTCATTCATACAGGAAGTTCAAGATGCAGGAAATCACAAGACTAATGCCTCATATGCTGCACCTTGTTTGTTCAATGATTAAAACATAGAGGCAAACAGACCCTCTCACGTATCATTCATTTCCAGTGATTAGTATTGATTCTCCACGGGAGGGGGGAGAATGACTTCTTTCCAGATGATCCTTGACATTCCTTGGTTCGTTGTGAGGGGTGTTACTTATACCCCTATTCTCCTTAGAAACTGAAGGAAGCCCTACTTAAGGCCATAACCAAATAGCTGCAAGGAGCAAATTGAGGTTAAGCATGGAACATAGAAAAGTACAGCACAGGAACAGGCCCTTCTGCCCACAATGTCAGTGCTGAACCTGATGCCAAAATATACTAATCCCATCTCCATATACATAGAACATAAAGCATAGAACAGTCCAGCACGGCAATGAGCCCTTTGGCCCACAACGCTTGTGCCGTACGGTGCCAAGTTAAACTGTCTGTACATGATCCATATCCTTCTATTTCCTTCATATCTATGTACTTATCTAAAATCCTCTTAAACAGCACTATCGTATCTGCCTCCACCACCACCCATGACAGCGTGTTCCAGGTATCCAACACCCACTATGTAAAAAACCTTGCCTTGCATTTCTGTTTTAAACTTTGCCCCTCTCACCTTAAAGCTATGCCCTCTAGTCTTTGACCTTTCCACCCTGGGCAAAAGGTTCTGACTGTCTACCCTATCTATGCTTCTCATAAATCCATATACATCTAACTCTCCTCAACCTCTCAGTAATATTGTCTCAGAGTTGGATGTGTCTAGTTGAACCCTAAATGATATCGCTAAGGATCTTCCCCAGTACATTGAGAGTGTAGGCCAACTGGGCTTTGAATAATGGCGCCATAAATGGTGGCGCCCGCATGTGTAACATGTGCACAATGAATTTCACTGTACCTTTGTATATGTGTCAAATAAAACACTATTGACTATTGACTATAATGATCCCTACATTCTGCAGGAGAATGCTACATTCAATAAAGGCTTCTCATGTTTTCACCCCAATTTATTCATCTTGCTCCATTGTTGTAACGAGTTAGATATGTACGTATCTTTTGAAAAAAAAGGAAATGCATAATTGTCTGTTTGCTATAAACAGTGCCCAATCTTGTTTCTCTGGTGCAGCATGATTGCCAGAACTGAATCTGGTTTAGATCACCAACCCCTGTCACGATCCCATTCAGATCCCTTCCACTCGCACCACATGTGTCTCAGTGAGTTATTGCACTTATAAAGCTCTGACAGTAGATTACAACTTACCGCTGTTAGTACCTTGAACCACCTCCCCCCCTCCAGCATAATGCCCACTTTCCCAAGCTGCCTCGGCAAGGCCACCAGTCTCACCCCAAACACTCCCACGTCTCCCCTCTCCCATCAGGCAAGAGGTACAGAAGTGTGAAAACGCTCACCTCCGATTCAGGGACAGTTTCTTCCCTGCCATTGTCAGACAACTGAACCACTCTATCACCAACTAGAGAGCGGTCCTGACATACCAACTAACTCATTGGGGACCCTCAGACTTCAACTTTACTGGGCCTTATCTTGCACTGAACATTATTCCTGTTATCCTGTATCTGTACGGCTTGATTGTAATCATGGATAATCTTTTCACTGATGGGATTGCACGCAATAAAAAGGCTTTTCATTGTACCTCGGTACACGTGACTAATAAACTAAACTAACTAACTAACAAAGGTAGACAAAACTGCTGGAGAAACTCAGCGGGTGAGGCAGCATCTATGGAGCGAAGGAATAACTAAACTAACAATCTTATTTCTTCTTGGAGCACTTTTATTTGCTTATACCACTTGAGTGGCTATTTCACCCACCAACCAAAGAAGTGCATTAGTCGCTTTACGCTGATTGTTCTTCTGGAGTTTTGCAAATCCAAATTCACTCCCCTAACTCTTTATTGCACTTCACCTAATGTCTCGGTGCATGACATCAGCGTGACCTACAGTCCATTATAAGGTAACCGCGCCTTGAGCCCAATGGTTATAGAAGCCTATGTGACTCAGCCTTGTTATGTTATGGGGTGAGTTCTGACCAGTTCAACGTCCTCAAATTTAAACAATCCACATTAGAAACATATAGACAAATAAACTGGGAGCAAATGTAACCTATTCAATCCGTTGAACTTGCTTTACCATTTAATAAGGTCACGGCTAATCTGATTGTAACCTCAACCCTGCATTCCGGACCACCCTCACTCTCATCTTTCCTCCAAGAATCTATGTCCTTCTGCCTTATAAACTCCCTCCCTATAACGTTCAAGGGAAGAGAGTTCCAAAGAAATATAGCCTTGTTGTCTTTCTCAAAGGGGTCAGTCCTGAGCCTTCCTGACTACCGTTTAAACTCGAATATCCACCTTCAACCTTTACCGCTTCCCTTCTAAGTTCTCCTTAACGCTGATGTAGCCAAGCGTAATGCTTCACACCAAGGTGCCCGGATCTGGGGTTTGCTTGGTAGCCTGCCTATCAAGCAACTTGAGTCTTAAGGTTGCAATGTTAAGGCCCATTGCTGTTGCTGAGATAAAAGAATGCACTGTAACTTTGGGCAAATAAAGGCAATTTCCTATGTTTTGGGAAATTTGATTAAAATGATCTGACAATCACTCCAATTGCCACCGAGTCAAGGAACATTACTCACATCAGTCAAACCAAAGCCGTAAAGCACAAAGTGAATAACATATGGCACATCTTTGTGTGGGCAGTTGTCCCTCCCCATATTTGTGCACATGGTTTTCTTGAGAATGAGCAGATTTTGCACTGAGTACTTGTATGACACACCTTTATACGGCGACCAAATAGTCCAAATGAGCTAATCCCAACTGGCTGGCCTATATCCCTCCAAATCTTCCTTACTCATGCACCTGTCCAAGTGTCTTCTAAATGTTGTAACTGTCTATCACTTAATGCGCAGTGTTTTTTGCCCAGAGTAGGGAAATCAAGAACCAAAGGACATACAGTAGGTTTAAGGTGAGGGTGGAAAGATTTAATAGAAACGTTATGGGGCAACTCTTTAACACAAGGAGTGGTGGGTATATGCAACGAGTTGCCAGTGGAGGTAGTTGAGGCAGGTACTA
>CM075980.1:54148543-54308543 GCA_038087875.1 Malacoraja senta | reverse complement strand
TGTGGGCTCCTCCATTCCCGGATCATCGGTGCCGGCCTTGATTTGTTCTGTACCTTTTCATACCTCTAGTTTCCCTCTCCCCTGACTCTCAGTCAGAAGAAGGGTTTTGACCTGAAACGTCACCCATTCCTTTTCCCCAGAGATGCTGCCTGCCCCACTGAGTTAGTCGAGCATTTTGTGTCCATCTTCGGTGTAAACCAACATCTGCAGTTCTTTTCCACACATAAATCATTCGAAGCATTGCTCCCCAATGGAAAGTGAAGTTGGTAAAAGATTCTAAATAGAATCTGACAGATTCCATTTCAGCAGAGCACGGAATGGGACTGGATTTGCGGTTGAAGGTATACATTGTATGATATACGTGACACAGTGTGGGAGTGAGCTGGATAGGCTAAATGTCCCTCTTTCCTAAAATAACATTTTATGTCATCTCAAATATGAGTAAGGATTTCATGTGGGGATGAAAAAAGTGGAAATTGGCACCTTTGGGGGGAAGACTTAAAATTGAGGCCCCTTTTGGGGATTCAGGAAGGACTTCTTCACCGAGAGGGTGAGGAAAATGTGAGACATGAGGGATTGAAGCAAACAGCATTGAAAGAGAACCTAGATACTGGAGCAATGAATATAATAGACCTAAAAGAGGAAGCAAATATACAAGCAAATAGGAGAGGCTTCGAGGGATATGGGCCAATTGCAGGCAGGTGGGACTAGTGTAGATGGGACATGTTGGCCGGTGTGGGCAACTTGGGTCAAAGGGCCTGTTTCCACGATGTAAGACTCAATGACTCTAAGTGGAGGAGCAAATTTTCTCCATGTTCTCCAGGGGTGCTGCCTGACCCGCTGTGTTACACCAGCATTTTCTGTCTTTTTAAACTCATATGCAACGTGATCCCGTATTGCTCTCTTTCTAGGCTGCATTTTCCATGCCATTCTATGTACAATCACTATGTAAATCTCTCTCCGCTGTTTTAAAAGGGGCATTACTGTGTATAGTTCATGCAAGGTCTTCAATGCAGGAAGACTCAGAAACCCTCGCATAACACCACTGACATTCGTTCCCATCCCAAACCACAAGCAGGCCAACATGGATTAATGTCCAGCAACGTGACTGGATCCCACCAGTACACAAAAGTGACCTTGTCTTACGAATTCCACCAGAGCCTTTACAACGGCCAGGAAGCTGGTAAATCACTTTTGACTCCACCTTTGTGAATAATGAACACCAGTGACAGGTCTGCATTTCCGACATCAGCAGCTGTTCACTCTCTGCTCCCTCGCTTGGCCAAAGCATTCCCTTCACCGGGAAGAATTATTTTCCCAAAAATACATTATTTTAAGCCAAGACAACAATTCTTACACACTTACTCACTCGTCGCAGTTTTTTTTTGTCCTTTTCTTAACCGCTGAATTACTTGAAGAGCAGGAAAAGCGTAAGAATATGCAAAGAGTTAGGAGAGCCTTTTTATTGTGTAGAACCAATTTATCTTTTAACTAAGAGGCAGAGATACAGCATCGACTGAGTGACAATGATCAATAGCCTGGTCTTAATTAACTATACACCAGTGAAACATTGTAGAGATCCAAACGGCATTCACCAACCCCTACACAAAAGGGATTCATTTTGATTATGAAACAGTATATTAAAGCTGGATTCTTAACCTTTATTTACTGATAATGTCATGGTGTTCAAATAAAATTCTTCCCAGACGGATCTTGGAATGAGTCCAGAAATCGGAAATTAATCACACTTTGAAGAAGCCAGAAGGTTTCCCCATTGAATTTAATATTTTTAATCTGCTTTGATGTAACCTTGACTGTTTTATTTTAAATCGGAGATTAATTTTCACCCATTCCCGTCTCTGAACCAAATCCTGCAGTGACTCAGTGTGAACTCTCCGAGGGCTCAATAAAAAAGTCCCCGATTTAAAAATAAATTAAGTGCAGTCAGCCCCCTCCCGCCGCCTTCAGCAGGCTCCGTCGAGTTTGCACACCGTCCCACATGTGGAGATCTGCATGAGTGTAGCATTCAAAGCTGCACCAAACCCAACGCAACCCCACAAGAAATCTGAACCCAGAACCCAAAACCCAAGCCGAAGGATTTAAACTTGTTTGAATACCTGACCCCATCCAAAGCCAACACCTTTACTTGGCTGGAAACAAAATGCTTGAGTAACTAAGCAGTCAGGCAGCATCTCTGGAGAATATGGATAGAAGGGTCACAATCCGAAACGTCACCCAACTTTTTTCTCCAGAGATGCTGCCTGACCCGTTGAGTTACTTCAGCACCTTGTGTCCATCTTTGGTAAAAAAAAAACAGCATCTGCAGTTCTTTATTTCTACCTACACTTGGGTCATGGCTGCTCTATCCTCTGTGATGTTTGCTTGCTTGGTTCTCCCCATGGGTGTCGGGTTCAGTGTTACTGACCCACAGATGATGAAATGAACAACGTTTATTTTACCTACATTGGATTGAAGATCTGTCACAAAATCTGAAAACATATCTAGTCTGCCACTGCCATTTATTAATAATAAATAAATAATTGCATGGTGGCGCAGTGGTAGAGCTGCTACCTTACAGCATCAGAGACCCAGGTTCGATCCTGACTATGGGTGCTGTCTGAAGAGAGTTTGTACGTTCTCCCTGTGACCGTGTGGGTTTTCTCTGGGTGCTCGGGTTTCCTCCCACACTCCAAGGACGTACAGGTTTGTCGGTTAATTGGCTGTAGGTAAAGATTGTAAAATGTTCCTAGTGTGTAGGATAGTGCTAGTTTTACGGGGATTGCTGGTCGTTGCGGACTTGGTGGGCCGAAGGGCCTGTTTCCGCACTGTATCTCTAAACTAAATGAAATAAAAACAGCAAAGGTTGGGAACCCTTAGCAGTTCAGGCAGCTGATCTGGGAAGAGGAACAGTGTTAATATTTCAGATGGACGACCCAATATCAGAATTAACTCATTAATTCTCATATATTATTCTAAAATATTAGCCCGGTTTCTCTTTCCGCAGATACTGCCCAACCTGCTGAGTGTTTCCTGCGTTTTCAGCTTTTAGTTATAATTTCCAGCACGAGTGGCCTTTTGATTTTCATTTTCTGTGGTACATCACTGAGAGGCTGTTCTCCTGTCAATAACTGATTTATGGATGAAATGTTTATCAAGCTGCTTTTGTCTAGTTTAGTTTAGTTTAATATTGTCACGTGTACCGAGGTACAGTGAAAAGCTTTTGATGGATGTGAAAAATGACATGGCACTCCATGAAGAGAGCCAAGTGTCTGGCCAAAATTTAAACCTCAACAAACATTGACAAAACTGATTAAACTGGTCCTTTATCTCATAGTTATTTCTGGAACCATGTGCGTAAATTGGCTGCCTCACTGCGAACAAAAAACACATTGGCTACACTTCAAAAGGCAGTCACAAGCTGAGAAGTTATTTCAAATGTCATGTTAAGCACTATTAAAAATGCAAACAATTATATAATACCATCAGCATTGATAAACATCTTCATAGATACAAATAAATCGAAGAAGGGTCCTGAAGCGAAACGTCACCCATCTTTTTTCTCTAGATGCTGCCTGGATATTGAGTTACTTCCGCACTTTGTGCCTATCTTCGGTATATGGGTATCCTTGGCAAATACAGCGCAAGCAGATTAAAGGTTGGATAACCATCTGGGTCATATACCAAACGACAGGAGAATTTGTTGTCTCCAATATATTTCCCACCGTTTTCTTGTGGGACAACCATGTGGAAAACTGAAAGTGAGTATCTAGTTGTGGCTGCAAAACTTGATCACAGTTAGAGCAAGGATCAGTTAGAGATGTAAAGCATCACATTTATTGCCTGGTACCTGATGGCCATCTGATGTCATGGTAGAAATAAAAACACAAAGTGCTGGACTAACTCCACAGGTCAGGCAACATCTCTGGAGACTATGGATGGGTGACCTTTTGGGTCGGGACCCTTCTTCAGTCTAATGAAGGTCCCGAACCAAACATTGCCTATCCGTGTCTTCCAGAGATGCTGCCTGACCCGCTGAGTAACTCCAAAACTCAATATCTTTCTTTGTAAACCAGCATTTGCAGTCCTTTGCATTTACATTTGTTAGAATTAAGTTATCTACTCAAAGTTTACCCTAAAAAAATTGTTCATTTGGTCTCAGCCATGTGGCAAACCCAGCCACGTGTTGGTTGCTGTGAGCAAACAACAAGTCAAAGGGTTTGAACATTTCAAATCTTTTAAATTAAGCAACTTGAATTAAGAGAAACACATTGTTCGGAAGTCAGGTCAGGAAGGTGATGAATGAATGAGAGACTGTTACTCTCCAGAAGCACATGTTCTCTGCCCGCTTTCACAAGAGGAATTCCAAAGCCCGATTTCATTAACTTGTTCGCTCTGGGTTGTTGTCAGGATGCTTGTTGAATTTCTCCCGACAGTGACAGTAAGGTAACATTTCAGGAGTGATTGAATCCAGGTGGGTTGTGAGCATGTAAGTGCCTCATTAAGTGTGTCGATTATTGCATTATAAATCACGGCACAAGCTATCCGGTACGTCCCTGCCCCTATACCAACAGCGCAGAGCATTTATTCACCATCTGCCACCAGGCAGTCTAGCCAACAAATCCATCACTCTGCTTACCTGCAAAGGAGTTTACAAGTACATTTCGATGAAATGAGCCTGTCAGTTTTTATAATTAACTATTTTTTACTACATTTCATTAATGGTTGCACTCCAGCTAGACAGGCAATTACATGCAAGACAGTTCCTTCCCCACTAATCTAGCGCGTTCCCACCATATCCAAGGTACCCCGCTGTTGGCTTGCCCGGCAGGAATGCATTCAGCATGAAACATAATTATTTCTGCTTATCCCCATTCATTAGCTGCTGTCTTACCTCTCCCCACCCGCTGACTCACACAACCATTCCTGAACCAGGGGGATGGATGGTCATCCTGATTCTTCATAATCAGCAGCAGGGGTGCGGCAACATCATAAAGGCATGTGGTAGTAGTGACACATAAAGAAAAGTATCAAGGTTCAGATGAGAAAGGTGGATATGGGGGTACATTCAGATGAGAATGGTGGACACTTAGCTACATTCAGATGAGAACGGTGGACATTCAAGGCAGAAGAAAATATCCTCCTTACCCTAGTGTCTTCACCCAACCATGACAGTGACAATGGTCTCCACATATTCTTCAGGGAACTGGGGAAGGGAGGAGTTGTGGTGCAGCTAGTGGAGCCACTGCCTCACAGCTCCAGAGACCTGGTTTCCATGCTGACCTTCCAATGCTGCCTGCGCGGAGTTTGCACATTCTCTCTGCGACTGCATGCGTCTCGTCCTTCTCACTTTAAAGCTATGCCCCCTACTTATTGACATTTCTATGCCGGGGAAAAAGGGAAGAGTGTTGTCGTGTCTTTGGCTTTACTCCAAGCTCATCGAGTAGGGACAAGATATGGAAATAATCCAAACAATTTGGGATAAAATCTGAGGCAGATCTGTTGTGCTACACACAGATACGGTTTTTGTGTGCATCGGGAATTGTAATGAAACAACTGAGAATGACCCTGAAACACAAGGGGTCTTAGACTAGATAACAAGGGTCCTGACGGCTGTCCATTTCCTCCCCAGTTGTGTGTGACCCACTGAAGTTCCTCCAACACTTTGTCTTTTGAACGAATGCGGTGCACCATTTAATAAACACAGTAAGATAGTCAACTCCATCGTCAATAGATGAAGGGAGTATCAATGAAACGTAAAGTGCCCTGATCAGACTATACGTTTAATATGAGCCGCCCAGTTTTAATCATCTTCAGATACTGTAGCCAGAGCAGGACAATACCACAAGACGTACAAAGAGATTCTGCAAAACTGCAGTTGGAGGAAAAATTCCTGGGGAGGGGACAGGTTGAGGGGAAAAAGATGAGCAAACCAAGGAGTCTGCAGAATGGTCCCAGCCCAAAACAACGTCAGTAGGTAGAAAGATCCATATCCAAAATATTATCTGTGCAATCCTTCCGCAGATGCTGCCTGACCCGCTGAGTACCTCCAGCACTTTGGTTTTCACCACAAGACATCCCTTATCTTAGGACTGTAAGTTGGGTGCTGTAATGGGAAAGGTATTGGGATCTCTTAGGATGGATGATTTTCGAGGATGTATTTGCTGTGATTGCTACATGATTTTGTGCGCCATACATTTTACATGTTGTCAAGCTGGAAAGGGTGCAGAGAAGATTTACAAGGATGTTGCTAGGACTCAACGGCCTGAGCTATAAGGAGAGGTTGTGCAAGCTAGCAAGGGTGGAAATCCGGGGGGGGGGGGCAGGGGGGACACGTACCCCCCCCCTGTTTTGAGAGGTGGGGGACGATCCCCCCCATTTATTAAAACTCGGTGAAATCTCCGCTTTCCACGAGACAGTGTGGGTGGGACTGTTGATGGAGGGCGCCGATTGGACGAGAGAGACGTCGGTCAGCAGGCAATGGGGGCGGGACCATGATAATTCAGCATGATGATTGGAGGAGGGAGGTGTCGATCAGAAGCGGAGGTAGGGGGGTGGGACTGAGGATAGAGCGCGGTGATTGGAGGAGGGAGACGTCCGTGGAGCAAAGATCATAGAGCGGAGCTTGAACTGCATGCCCAGGTCATAAGGTCACAAGCGAAAAACACTCTCGGCAGCCCTGGACACAGACCTGTGCCTCATCCGCAGCCAGGATCGATCCTTCCCGGGTCTCCGGCGCTGCAATCGCTGCCGCACCACCACTGGACCATCCCCGTCCCCACCCGAGTGCTCCCACGCCCGGAGGTGGCCAGAGATGTCGGGAGTCAGACGGGAGCGGTGCCCCCAGGTCCACAGCCAGCGCAGAGAAGCAGCGCTAACCCCAGCTCAACTCTGCCTGCCAAAGACAGCCCAGGTTTACAACCAGCGCGGAGAAGCAGCACTAGCTCCACGGCTCCAGACTGGTGTCCCATCAGTCCAGGCAGGGCTGTAGGTTAACCCGGTGAGACAGGCAGAGTTGAGCTACATTTAGCGCCGCTTCTCTGCGCTGGCTGTGGGTCTTACGCGATTTTTTCGGCGACTGCCATCACCCATCACTAATTACCGTCCGTAGGGCCCACGGCTGAAGCCTCCGAAGCCTCGTGTGTGTGTGTGTGCGCGTGTGTGTGTGTGTGCATGTGCGTGCGTGCGTGTGTGCGTGTGTGCGTGCGTGTGTGTGTGCGTGCGTGTGCGTGCGTGTGTGTGTGTGTGAGCGTGTGTGTGTGCGTGCGTGTGTGTGTGTGCGTGTGTATGCGTCCGTGTGTGTGCATGTGTGTGCTTGCGCGTGCGTGTGTGCGCGTGTGTGCGTGCGCGTGTGTGTGCGCGTACGTGCGTGTGTGTGTGTGTGTGCGTGCGTGTGTGTGTGTGTGCGTGCGTGTTTGTGTGTGCGTGTGTGCCAAAAAATTGCGCACCCCTGTCCCCCCATGTTTTGATAGCGATTTCCGTGCCTGCAAGGTAGGACTCTATTCCTTGGAACGCAGGAGGATGAGTGGTCATGTACATGAGAGGATGAGAGCCTCGTGTGTGTGAGTGTGCACATGCGCGCGCGGCTGCCAAAAATGCGCACCCCCTGTGCCCCCCATGTTTGATAGCGATTTCCGTGCCTGCAAGCTTGGAGCACAGGAGGATGAGGGGTCATGTACATGAGAGGTATAGATCAGATAGACGCACAGAGTCTCCTGCCCAGAGTAAGAGCATCAGGAACCAGAGGGCATCGTTTTAAGGTGAGGGGGGAAGATGTAAAACATTTAAATGTGTAACTTTTTCACACAAGGGGTGGTGGGTGTTTGGAACAAACTGCAGGAGGAGGTGGTTGAGGCAGGTACTATCACAATTTTAAGAAACATTCTGACTGGTACATGGATAGGACAGGGTTAGCGTGATTTGGGCCAAGTACAGGCAGGTGGGACTAGTATAGAAGGGACATGTTGGTCGGTGTGGGCAAGTTGGGTCAAAGGGCCTGTTTCCACACTGTATGACTATGACTTTATGAGTTAGACCAACGTTGACTGTCATGAGCACAACTACTAAGGTATGCATAGTTGTGCCATTGGACTTTCAAGGTATTTCCTGTATCTACTCATGTAAATCAAAAGGTGAAGATTGTTTTTGCAGATAAAGTCTGTGAACGTTGGGACGTGATGAAAACCTTTGTCTGATTTCTGAATTCATATGAGATGCCGGTGTTCGCAAATTGTAAGGACTAAATAGTTCTGTGCGAAAGCAAACAATGACCAGGTAATGAGAAAAGAGCCACCCAAAGGGTGGATAAAGATCAGCATTCTGGAATTCCTAATGAAATTCACTGAAATGTTCAAACTTTCGGATGACTTTAAAGTCTACATGATTAAACTTGAGTTGACTATGTTACATGTGAGATAACTGACTATCCCTTTAGACTACAGATGAAGCCAATTAATAACGCCCTGTCTGCCTGATGGAGTTTATCATGATCAGTACAATGCAAGTCGGGGAGAGGGAAACTAGAGGTATGAAAAGATGCAGGACAAATCAGCACCGATGACCCAGGAAAGGTGGAGCCCACAATGGTCCATTGTTGGCAGTAGAAGAGGTGATAGCGAAGGGATACGAACAGTGATACTAGCAGAGATTAATTAATATTGGTGATTTACCCATTTATACCAATGTATAACTGTTTAACTGTTGCATTTAGATGGAGTCCACTGGTATGCTTGAGTGAGCTTCCTGTAATGTATTGCAACTCAGTGATTTATGTTGGTTTAGCAACATTATTGGACTGTTGCAGAGTTTCTGTTTATGTGCTGGATCCCCAAGAGGGACAGGCCCTTCAATCTTGCACTGAACATCATACCCTTTATCCTGTATCTGTACACTGTGGATGGCTTGATTGTAATCATGTTCAATCTATTCGCTGACTGGATAGCACGCAACAAGAAAGCTTTTCACTGTACCTCAGTACAGGTGACGATAATAAACTGAACAAAGAGTACAGCAGGTCAGACAGCATCTGTGTAGGGAAGTGAACAATCATGTTGGGACCCTTATTCAGATGCTGCCTGACCCGCTGAGTTCCTCCAGCAGTTTGTTTTCCCTCAGGATTCTGTCATCTGCAGCCTTTTTGTTTCTGCGTTATTGATGGTGCATTTTTGGTGAAATTGCTGTTGACGGCACTTTCTAAATCTGCCACCGCTGCCAAATAGTTAATGTAATGGTTCTAAACACTTCTGTCAATTAATTTCCTGGTAAGCACAACAGCTTGATGCAAAACTGCTTCTTAAACTGTGATTACAGCCGAGAGCTTTTACATTTCTTCTTCAGAGAAAAATCTATCCATCTGTCCCACTTCATCTTTTCTCCCCTCCCCCCCCCATAATTACTTTTGTTATTATCTATGGAATGAGTGTTGAGATCTCAGTGGGCAGGCTGTGCTGGGGACAGGCAATCCGAGACACACTGTGACATAGTAAAGAGAAGCAGGCCATTCGGCCTGTGAAGGGGCTTCGTCATTCTATACCAGCATCTGCCGCCATAAGCACAAAGTTAAATACTGCATGTACACACTCTAGGATGCACATATGTACATTTGTACATCCACTGACACACACACGTACACATACACACTTTGTAACTTTGGCGGCACCAAACCTGGTGACATTTGTGCACTGCCTAGGTGAGTCTGCATTATAATTTTACCAGGTTTTGTATGCAAAACAAAGCATTTCACTGCACCTAGGTACATGTAACAATAAAGTATCATTGAATTACATACATACATACATACATACATACATAAACAAGCATATATATATATATTCATAAACACAGGACAGCACAGTAGAGCTGAGATCCAATTCCTCACAGCTCAAGTGACCCTGGGTTCGATCCTGACCTCAGGAGGAGTTTGCACATTGTCCCTGCATCTCTCTGACTCCATGACTATGAGCATGTACTCATGTAACCATGGGACACACTTATGGCCATAGATACAAAGAAACATAGAAAATGACGGGCGCAAAGATACACAGGCATTTACATACATTGCCATATTTCAACACATGGTCATACATTAATACAGTAATAGATATTTGTGTGCTGGCATGTGCACTAACTTAGAAGTTCTCTCATTTTAAGTCACCCCTGCATACTCTCTCTCCCCACCTCCCACACCCTAGCCGTTCTGCTAGTTCCACAGTTCGCATACTTGTATCGCTTCGTATCATGTCTTCCCTAGCCAACAATGGACCATTGTGGGCTCCACCCTCCGTTGGTCATCTGTTGCCGGCCCTGATTTGATCTGGCCTTTTTCGTATCTCTAGTTTCCTACCCTCTACTTTAATACTGAAGTAGGGCTCCAACCCGAAATGTCACCCATCCTTTTCTCCAGAGATGCTGCCCTGACCCGCTGAGTTACTCCAGCACTTTGTGTCTATCCCCTTGTGCACTCACTGACACTGGTGCTGGAAGTTGGACTCACACAAACATGAATGCACAAGGAGAATTAATGATGTTATAGCACATTGACGCACCAACATCTACAAAGATACAAACACAGTGGAATGAATCAAATGGTCAGTATCGGATAGATTAGCCAATTTTTCATTTCCACTGAGGTCGGCTTGAAGGAAAACTTGTGTAGGGGCTCTAATTTGTGTGCAGTCCAATGTGATGTTTTAGCCTATTTCCAATCATTAGGCACACGCAAATTGGATTCATATTTCGCTTGGGCAGCTTACAACCCAGCGGTATGAATTTGATTTTTCTACTTTCAAGTAACATTTGCATTCCCCGTCTCTCCGTCACTCCCCCACCCTAGTCATCCTGCTAGTCTCACTATTCGCATCCATATAGCCCTTTGTTTATCACCTCTTCCACAGCCAACAATGGACCTTGTGGGCTCCACCGTTCCCTGGTCATCGGTGCTGACCCTGTTTTGTTCTGTACCTTTTCATAGCTCTAGTTTTCCCTCTCCCCTGACCCTCAGTTTGAAGAAGGGTCTCGACCCGAAAGGTCACCCATTCCTGTTCTCCAGAGACGCCGCCTGACCCGCTGAGTTACTCCAGCATTTTGTGTCTATCTTTGGTGTAAACCACCATTTGCAGTTTCATTAAAATGCCCTATATTTACACACCGAACACACAAGACCCACACGCACAGCCTTTGAATATTTAGGACCCATTCCCTTCAGTTACCACTGTCCTTACAAAGCAGCAAGATTGACATTCCGAACTCCGAAGGAATTGTTTGCTTTCGTTATTACTTTGTTGGTTGACTTAAGTGGATAGAGACGTTGAAAGTTGCTCGGCTTTGTGAGCAATAGCAGAGTTATTTAACAAGAGAGCTCTCTCTTCACACGTCGTTGGGGGAAAAAAGCACCCGCTGGCTTCAACTGAAGGTCACGCAGGGAAATGAACCATTTGATGCATTGATAATATCAACCTAGCACTGACAACAACAGCAAGTGAGCAGAGAATGGAGGCATTTAGGTGGGCATAAAGAGTGCTACACTGTGCATCTAAAAAACGGCATCTTTTGAGTGAGTAACGAGATTGTTATTGGGAAATTAAAGTTGGTTTAAGGTCTGACGGTTTCCTGAAGATAAATTAATCTCCGTCTTGCAACAGATGGAGAACACACCAAGTGGTCTTATCTCAGCACAGCCTTGAGAGCTCTCCAGCGATGCACGGAGCCAAATCTTGCAGCTTATTTGGGAGATAAACTCCACCATTTGGGACATTCTAGGAGCTAAAGAGCACCAGTTTATACCTGCAGATCGAAGCTATAATTAGACAATTACTAGAGCATGTCAGACTTCTCACTGTTGACATGCGGGAGATTGACTGCAGATAGACACAAGATGCTGGAGTAACTCAGCGGGACTGGCAGCTTCTCTGGAGAGAAGGAATAGGTGACCTTTCGGGTTGAGACTTTTCTTCAATGGACTGTATCAGACTAACTACTGCAAAGTGCCCAAATACTGCGATATTGAAAGGTGGTGGGGAGGTCTATTACTTGACCATACCAAATTGGGAGGGTTGAAAACGTTGCCAAAAAGGCGAGTCACAAGTTCAATAACATTGGATTTGAAACATCCCGGGTTTCTAGTGTGGAGCAAGTGAATTTCATTAAACTTGGAAAGCTAATTTAATCCGTCGGCTCACTTCTACCAATTCTCGCGTTCACACTGCAATCTAACTGACCTCATCGACCACCATCTGTGCAACATCCTTTTATCCGTCCGATTAAATTAGTCAACAACATTTCGCATCGCTTGGCCTTAATGGCTCACAGGGGCTCTCTAAAGCCTTCTCTGTTATTGACCAGCATGGCTAAAAGCATCTATTGACAGCTCTGTCAAATGAAATTAACACTAATGACAACATGTGCCAAGCAAGTGTCACTGCACAGTGTCTAGTGACAGGGCAAGTCTGGGGAACAGAGGTAACCCTGGTATCCAGCAGTATGTTGATTATATTTTGGGGCAGCACAGTGGCGCAGCAGTAGAGTCACTGCCTTCCAACGTCAGAGACTCTGGTTCAATCCTGACCACGGGTGATGTCTGAAGAGAGTTTGCCACATTTTCCTTGTGACCGCGTGGGTTTTCTCACTCCGTGCTCCGATTTCCTCCCACATTTCAGAGACGTGCGGATTTCTAGGTTAATTGGCTTCTGTAAATTGTCCCTGGAGTGTAGGATAGAACTAGTGTACAGGGTGATTGATGCTCAGCGCGGACTCGGTGGGCCGAAGGGCCTGTTTCTGCACTGTTTCTCTAAACTAAACTAAATACCAACAAAATATGCACGGGACTCCGATGCATATAAAATATAAACATACATGACATTCATGCACGCACACACATCGTTATCAGAAACTATTGATTGGCACATCCAATCTCTCACACCAGTCTTGCTGCTGATACGGTTTAATCTGTTTGCTGATTAAAGCCATTTGTATCTAAACTACTTTCCAGCTACATTGTTATGGCTTACTATCAACCACCAAACCTTTGCTTAACTACTGGTGAAAAATAAACACATTTATCAAGTGTTTTCAGAATTTAGCTTCATGTTCTCCTCCCACTCCCCCAGCACGGTGACTTCCTGGCATTTTAACCTGGCATCTATGATTTATAGATGAACTTTGCTTTTTCCAGCAAGAGATTAAATTTAACTCTGTAAGAACCTCAGAGTGTTGTAAGTGGACTTCAAAGAATGTTTCATTAGCTATATGGTGTTTAGGGATGTCCTTAAGTAATTCCATGTACAAAGCATTTGCCACTTTATGTATGTGTCACTGTCCCAGTTTTCTATTCTACATTCCTAAACCACCTGGGTTCCTGTCCTCTCTGTGGCTGGTCTGCCAACACATTGGGCAATGGCTATTCAGCCACCATCTGAACTCCACGATAGTAGGTTGAGATGATGTAGGACCCACTGCAGTCCACATGCAGAGCGAGCTCCTTGAAAAGATAGACACAAAATGCAGGGGTAACTCAGCGGATCAGGCAGCATCTCCAGAGAAAAGGAATAGGTGACGTTTCGGGTTAGAACCCTTAACAAGTTCACAAATTCACAAGTTATAGGAGTAGAATTAGGCCATTCGGCCCATCAAGTCTACTCCACCATTCAATCATGGCTGATCTCTGCCTCCTCATCCCATTTTCCTGCCTTCTCCCCGTAACCCTTGACACCCGTTCTAATCAAGAATTTGTCTATCTATGCCTTAAAAATATCCACTGACGGCCTCCACAACCCTCTGTGGCAATGCATTCCACAGATTGACTACCCTCTGACTGAAGAAGGTCTTCCTCACCTCTTTACGAAAAAAACGCCCTTTAATTCTGAGGCTATGACCTCTGGTCCTAGACTCTCCCACCAGTGGAAACATCCTTTCCACATCCACTCTATCTATGCCTTTCATTATTCTGTAAGTTTCAATGAGGTCCCCCCCCCACCCACCTTCTAAACTCCAACGAGTAGAGGTCCAGTCCTATCAAATGCTCAGATTGAGATATAGAAAAGACTAGAACAAAGCAGGGCTGGCAACCTTTGACCTCAGGAAGGGTGGAGTCCATAATGGCCCATTGTCGGAAATAAATCATTGCTCTAGCAGGGCAATCTACCACAAGGTATAAACATTGGTTAGTTTATACTTCAGATAACCCCAGTGTAATCTTCAAGAACAATACCTCATCTTTTATCTAAGTCTTTGGTACTCAATATTGAATTGAATAATCTCAGATCACTAGGGTTTCCTGTTGTATCAGAATTCTCTTGTCAGGTTATCCATTGAAATCTGGCACAGAGGAGGTTAGAGATCGATTCCATTGAATGGCAAGATGGGCGTGGGGCCAGGTGACCTATTCCTGCCCTTATTTTCTTTTTTCTCTCATATTTCTCTTGGCATCTGGAAAACCAGTTCAAAATCTTCTCAAAGTGCTTTGTGGCATAGAACACTGTGCCCTAGAGGCTGTAAGTAGCCGCAGTACCAAGAAATCGAGGTGATAAGTGTTTTAAGGCAAAGCCAAGGAGCCAAGAAAGACTTGCACTTATTTAGCATCTTTCATATCCCTTTCAGTGAGACTCAAAGTGGCTTTACATCCAATGATGTGCTTTTTGCAGTGCAGTCACCATTATTATGTAGGAGACCCAGCTGCCAATTTTGCTAGCTTTCCACTGTGCCTTGGCACAAGCGACAATAAACTCAACTCAACTGGCACAGCGGTAGAATTGCTGCCTTACACCGGGTTCGATCCTGACTACGGGTGTTGTCTGTACGGAGTTTGTACGTTCTCTCCGTGACCACGTGTGTTTTCACCGAGATCTTCAGTTTCCTCCCACACTCCAGACGTACAGATATGTAGGTTAATTGGCTTGGTATAAGTGTAAATTGTCCCTAGTGTGTGCAGGATAGTGTTAATGTGTGGGGATTGCTGGTCGGTGCGGACTCGGTGGGCCGAAGGGCCTGTTTCTGCGCTGTATCTCTAAACTAAACAAAACTCAACTAATTTGCTTTCCTCTATGATGTTTATCGCCTGTCTTTGCTCTCCCCTCTATCTTAATCTGCAACGTGCAGGAAATCTGCATTCTGGACCCCAATGTCTGATTAATGTGCATATGGTTGATTGATGGTCAGCACGGACTTGGTGGGCTGAAGGGCCCATTTCCATGCTGTAGCTCTCTGTGACATAAGTCACAGAATCCTTGCTTGGTTAGCTAAAATAACGACCATAAGCTCTCCTTCTGTTTGCTCCACGCTGTGAATGCAGTTTTCTTCCTGTACAGCTGTGGACTGCAGGAATAATGACACCATCTGGTGCCTTCTGAAGATCATGAATTCTACTGAGAAGCACTGTTTGAAAGCTATCATCAGATAAAAACGTGTGTTCCTTTTAATCTAGCTTTATTTACCACCAATTCCTAATTTCACCCCCTGTCCAGGCCTCTATAGCTGGGATTTCCTCTCTAAATCTTCCTGTCTCTCTGCCACTTTTATTTCCTTAATGTTGATCCTTTAAACCATCTTCATTAACCAAGTAATTGGTCCGTTTGCTTTATATCTCCTTACGTGACTTGGTATGAAATACTCCTGAAAAAAACTCCTGATTTGCACCTATGGCTGATATTTACCACAGTAAAGATGCTATTTAAATGCAAAGTGTTATTGTTGCTTGAAATCAAATTTAATCCATCGTCTTTAGTTTTAAAGCGAGGATCTCCCAAGCACCTTGTGTAGGAAGGAACTGCATGCGCTGGTTTACACCGGCGAAAGACACAAAGTGCTGGAGGAACTCAGCGGGACAGGCAGCATCTCTGGAGAACAGGAATAGGTGACGTTTCGGGTCGAGACCCTTTTCCAGACATCAAGCACCTTGTCTGAAGAAGGGTCCCGACCTGAAATGTCACCCATCCATTCCCTCTCCAGATGCTGCCCGGCCCACCGAATTACCCGGGCAGTTTGTGTTTTCCACAAGTTTGCAGCATCTGCAGTTCCCTGTGTCACCTTGTCACCCTATTAGTGCCTCTTTAAAACCACAATGGTTCCCTTCTGCTAATCCACACAGAATGTGTGAATGTGTACTCCAGAGCAGGGAAGGCAAGCCTGAGCCTGTGTTTATTTCTCTCACGTTGAACCCCCTACCCAACCAAGCCTCGGATGTCACGGAGGAGTTAAGCAGCAACATTGCTCTTTCATTCTGGGTGGCAGAAAGCGTTCGGATATCACCCTTTCACCCCGGGATGCTGGGTTCAAATTCAGGCCACACTCTGACCGAGGGGGATAAAAGCTTCTCTCACTGAAAAGGGGGAACTCAACTGCAAGGGGATGGGGGGGGGGTTTGAACCGAGAATTTGGTTTCACCTCGACAAGGTGGGATCAAATTCCACCTGACAGAGTGGGAATGAAAGTCCTTCTCTTCTGTCTGTACTTGTGGCACGGTCGCTGCACCTCGAAGGCTCGGACGGAGAAAGCCACGGTCTTGTCTCTTCTCGGGGTAGTGTGGGGTTAGATGGTAGTCACAGCCCCGACCTCAGTGAACGTGAGCTGCCCTCCCTGCACAAACAACCCTCTACTTCTCCCCCCCTACTCCCTCCCCGCTGATAGTTACAGGGATCATTTTACAGCAGCGGAACGTGTGGGACTTAAACGACAATTAATGACGGTGACCCCCCCCGGGCGTTTCCTGTGTCGATTTCCTCTCGCACTCCTGGCCGTTTCCACACAAAGTAGCGTTGTTCCCCTCCTCTCACCTCCCCTCTTATCCAACCCCACCCCTGTCCCAACCGTGATAAGAGATCGATTCGTGCCATTTGCGTTCGCTGCTGCATTGACATCGATCCCAGCAGCTAACTGAGGTCATATCTGTGACCATAACCACCCCGTTGCCCAGCTTTCCCCACCCACCCACCCCGATACAGGTCAGGAAGGACATCCGCTGTCGCCAGTGGGAATCACCGTGTTGTGGAGATTTCAAGTCTCGGTGAATAGCTTCCCAGATGCTGCCAGTTGGAGCACCTGTGCCCAGAGCTACGGTTACACCAGCTGTGCAGGCACCACCCAAGGTCTGGATTAAGGCAGCAGGAAATTGGAATAGCAGATCCTCTCCTGGAGGTTGTTGTCCTGAGAAACAGAGCCACTCTGCTCCAGCAGTCTCTTTGTCCGCTAGTTGATGTTTACGCGGCCACGTTAACCCATCAACAAGCCGTCAATGAGAGTTTGGAGCACAATCACTTGCCCTTCCAGCCTTATCTTTTACAGGTGATTTTACAAGGCTTTAGACATACAGCGCGGAAACAGGCCATTCGGCCCACCGAGTCCACACCACCCAGCGATCACCCCCATACACTAGCACACTTGGGACAATTTACAATTGTTTGTACCGGAGCCAATTAACCTACAAACCTGTACGTCTTTGGAGTGTGGGAGGAAACCGGAGCACCCGGAGTAAACCCACAGGGAGAATGTACAAACTCTGTGCAGACAGCACCTGTAGTCAGGATTGAACTCTAGGCTACTGTGCTGCCCGCGCATTATTTATTGGAGAGGGATTCTTGCCTTCAATGCCAAATTTTGAAGAGGAGCCCTCACTAGTACAGGTCCACTTGTATAAAGGAACACTATTCAGTAATAGATTTGTTTAAGAAGGAACACACCATTAAAGCACGTTTTCGGAAGAAGCACTCATCCTTAATGGTGCCTTATAAGGCAGTGCACTCATGATGAGTGATCCCTTTTAATGAGAAGCATTTTCCACAAGTATGCCTTTTATAGAGTAACGTTCTCATCTATGTTTCTGTTCAAGAGAAACATTTGCCAAATAGCCTTTCTCCTACAGTAATCAAAAAATATGTATTCACTGTATCTTCTTAAAAAAACGTAATTGCTTAGAACAAGTATTTACTTCTGTTGACATTTACAGTGATTGGTTTGATAACATAAAGAATATGATGATTTGACTCGGTGTTAGGAGAGCACAGCGGTAGAGTTACTGCCACACAGCGCCAGAGACCCGGGTTCGATCCTGACCTCAGGTGCTGCCTGTGTGGAGTTTACATGTTCTCCCTGTGCCTGGGTTTCCTCTGGGTGCTCTGGCTTCCTCCCATATCGCAAAGATGTGAGGGTTTGTAGGTTGATTGTAAAAAATTGCCCCTAATGTGTAAGGAGTGGTTGCAAAAGTGGGATAACATAGAATTAATATGAAAGGGTCAGTGCAGACTCGGTGGGCCGAAGGGACTGTTTCCAGGCTGTATCTCTAAACTCTGGCTATGAGGAATTGTAGAGTTATCAGCATCAAACGGCCTGGTTAATGCATTCAGGAATGAACTGTACTGTCCACTTGTGAAAGCGGCGGCCAGCTTTGTTAAGTTAAATCAGTCTTTGCTTTGTATTGACTCCCCTGAAGTTACTTCAAAAATGAATTCGGAGGTGAAAGAATCTGTTCATGCTTTGCTTGAGCAAAAAATGGAAAGAATTAAAGCTGACCCTGCTCCTCATAGGAAAAAATAGATTTTTACTGCAATGTGGCATGAATCCAAATCAACCAATATAACACGGAGTCAAGCCCTCAGTCCATTTAAATGGTTCATGAGCAGTGATCTCGTGGAGATTAATGGATTCAGACTGGGTCTAGGTTTATTATTGTTATGTGCACTGAGGTACAGCATAAAGCTTTGTTTTTTTATGCTATTGAATCAGATATATAAATATAAATACTATATATAAATACAATCAAGTCAAATCAAGTATAGATAGAGCAAAGGGGAAGATACAGAGTGCAGAATATAGTTCTCAGCATTGTAGTGCATCAGTCCATAGACAAAGTCCAATAATCCTAATAGGGTCGAGGTGAATCAGACAGTACCCTAGCTGATGTAAGGACCGTTCAGAAGCTGTAACAGGACAGAAGCTGTTCCTAAGTCTGGTGGTGGTGCGCTTTCAAACTACTGTACCTTCTGCTGGACTGGAGCAGGGAGGGGGAAATTTGAATAAATTGATAAATCTTCCACATGAAATATGTGCTTATATTGCTGCAACTGTATCCATGTTTGCTGCCTAAAAAAGCGCGTCCCTTTAGAAGGAAGATGAGGAGGAATTTCTTTAGTCAGAGGGTGGTAAATCTGTGGAATTCATTTTCACAGAAGGCTGTGGAGGCCAAGTTAACGGATATTTTTAAGGCGGAGATTGACTGATCCTTGATTAGTATGTGTGTCAGGGGTTTTGGGGAGAAGGCAGGAGAATGGGGTTGAGAGGGAAAGATAGATCAGCCATGATTGAATGGTGAAGCAGACTTGATGGGCCTAATTCTGCTCCTATAACCTATGAACTTGTGAACACATCCTTCCTGGAATGGGGTAATCAGAACTGTACGCAGTAGTCCAAATGCGGCATGACTGAAAATCCTATAGAGCTGCATCAGCAGGTGGAGCTTACCTCTGGGTCTGAGCCTGGAAAGGAATCGGAACACGTGTTTGCAATATATTTAGGGTATCCAAGCTGGGATTTTGTAATTGTGGACATGTTAATGTGACAAACTTTCTTTAAGCAAAAACTGTGTTCTTCTGCCAATTCTGCAAAGCTTCAAAGCTGAACAGCAGCTCTGGAGAACCAGAGAGGGAGATTGCTCCACAGATGTTTAAAAGGTCACTGGTGCATCGCCTTGGTGCTTTGACTCAATCTGAGTGTACTTTAGGAGTCTTTGTTCAAACAAATTGATATTAAAGTGTAGGGGCAATAAATGGATCTGGAAGGCAGCCTGGAATTTATGGTGTGTATGCTATCTTTCCCATTCTGTGAGAGGCATTGTGTTTTGACAGTAATTGTAGCCACTGTGACCCCTGCTAAGAGGGAACATATTTCTGCTTTTGTCAGAGAGATTAAAATAAAATTGTGATTGCATGTTATAAATGAACACGTGAAATGTAAGGACAGGTTACCAGATAAGTGTTCTGCAAATAATTACACGAGGCAACTTTGGGCTGGAGAGATCAGTAATGTTTTATGCTGGTTTTCACCTGAATAGATTTCAGTTTACATTCCCCTCTCTCTTACTCAATATACTTGATTAGGGCTGAAAGGCAGATAATAAAGGGAGCCTGAGAGTGAGGATGGATGCCTCCCCTCCTCTCTGCTGTTGCTAAATTGTGAAAATAAATATCAGGCTACCAATGAATACACTGGATGCCAAGGTTTGGCTTGGACAAGTTTGCTTTGTATTAGAACACTAGAATCAATTCTCAGCTGTAAAAATAAAGGCACTGGGTGACACCGAGCATCAGACTCACCTTTCACCCATGAGACAGACACAAAAAGCTGGAGTAACTCAACAGGTCAGGCAGCATCTCTGGAGAAAAGGAATAGGTGACGTTTCGGGTCGAGACCCTTCTTCAGACTGAGAGGCAGGGGAGAAGGAAACAAGAGATATGAAAAGGTACATAGTACAAATGAATGAAAGGTATGCAAAAAGACAAATCAAAGCCAGCAACGATGATCAAGGAAAGGTGGAGCCCACAATGGTCCATTGTTGTCATTCTATGTTTCTCTCTCCCCTGACTCTCAGTCTGAAGAAGGGTCTCGACCCGAAACACCATCGATTCCTTTTCTCCAGCGATACTGTCTGACCCGCTGAGTTACTCCAGCATTTGTGTCTATCTTTGCTGTAAAACAGCATCTGCAGTTACTTCCTATACATTTCACCTTTAAGAGTTGGGTTTGGATCTAACCCAGACAAACAGCATGAAAGCACCCCTCTCTCTCTGTAGGGTCTCCGGTATACTGTATTAGAAGGACACCCATTAGTCTCAGAGACAAGAGTCTGACTGAAGTCCTCACTGAAGGGTGAACTGCCATACATCCTTTGACCCTCTGCTGTAGAATTGGATGGCACAACACCCAGTCCAAGAAAATTAACAATTTGTGTTTTCAATATCGTGCCAAGTAAATATCAGAAGGTGATTCGGGGATTGCATAATGCAATTGGCATCACTCTTGTTATAAAATTTAACAAGGCATTTTATATATATGGTTATAAAAATATTCAGAGCAGAATTGAATTGTGAAGAAATACAATCCTCACAAAACTGCAAAGAAGTTGGATACAAACTTCAAGCCCGAATGACAACCATGCCTTCAGGAGGGGTTCTAAATTTAGCCTGACTCTGTGGGACAAATAAAAGAATTGCATTGATGTAACGCCTTTCAGGACCTCCAGGAATAAGATGCTTTATATCCAAGCAAGCACTTTTTGCGTTGTAGTCATTAAGGAAGGAAAAATGCTGACCGAATTGTGTTTGTGCAGAGCAAGCTTGACTAACACCAATGTGAAAAGCACCAGATTAACTGTTCCCGAGACACAAGGAACCGCAGTTGCTGGAAGTGTACAAAATCATGAAAGGAATAGATCGGGTAAACGCACAGATTGTTTTACTCAGACTAAGGGAATCGAGAGCCAGAGGACATAGGTTTAAGGTGAGGGGGGGAAAGATTTAATGGGAACCTGAGGGGTAACTTTTTTACACAAAGGGTGGTGGTGGGTGTATGGAACAAGCTGTCGAAGGAGGTAGTTGAGGCAGGTACTATTGCAATGTTCAAGAGACATTGAGACAGGCACATGGATAGGGTAAGTTTAGAGGGATATGGGCCAAAAGCAGGCAGGTGGGACTGGTTTAGATGGGGCATGTTGGGCAGTGTGGGCAAAATGGGCTGAACGCCCTGTTTCCACACTCTAGGACTCTCTAATCTTGAGTAAAACACAAAGTGCTGGAGTAACTCAGCAGGTCAGGCAGCATCTGTGGAGGGAATGGACCCATTATGTGAAAAAGCTGCTTGTCAGGTTCCTTTTAAATCTTTCGCCTCCCACCTTAAGTCTACGCCCTCCAGTTTTTGACTCCCCTACCCTGGGGGAAGAACTATGGCTCTTTATTCCATCTGTGCCCCTCTCGATTTTATAAACCTTTATACAGTCACCCCTCAGCTTCCTCTGCTGAAGGAGAAAATAAACGTGGCAGGTGGGACTAGTGTTGACAGGACACGTTGGTCAGTGTGGGCAAGTTGGGCTGATGGGCCTGTTTCCACGCTGTACGATTCTATGACATTATTATCCAGCCTCCCCTTGTATCTCAACCCCCACCCCAAGACCTGGTAGGATCCTTATGAATCTTGTCTGCGCCATTCAGTTTAATGACATCCTTCCAGTAGCAAGGCAACCAGAACTGTGTGCAGCACCCAACGTGGCCTTACCAATGTCTTGTACAGCTGTAACATCATGTAGCAGCTCCTGTTCTCAATATCCTGACCAATAAAGGCAAGCATGCCAAACACCATCTTCCCCACCCTGTCCACCTATGTTTACACCTTCCTCCAGCAGAGAGTTTGTTGCTCCATATTTCTGGAAGATTGATCTCAAAATCTATCTCCAGCCCACATACTCCCACCGTTACCATTCAGTAAAGGTATATTTTTGAAGTGACTCACTGATTTTATTTTTCTCTTGGTTTACTTGGAGATTCTTCTCTGATTCCGAGCAACATCAGGAAAATCTGTAACACTCAGAGATCAATCTGATGTATCCGAGGGAAATTTTAAGATACCAAGAGGCTATTTCCCTTGAATACAAGAATATACAACTCGGTTACATAACATAAAGATAATAGAGTCACATAGTCATGCAGAATGGATACAGGCCCTTCAACCTAATGGGCTGTGACAGTGGTGCAGCAGTAGAGCTGCTACCTCACAGTGCCAGAGACCCAGGTTCGATCCTGACTACAGGTGCTGTCTGTACAGAGTTTGCACATTCTCCATTGAATGCATGAGTTTGTCCCGCACTCCAAAGACATGTGGGTTTGTAGGTTAATTGACTTCGGTAAAGTTGTAAATTGTTCCTAGCATGTAGGATAGTGCTAGTATACGGGGTGATCGCTGGTCAATAGACAATAGACAATAGGTGCAGGAGTAGGCCACTCGGCCCTTCGAGCCTGCACCGCCATTCAATGTGATCATGGCTGATCATCCCCAAACCGTTCAGTTGATCATGGCTGATCATGGTTGATCACGGCTGATTACCCCCAAACCGTTCCTGCCTTCTCCCCATATCCCCTGACTCCGCTATCTTTAAGAGCCCTATCTAGCTCTCTCTTGAAAGTATCCAGAGAACCTGCCTCCACCGCCCTCTGAGGCAGAGAATTCCACAGACTCACAACTCTCTGTGAGAAAAAGTGTTTCCTCGTCTCCGGTCAGCGCAGACACGGTGGGCCGGTGGGCCTGTTTCCGCTGGATCGCTGAAGTCTAAAGTCTAAATGTACAAACTTTGTATCGACAGCACCCGTAGTCAGGATCAAACCCGGGTCTCTGCTGCCATAAGGCAGCAACTCTACCGCTGCACCACTGTGCCGCCTCATCATGTTGAATAGCAGAGGAGGTTTAAAGAGGCGTTTGGCCTACTCCTCTAGTTTCTAGTACATTGGCACGGTGACTAACAAGAGCAGCCCAGCTACTAATTAATTGCACAACTGCAGATCACACCTGACCAATGTGGTTGAGAAACACATCACACGTCCCACTTACCAACCAAACCATTCGATGACACGGATCTGTGGTTCAACCCAGGCCATGTTTTATCTTAATGAAATATGTTGTTTGTGTTACAAAACATGACCTAAATTGCAGGGTTAGAAATCCTGGTTAGTTCAACAAGAAAGCTTGACAACAAAGCTCCCATTCATGCCCACAGCCAGAGGAGGCTGCTTTTCAGATTTCATGGCTCTCTGGTCCTTTGGTAATGAGCTCTTTGGTGAAAGTATGATGGATGTAATGCAAGAAATTATTATTATTATTATCACAATTTACTGTTGAGCAAGGTATGTTTATGCAACTGAAACTTCCTGGCTCTTGGCCTGCAGGCTATTTTCAACCAAGGGTCCACTTTAAAGTGGATTTTTGATGGCTTGTAGACACGAAGCAGGTGAAAAATAATTCTAATGGCCTTCACTGCAGGAAGAACTACTGTCAGGGCCTCTTGAAAGGGAAACTGTCCATCAGAACCTGGTATAGTTTAGTAAAACAGGACCTTCGGCCTACCAAGACTGCGCCGACTAACGATCACCCGTACACTAGTCCTATGTCACCTCATTTTTGCATCCTACACAGAAGAAAATTAACCTACAAACCTGCGCGTCTTTGTAATGTGGGAGGAAACCGGAGAATGTACAAACTCGGTCACAGGGAGAACATACAAACTCCATACAGACAGCACTGTATGGATCAAACCCGGGTCTCTGGTGATATAAGGTAGCAACTCTACCACTGCGACACTGTGCCGTCCCACAATAAGATGTTCGCTGAACATTAGGGGCAGCGTTATTAGGTTTTAAAAGTTTTAAATCTCACCTCATATCTACATTATGGCAGTCAGTTCTAGACCTGTTATAAAGCACCCATAGTCAGGGTCGAACCCGGGTCTCTGGCACCGTAAGGCAGCAGCTCGACCGCCATGCTACTGTGTCCCCCTAACGTATTTATCCACAGTGGTTTGGCAGCAGGAGGTTTTGTCAGGGGGATTGGATGTGGGAAGTGGGGGAGAGAGGAAGAGTCTCAATGTTTGTGACTGACTGGCCCTCACAGTCAACGTATCACCATTACAAGTCCCCACAGTAACACAGGCAGACCTGTCACTAAATGACTGACCGGCCCCCAGAGTTACACACAGCTCCCATAACTATGTGGACTGTCTGACCTCTAGAATTACTGCAGCATTGCAGACAACTGACCCCACAGTAACACAAAGACACATTGCAAAGAGATTGACTGACCACACAATATTAGGTGACTAACTGACCCTGAGAATAAACATAGCCTATTATTTTGAGATCAACAAACCTCACAGAAATGTGGTAGATTGGATGTTAATATCCCTTGACCAACAGAGGCACACGGTGGGTGGGTGGGTGGGTGGCAGAATTTTTTATTGAAGGCAGGCAAAAACATACTGAAAACGAGGTCCTGTAATTAGGATTCCTAATGCCATTTTATTAAAAATTAAACATTGTGTTTAGTGCCAAATGCTTGTAAAATCTGGCAGCACGTGCACTTCTGCCAGAATGACACCCACAAAGTTATATTTAATTGATCAGTTGGAGTAGGTTGTTCCCCAACACAACAAGGATGTCTGTAGTTTCTTTAGACTTTTAGACTTTAGAGATGCAGCGCGGAAACAGGCCCTTCGGCCCACCGAGCCCGTGCCGAGCAGCGATCACCCCGTCCACCAGCACTATCCTACACACTAGGAACTATTTACAATTTAACCGAAAACAATTAACCTACAATCCTGTACGTCTTTGGAGTGTGGGAGGAAACCGAAGCACCCGGAGAAAACCCATGAAGCCACAGGGAGAACGTGCAAACTCCACACAGACAGCATCCGAGGTGAGGATCGAACCCGGGTCTCTGGCGCTGTGAGGCAGCAGCTCTACCGCTGTGCCACTGTGTCACCCCACATGATGTTTTGAGTCAAGATCCTTCTACTGATCGATGGAGTAGAGGAGAGAAAGCTTGTAAAGACAGGTGATGGGAGGGGTAGGGCAAGAATTGGCAAGTGATATGTTGACAATTTACAATTTTACCGAAGCCAATTAGCCTACACACCTGTGTGTCTTTTGAGTGTGGGAGGAAACCAGAGCAGCTGGAGAAAACCCACGCGGTCACAGGGAGAACGTGCAAACTCCACTCAGACAGCACCCGAGGTGAGGATCGAACCTGGGTCTCTGGCGCCACTGTGCCACCTGGTATGGGGCTGAATTATGTATGTGTTATCTGATCCAAGTAATGCCCCACTAGCCCATTTTTTGTGAGAAGAACGGTCGACTTTAACTTCCTCGAGGCAGGTCACATCTTATCACCGCTGTAATACTGAGTGCTTGATGTATTAAGATTTAAAGACAGTGCAATTCTACAAACATAAAGTTTCCTGTAGGACTGCACCAGGTGCTCATTGCAGCAGCTTGATTTTATTCCATAATTTTCCTTTAGGAAAAAGGTCAAAGATGCTTCATTTTAAAGGCTGTTGTTGCAGTTATTGTGAAAATGGATTGTCGGATGAGCATGGTACAGTAATTAAAAAATATATATTTAATAATGAGGTGGTTTATCGGAATGGTGCCTGGATTAGAGAGTTTCAGCTACATGGCAGAGGTTGGGTAGATGGGGATTGTTTTCCCTGGAACGTCGGAGGTAGAGGGGAGACTTGATAGAAGTATACAAAATTATGAAAGGTATTTTTCCCAGGGTGGAAATGTCTAACACTAATGGGCATAGCTAAAGGTGAGAAGGGAGAGACTTTAGAGAGCTGAAAGGCCTGCTCTCTAAAGTCTACTCTATAATGTGTATATATTTATATAAAGGTATATGGACACACTGATCTGTTCTGTATTCATGCCTACTATATTCTGTTGGGCTGAAGCAAAGCAAGAATTTCATTGTCCTATCTGGGACACATGACAATAAACTCTCTTGAATCTCTTGAATCTTGAAGTCTCTCCCTTTCTGATTAGAGGGCATAGCGGTAAGGTGAGAGGGGGAAGGTTTAATGGAGATGTGCGAGAAAGTTTTTTACACAGAGTAGTGGGGGCCTGGAACACATTGCCAGGGGTGGTGGTGGAAGCAGATACGATAGTGGTGTTTAAGAGACTTTTGGACAGGCACATGGAAGTACAGGGAATAGAGGGAAATGGACCATGTACAAGCAGATGAGATCAGTTTAATGGTATCATGTTCAGCACAAACATTGTGGGCCAAAGGGCCCGTTCCTGTGCTGTACTGTCCTATGTTCTATGTTCTATGTCTAAAGATGAGACCTCTGTAGTCCCTCGGATAGCTGCTGGTTCAGGTCTACCTGCAGGAAGGGGGGGATGTTGTTCTGCAGTTGGAACACTTTATCTGTCTGCACCCTGTTTACCGAAGATAGGCACAAAATGCTGGAATAATTCAGCGGGACAGGCGGCATCTCTGGAGCGAAGGAGTGGGTGATGTTTCTGGTCGAGACCCTTCTTCAGACTGGGCCTCGACTCGAAACGTCACCCATTTCTTCTCTCCAGAGATGCTGCCTGTCCCGCTGAGTTACTCCGGCATTTTGTGCTTGTCTTGGGTTTAAACCAGCATCTGCAGTTCCTTCCTACACCCTGTTTACCAAATCTGTCTGTCCTTTTGTCCCCTTGCAGAGCTACAGCAATCAAACACAGCACGGCACTACAACCTCCTGCAAAACACCACCGACTACCGCATCCTGCTAATGGATGAAGATCACGACCGCATGTACGTGGGCACCAAGGACTACATTGTCTCGCTGGACCTGCATAACATCAACCGGGAACCTTTATTAGTAAGAGAAACATTCTTGTGCATACAGCTCTCATTAAACTCTCAACAAAATCTGCAGGTTTTTATGCCACAATGTCAAGGGACATATACACATCCATCAAACACTAACATTAGACCCAACTCAGTGCTTTTAATTCTCTATTCCAGTCATAAAATCAATACTTAGTGCATTGATGTTGTATACATTTATGTAACTGTATACACAGTGCAAATAATCTCATATATGTTTGTGTGCTATATTGCCACTTACCCTACACCATGCATATAACTGTTGTGAATGCAACCATACATAATAACATACTGTATACAGACCATGTTACCCTCCACAGTCTGTAGAATTCTAAATACATTGCCTCTTGCCTTTTAGAAGAGGCGTGTTTAGACTGCGGATTATACACAATATGTACACCACAAATGCCTATACATATCATTTTATATGCTGTCTCTATTTTCCTTTAGAACTATTTATGGAATATAACCTTTATGATACTGCGTAATGTACATCAGTATACGCAGCCTGGTATTCAGTGCAAATAACCAATTCTATATTGTGCGTATATATACAATGTATGTAACTACATAGCACCTTTCCCAATGACTATAATATTCTGTACACAATTTATGTAATTGGAGCAAATAGGGACAAATACCGCACAAAACATATAAAAACATTCACAGTATATGTTACAATGTACTCCAAGTGCTCCGCCCAGTATAAGCCCGTACACAGTTCATGAATTAATGTACAGGAGATGTTACCTGCAGGGCCCTCTGCACCTCCCACATAGGTTCCATCTTCCTTGGACAGTGCACAGATCGCAAAAGGTGAATACAGATGGGAACATGATTTTCCTGGGATCTGCAGTAAAAGCAGCAAATTTGATCCCGCTGATTTCTTTAGTCCAGGATATCAATGTGCCCTCCCACCAGAGAAGAAAGGAGAGAAATCATAGAGGAAGGGGCGAATTTAGTCTTTAGAGATACAGTGCTTAAACGGGCCCTTTGGCCCTCCGAGTCCATGCCGACCTGCAATACACTAGCACTATCTGACACACTAGGGACAATTTAGTTTGCAGAAGCCAATTAACCTACAAACCTACAAGTCTTTGGAGTGTGGGAGGAAACTGGAGCACCCAGAGAAAACCCACTAGGACTTTATTCCTTGAAGTGCAGGAGGATGAGGGGTGATCTTATAGAGGTGTACAAAATCATGAGAGGAATAGATTTGGGAGACGCACAGAACCTCTTGCTAAGAGTAGGGGAATTACGGACCAGAGGACATGGGTTTAATGTGAGGGTGGAAAGATTTAATAGGATTTATTTTAATGTGAGGGGCAACTTTTTCGCGCGAAAGGTGGTAGGTGTATGGAACGAGCTGTCGGAGGAGATAGTTGAGGCAGGAGAATTCAACTCAGTACCACCTTCCTCAGGTTGGTTAGGTATGGGCCAGCTGGGGCCACATCCTGAAAAGTGAATAAGTAAGACATATCTTGGAGAAATTCTCCTATTTTTGAACTTCATATATTTTTGAAAGCAATCTCTCTTGTAAATGAGCCAGGAGTGAGTTTGGAAAGTCCAAGCTCACAAGCGGTACGACACAATGGGGAGGAGGCGAGCGTGTGAATGAGAGCTTATTTTTACTTCTAAGGAATGATCCTTTAACATCATCATTGCAGCCTTGTATCCGTACAGACGATAAATCACTCCAACCGTTTTACTGTAGGAACCAACCATTTAGAGCTCCATAAACCTCCTTAATCACGCACCCTTGACCTACTTAGCAAGCACAGGCTGGTTCTATGTGTGAAATGGCTTCAGTTCCTCATGAACATGTGATTCACAGGAGCGAAAATAAGGGCATTTCTCTCCAAGGCAAGGGCAGAATTATCGGAACGTTTTTCATCCAATTTATTCCTATCTAAACATTACCTTTCTGCGTGATGGAGAGTATGTGAATGTACTAATGCAGGCATTTTTAAGCACCTTGTTAAAGTCATAGAGTTATGGAATCATACAGTGGTACATTTCAGAAATGGGGTCTTTGGCCCATCAGATCCATTTTGGTTCATTAACACTAACCCTATTTACCTCCATTAGGTTCCTATCTTTCCATGCCTTGCCTGCTTAAGTGCCTGTTAAAATGCCTCTTAAGCATAATAATTGTATCCCAATCCACCACCTTATTTGGCAGCTCTTCACTGATGTCAATCACTCTGTGTGTTAAAAAAAACAACATACGCCTCAGAAACCTTTAAAACTCCCACCTCGCATCTTAAAACTACAACGTGATTTTTCATACCGCAACCAAGGGGAACAGTTTTCGGCTATCTACCCTATCTGTACCTTTCATAATCTCATATACTTCTATCAGTCACCTCTCAGCCTCCTTAACTATAGGGAAAACAATCCCAGCCTATTTAATCTCTCCCCATAATTAATGTGGTTCAATCCAGGCAACAATCCTGGTGAATTGAATTGAATTGAATGCTATTTATTGTCATTCAAACCAAGGCTTGAACGAAATTTCATTACTACAGTTTTTTACATTACAAAAAAACCCAAGACCAACACTTAACACAGTTTACATAAACATCCATCACAGTGAGTCTCCAACACCTCCTCGCTGTGATGGAAGGCAAAGTCTTATCTCTTCCCTTTTATTCTTCACCCGCGATCCAACAGTCCAACTGCAGCGTCTAGGCGAACTGGGGCTCCGGTGTTAAAGCCCCCGGCGGACGATGGTAAGTCCTGTGGCCATTTAGCCACGCCGGGCGATGCCAGGCCCCGGCTCCGTGTCCTTTAAACCCCGCGGTTCAAGCAGTCCAACCCGCGGTCCAACTGCAGCGTCTAGGTGAACTGGGGCTCCGATGTTAGAGCCCCCGGCGGGCGATGGTAAGTCCCGTGGCCGCTAACCCGCGCCGGGCGATGTTAGGCCTCGCTCCGTGTCCTCCAAACCCCGCGATTCCAGCGGGAGAAGTTGCCGTTGCGGGAGCTCCGAAAAGCCGTCTCCCACCAGGGACCTGGAGCTCCCGATGTTCCTGTCCACCGGGCCCGCAGCCGGAGCTTCCGAAACTCCAAAGTCGGGTCGCAGCCGCACGCCACCACAGCTCTCCCCGCTCCGAAGCCGGCCAGCTCCGCGATGTCAGGTCCCAGGCTCCGCGACTGGAGCCCTCAGGTTGGTCCCGGCCGGAGGCCGCCGCCGGCTCCACGATGTTAGGCCCAACGACATCGGAGATCCGACTGGGAAAAAGTCGGGTCCCCGTACAGGGAAGAGACTAACGGTTTCCCCCAACATCCCCCCCTCCACCCCCCACATATACACAGCTAAAAAATAATAAAAACTAAGCTCAAGACATACATTTAACAAGACAAAAATTAAAAAAAAGACGGACGACTGTAGTCGAGCCGCTGCCACACATCTCCGCACTCATATCTTTCCTGTAGTGTGTTGACCAGAACTGTACACAATACTCCAAGTAATGTCTAATCAGAATTTCGTAAAGTTGCAAAGCAATATCCTAACTTTTATATTCCGTGTCCGTGACCTTCGAAGGTAAGCATGCCTTTTGCCTTCATAAACACCCTATTCACGTGTTGCCACGATCAAGAAACTATTGACTTGGACGCCTATGTTCCTCTGTTCATTCAAATTCATTAGTGCCATTCCATTTGCTGTATTTCCCCTCCCCCCATTTGACTTCCCGAAATACATTGCCTTGCACTTGTGGGGGTTTAAATCCATCTGCCGACGTTCTGCCCAACTTTCAAACTGATCCATATCTGAGTCTTAAATGATTGAACCACATTCCTTACTATCTATAGCACCACCAATTTTCATGTCACCCACAAAATTACTCATCATACCTACTATATTCACATCCAAGTCATTATTATATAACAAATGTAGCAAAGATCCCAGCACACTGGCGCAGCGGTAGAGTTGCTGCCTTTGAGTGCCAGAGACCCAGGTTCAATCCTAACTACAGGTGCTGTTTGTATGGAGTTTTTACTTTCTCCCTGTGACCACGTGGGTTTTCTCCGGGTACTCCGGTTTTCTCCCACACTCCAGAGATGTACAGGTTTGTAGGTTAATTGGCTTCCGTAAAATTGTAAATTGTCCCTAGTGTGTAGGATAGGGCCTTTTTCCCAGGTGTTCGCCGGTCAGCACGGACTCAATGGGCCGAAGGGCCCGTTTCAACGTTGCATCTCTAAAGTCCAAAACACCACTCGCTGGAGTGCATTATTCATAACAGACTCAAACAGAAAAACATCCTTCCATCACCACCCTCTTCTTCCTATCACCAAACTGATTTGCGATCCAATTAGGTAGCTTTTCTTGGCTCCCATGTGCCTTAATCTTATCTACCATATTACCATGCAGGGCCTTGTCAAATGCCTTACTAAAGTCTATACAGATGACATCTATCTTCATCAATGCCTTTTGTTACCTAAGATAGACACAAAATGCTGGAGTAACTCAGCGGGTCAGGCAGCATCTCTGGAGAGATGGAATGGGTGGCGTTACCTACATTTTTGTCAGAGATAAGCCCATGGAAAGATTAATTTATGTGGCACTTAAGCAATAACAAAGTTGAGGGGCTAAGTTAATGAATGAAGGCTCAAAATTGTGTTTCTATTTTTCATTTGAACTGCAAAGATTCAATGGTTTGAAAAATTATAATTTTGAAGGGATGCATAATTAAACAACATCCCCAGAGGTTTTCCCGCTCATCTCTTACAATGCCAGTAGGGGAGCTAGTGCAAAGTCATCATTGTATGCAAAAGTTGTCAACATAACAGTAAGAGGGCCCAGGGTGATGGCAATATTGTTATAATCATAATCATAATCATAATCATACTTTATTAGCCAAGTATGTTTTGCAATACACGAGGAATTTGATTTGCCATACAGTCATACCAATAAAAAGCAACAAAACACACAAAATGCATTTTAACATAAACATCCACCACAGTGACTCCTCCACATTCCTCACTGTGATGGAAGGCGAAAAAAAGTTCAATCCCTTCCATTCTTTGTTCTCCCGCGGTCGGGGGCCTCGAGCCTTCCGTTGACGGGACGACCTTGGCTCCCGTAGCCGGCGGTCGGGCCCTCCGCGTCGGGCCGATCAAGTTCCCGCATCGGGGGGATCTCAGCTCCCCCGCGCCAGATGATCAGACCCCGGGTCGGGCTGGTCGAGCCTCTTGCGACTTTGGAGCTTCTCGACATCAGTCTCTACCCGAAACTGCGAGCTCCTCGATGTTGAAATCCGCAGGCCGCAGTTTCAGCGTCGATCCCAGGCAGGGGATTGCAGGTTCCGATGGTAAGTTGTCAGCCCCGCAGTTGGTCTCAAAGTCAGTCTCGAGCAAGGCCTCCAACTCCATGATGTTAGGCCGCAGAGCGACCGGAGATACGATCCGGAAAACAATCGCATCTCCGGCAGGGTAAGAGATTGAAAAAAGGTTTCCCCCGACCCCTTCCCCCACCCCCCACATAAAACAAACCAGAGAACATTAACACATACTTTTAAAACACACTAAAAATAACAAAAAAGATGAAAAGACAGACAGACCGTTGGCGAGGCTGCCATAGCTGACATTGCCACCGGGTGAAATGAGCAATATCAAAGAGTGTGATTATTATGGCACTCTAGGACTAAAGTGGGAGCAATATTACTGTGTAAACAAGTCTGGGCCTGAGCACTGGGCCTCCACTCGCTGGAGTTTAGAAGGATGAGGGGGCACCTCATTGAAACTTACAGAATAGTGAAACGCCTGGATAGAGAGGATGTTTCCACTTGTGGGAGAATCTAGGACCAGAGGTCATAGCTTCAGAATAAAAGGACATACTTTTGGGTGGTGAATCTGTGGAATTCATTGCCACAGAAGGTTGTGGAGGCCGTCAGTGGATATTTTTAAGGTAGACATTGATATATTCTTGATCAGTGCGGGGTTATGCAGAGAAGGCAGGAGAACGAGGTTGAGAGGGAAAGATAGTTCAGCCATGATTGAATGGTGGGGTTGACTTGATGGGCCAAATGGCCTAATTCTACTCCTGAAAACTTACAAAATTATGAATTATCAGAGAATGTTAGTCACAGTGTGAGCCTATCACACAGTGTACTGTAGTAACACATAATGTGAGCATTATGAAGTAGGGGCATTATCAACTATCTGAGCACTAAAACACAAGGTGGGAGCATTATCACAAAGTATTACACTATGAGCATTATACACTGTGAGCATTAATGCTCTGCGTGTGCATTAAGGCAAACTGTGAGCATTATCACAGAGTGGGTTAATTATCATACTGTGAGTATTATCACGGATTTTGAGCATTATTACACAGTGCGGGTGTGATCATAATGTGCGAACACTCTCTCAAAGTGTGAATTCAATTGCAAGGCACACAGTTTGGGCATTATAACACAGTTTAAGTATTATCGCAAGTCAGGGGGCTTAGCACTCAATGTGGATAGTGTTGGATCCGGTTAGTATTATCTCACCAACTGAGTGTCACAAAACGTGAGTATTATCACAGGATGAGCATTATTGTAGGTCAGTGAGCATTAATATAGGAATTTGGGATAGGGAACTTTACACTGAGTCACCAGTGAGTCAGTAAACTGAGTTTCCATCATTCTGAGACTCAAAATCAAGTAAAATGTCAGTATTGAAGATTTATTTCAGAATTCTACCTGGGGTAGAGGGTTTCAGCTACAGGGAGAGGTTGGGTAGACTTGGATTGTTTTCTCTGGAACGTCAGAGGTTGAGGGGTGACGATAGAATTTGTATAAAGTTGTGATCGGCAGAGATAGGGTAGATAGTCAGAAGCTGTTTCCCAGGGTGGAAATGTCCAACACTAGAGGGAATAAGGTGAGAGGGGGGATGTTTAATGGAGATGTGCCGGCAAGATTTTGACACAGAGGGTGGTGGAGACCTGGAACGTGCTGTCAGATATGATAGCAGCACTTAAGAGGGTTTTGGATAGGCACATGGAAATGAAGGGAATAGAGGGATATGTGCAGGCAGAGGTATCAGTTCTGCTAGGCATCATGTTCGGCACAGACATTATGGGGTGAAGGGCCCATTCCTGTGCTGTACTGTTCTATGTTCTATGTATGAAAGGTTACATGGGGAAATGTAACTAATACGGTGGTGTGGAATGAGCAGCGACCAGTTTAGGCATGCAGGGCTTTGTATCCGATAATAACCATAATTCTTTCAATGGCCAATGTTCCATTTTCTCTCTTTCAGATTCACTGGTCCGTCAGTCAGCAGAGACGTGACGAGTGCATTCTTTCTGGTAAAGATGAGAAAGTAAGTGCTTGCCCTATCTGACCTGCCTTAGCTCTCCATTGACAGAAGTCGTACAAGTATAGGAAGAATGTTTACCATTCACACAGGCACAAAAAGCATTTATACAATGTTTATCACATCCTCGTGAGGTCCTAACCTCTAATTTGTCTTTCAAGTATAGGGACTATTGTTATATAAAGTAAAGCGCACAACCATTTGCAAACAGGTAGGGTGCCACTAGGGAAGATCTCAATCTGAGGTTGATGGACTATTGTGGGCCAGAACACCTGAATTCCCTACTCAAAGGGAAATATACTGTGTCGTTTTTTTAAACTCTTCCTTATGCATCTGTAAAAGCAATCTTAGTCTAAAATCTCTTGAGATTTGTCTTCAATAGCTCAACTATGCTTTTTAAATTTGTTTATATTCATTTCAGTGAAGCATATTTTCAGAAGTGGGTTGGAAGGCAGACTTGCAATTAAATCAAATGTTTACGTGCACAAGGAAGTACTTCTACCATTTAAGAGGCTTTTAGATAGGCACGTGGATATACAGGGAATGGAAGAATGTGGATCACTTGCAGGCAGAGCAGATAGAGTCATAGAGTCATACAGCATGGAGTCATACAGCCCAACTTGCCCATGCCAAACAACATGCCCCATCTATACTAGTCACACCTGTCTGCATTTGGCCCATATTGCCCTTTAAACCTGTCTTATCCATGTACCTGTCTAAATGTTTTGTAAATGTTGCAATAGTACCGGCCTCACCTACCTCCTCCAGCATCTCGATCCATACCTCAACAACCCTTGGCGTAAAAAAAAGTTATCCCTCAGGTTCCTATTAAATCTTTCCTTCCTCACCTTTAACCCATGTCCTCTGGTTCTTAATTCCCCTACTCTGGGCAAGAGACTCTGCATTTACCCAATCTATCCCTCTCGTGATTTTATATACAACAATGTCCTATATAACTGTAACATGACCTCCCAACTTCTTTACTCAATACTCTGACTGATGAAGGGCAACGAGCCGAAAGATTAGTGTCATTTAGCATCATGTTGGGCATGGACATTGTGGGCTGAAGGGCCTGTTCCTGTGTTTGTTCTATGTTCCCTGTGGAATCCCTCATTGCTTCACTGAAGCATCTGCCTCATTCATGGTTCCACATCAGGGAGAGGGACCTTGAGCCCAAAACTTTGATCCAGAAGCAACAGTCATGCCAAATTGGCACCTTTAAGAATTCCATAGCAATGATCATATAGAGGTGTACAACATCTTGACAGGAATAGATCGGGTAGACGCACAGAGTCGCTTGCCCAGAGTAGGGGAATCGAGAACCAAAGGATATAGGTTTAAGGTGAGGAGGGAGAGATTTAATAGGAACCTGAGGGGTAACTTTATCACACAAAGTACGGTGGGTGTATGGAACAATTGCCAGAGGAGGTAGTAGAGGCAGGTAGTATCGCAATGTTTAAGAAGTATTTAAACAGATACATGAATAGGACGGGTTTAGAGGGAAATGGACCAAATGCAGGTAGGTGGGACTAGTGTAGATGGGACAAGTTGGGCCGAAGAGCCTGTTTCTACGATGTATGACTCTATGACTCCAAGTCGAGGCCCTAGTCATTCCTTTAAATAACATGGTTTATTGCTTTGCCAAGAACACATAGCAGTCACTCACATGTATTAAACAAGCAATATTATTTCAATGAACTGTAACAAGCAACAGTATATGCCTGAGTAATTACTGTGTATCTGACCTTGTGTCAGCGACTGCATTTCCAGGATATTACTAGGATTACTATTTGACTTAGCATGAATACTTGTGGGATCGATTAACCGATCTTTTAGAGGCTTTTGAATAGACATGCCGAGATGTACGGGTGACGGCTCACATTATCGTGTTTCACTCATGACAATTATGAATGTTTCTGGACTTACTCAAATTTTCCTCTTGGCTGCACATGTATAAAAAGTTTTTTTTTCCCCCTGCATTGGTAATCATCTTTCATGAATTGGGGCAGGGATGCTGATAAAATGATCCATGCTTGTTGGTGTTGTGTATACAGGAGGTTTGCAGACCAGACTGCACCCAGCCACCGATGTACACAAGGCATCTACCCCTTTCAACACTACTGTCTGTCACCTGGTCTCACTCCTCATCAATAACATGCTTGTAAAGGGCCTGTCCCACTGTACGAGGTAATTCAAGAGTTCTCCCGAGTTTCCCCGATTCGAACTCAGAGAATTACGGTAATAGCCGTTCGTAGGTACTCGGGGGTCTCGTGGGCATTTTTCACCGTGCTGAAAAAACGTCACAAGTTTCCACGTTTCCCGAGTACCTGCCGTTAGCATTACGAGCCGCCACGAAACATCCACGAGCTCCGACATAGCCGCTACCTACATTCTACGTACTTACCATGAGTTAGATTTTTTTTAAAACTCGGGAGAGCTCTTGAATTACCTCGTACAGTGGGACCGCCCTTAAGTAGATCGGTTTATGAGGTAAAACATATCAAGGCATCTCGCAAGGAGCTGAGGCAAGAAACATCACCAACCAGCCTCTAAAACTGGTGACAGTGAGGAAGGCTGTCGGACCATACACCCCGATAAAGATCAGCTGCAGAAATGGACGGAAAAATGTTGTTTAACTCGAGCAAGTCATTTTAGTTTCAGAGACACCGCATAGAAACACACCCCTCAGCTCACCGAGTCCACACCAACCATCGATCACCCATTCACACTGGTTTAATTTAGAGTTTAGGGATACAGCATGGAACAGGCCCTTCAGCCCACCGAGTCCACACCAACCATTGATCACCCATTCACACTAGTTCTATGTTATCCTACTTTCGCACCCACTGCCTACACATGAGGGGCCATTGTTACAGAGGCTAATTAATCTACAAACCTGCATGTCTTTGAGATGTGGGAGGAAACCGGAGCACTTGGAAGAAACCCAGAACATGCAAACTCCACACAGACAGCATCCAAGATCCGGTTTGAACCCAGGTCACTGGAGCTGTGAGGCAGCAGCTCTACCAGCTGTGCCACTGTGCCACCCTAGTTCTTATGTTATTTCATGGTATGCTGCTTACTGTATGTTTATGTTTAGTTTAGATCAGAGATACAGCGATGAAACAGGCCCTTCGGCCCACTGAGTCCACGCCGACCAGCGATCATCGTACACTAGTTCTATCCTACACACTAGGGACAATTTACCGAAGCCAATTAATCTACAAACCGACACGTATTTGGAATGTGGGAGGAAACCGGAGCACCCGGAGAAAGCCCATGCAGTCACAGAGAGAACATACAGTCAGCACCTGTAGTCAGGATTGAACCCGGGTCTCTGGCACTGTACAGCAGCAGCTCTACCGCTGCGATACTGTGCCTGTGCTGCTCGAGTACCACAGCTCCCTGTGACTGACACAGCAGCAATGAGGGCTAAGGTGCTAAAACAAAGCAAGCCTAAATCATCGGAGCCAGGCCTTTCACCCTCTTGTCTCCGCCCCTTCATACACTCATCCCTCAGGAGTAACACATCTGACAAGTGGTTCCCAGGAAAAATAACCAAACCAGTAACTCGAGCCTCTGAGAATGTTTCAGAATCAGGCATTTACATCCTAGCCGAGTTTTTATTATTAATAACTGGCTTTGTTACAAATGACAGAGATACCATCTATTACCCAGTTAATCATTTTAAATATGCTTTGTTAACATGTAATACATTATTTGTGGTGTGATTATTCCTGACAAGGTGAAGGGTGGTATTTGACATCCAAACAGATGTTAAACTTTTAGTTTTCATCGTAAAGGGCTGCGTGGGCCATGTATGACGTGAGCAAACATGTATGATGTGAGCAAACATGTATGATGTGAGCAAACAACTGCTGGAAGAAATCAGCTGGTCAAGCAGCATCTGTGGAGAAAGAAACCAGTCCATGCTTTAGGTAGTCTAGAGGGATTGAGAGGAAGGGTCCCAGACTCGAGCCATTAACTGATTTCTCTCTCCATGGATGCAGCTTGACCATCCTCCAGCCTTACTGATGTTGCTTCAGGTTCCACATCTCCAGTTTACTTGTTTTCATTTATGATATGGAGATAATACCTCATGTTCCTGAAGCACAGTCACAAGGGATCCTTTTTGGAGATTCACTACGGAAACAGACGCTTTGGCCCACTGAGTCCACGCTGACATCAAGGATATGTGTGTGGTACTAAATTAGTACCTTGTATCAGTATTCTCCAGAGAGAACCACATGGAGTACAGTGAAAGGAAGGAACTACAGATGCTGGTTTAAACTGAAGATAGACACAAAATGCTGGTGTAACTGAGCGGGTCAGGCAGCATCTCTGGAGAGAAGTCTGAAGAAGGGTCTCGACCCGAAACGTGAGTCTGAAGAAGGGTCTCGACCCGAAACGTCACCCATTCCTTCTCTCCACAGATGCTGCCCGTCACGCTGAGTTACTCCAGCATTTTGTGTCTATCTATTGTACAGAGATATTAGTGTAGAGTATACTAATATACTGGGGTATTTTGAGATCAAGAAGGAGGTGGTTCTGGATTTCTTGCAGACCATTGAAGTGTTTAAGCCCAGGAGGATCTAACCCATGTTATTAAGGGAGAAGATGGCTGGGGTCTTAACGGAAATCATTTTATCCTCTCTCGCCACAGGCAAAGTCCCAGAGGATTAGGGAGTAGACAATGTTTTAGAAGGGAAATATGGATAATCCAGGACACGATAGTTCAAGCAGCCTCACATCAGTGGTGGGGAAACTGTTGGATAGGGTCTGCTTAGATTTGGAAGAGAATGGACTAATTAGGAACAGTCACAGCATATGAAGGACCACTTACAGAAGTCAATTAACCTACCAACCCACATGTATTTGGTATTTGGGAGGAAACCAGAATACAGGGAAGCAACTTGTCACAGCGAGACGATGCCATCTCCATACTGACAGCACTGGAGATCAGGATTGAACCTGAGTTGCTTTAGCTGTGAGTCAGCACCACAATGCGGTGTCAGCCCCACATTCCTACCTACTATCTATGGTAACCCCTGGTCCCCTTGCTCATCAAGTATATATCTACACCTGCCCTAACAAAATTCAATGAATCTACGAGGAAGTGTTCCAAAGATTCATGACCCTCTAAAATGGGCAACCCCTTATTATTACCAGGTGGCAGATTCTTCCACTAGAACCAGCATCTTCTCCCCATCCCGTGTCAAAGTTCCTCAGAGGGTAGTCCTGTGAATATAGAGAAACTTCTCCACGTCTGACAGAGATGGTCTCCTTTGTTCTATCTAACCCTTCCACAACCTCTTCTCTGTTTCGTTGTAGGTTTATTACTCAGGTTTTAGAACTGACTACCATAATGTAGATATGAGGTGACACTTAAAACTGTAGAAGTTGGCACTGTAACAAAATGTCCTCACGCTCCCCAAAATGTTGACCCAAGAATGCTGCCCCAACAGCCAACTTAATGATCAGCGAACATCTTACTGCGGGGCGGCACGGTGGCGCAGTGGTAGAGTTGCTGCCTTACAGCGCCAGAGACCCGGGTTCAATCCTGACTACGGGTACTGTCTGTACAGAGTTTGTACATTCTCCATGTGACCTTGTGGGTTTTCTCTGGGTGCTCCGGTTTCGTCCCACACTCCAAAGACATACAGGTTAATTGTCTTCGGTAAAATTGTAAATTGTCTCTGGTGTGTAGGATAGTGTCGGTGTACAGGGTAATCGCTATTCGGCATGGACTCAGTACACTGAAGGGCCTGTTTCCGCGCTGTGGCTCTAAATGATTGATATATGCTCATGGTGTTCTTCTCTTTTAATTTTGTCAGGGTGAGTGTGCAAACTTCATCTGCCTCATTGAGCCATGGAACCGTACACACCTGTATGTGTGTGGGACTGGAGCTTATCATCCTATCTGCACCTACATCAACAGAGGACGCAAGGCAGAGGTAGGTACCTAAGCCACACCTGTCACCTCACTACCTTCGAATGGCTACTTGACGTGGAAACTACTGGTGGAGAGAGAGACCATCTACCAGCATGTCAATGATTCATTGGAATTAGTCACTAATGGAAACAACTGTATTTGACTATGCACTCACAAGTGTTGCTGCCGACCCTGGCCATTTTAGAGGATACTTAAGAAGCAACCACTCTACTGTGAGTCTGAATTCACATGTAGGTCAGAGGAGATAAGGAAAGAGGAGTTCCTACCCCAAAGGACAGTGAAGAAGAAAGGATTTTATACTAAATTAGTAGCTTCACGGTCACAATTATTGATGTAAGCTTTTTTATTTCAGATTAATTTATCTAGTTTTTTTAGTTTTAGAGATACAGCGCGGAAGCGGGTTCTTCAGCCCAGCGAGTACGCCCAACGATCCCCGTTGCACTAGCACTACCCCACACACTAGGGCCAATTTACAATTTTTTACTGAAGCCAATTAACCCACAGATCTGTGCATCTTTGGAATGCGTGAGAAAACCAGAGCACCCGGGGAAAACCCACACGGTAACAGGGAGAACATCGAAACTCTGTACGGACAGAACCCGTACTCAGGATTGGAGCCAGATCTCTGGCGCTGTGAGGCAGCAACTCTACTGCTGCTGCCCCTGATTACATTTGTTAGTTGGTTACTGCTTGGTTAAATTCTCCAGGTGTCATGGTGCGTTTCAACTCCATGCAGATCAATCATCTAGGCTGTGCTTGCTAATCCAGTAATGTGACCTCTGTGCCACAGTACTCACTGTAATGATTGCTAGTTTACAACAGGCCCAAGCACGAGGTGAGAGTATACCTCAGCGGTGGAGCGCTTGAAATTTATCATGTCCCACACTTTAACTTAGATGGAAGCCATGAACTGAGCCATTATTTCTGGAATAACCTTATCTCACCATTAATTCCTTCCTTCTTTTCCCATGGGAATCTTTCACATGTAATGAATACCCAACACCCAGAGTCTGAAGAAGGGTTTCGGCCCGAAACGTTACCTATTTCCTTCGCTCCATAGATGCTGCTGCACCCGCTGAGTTTCTCCAGCATTTTTGTGTACCTCTGATGGATACAAAATGCTGGAGTATCTCAGTGGGTCAGGCAGAATCGCTGGAGAACATGGATAAGTGATGTTTCAGGTCAGGATCCATCTTCAGAAGACGTGTCTCGACCCGAAACGTCCCCTATCCAGGGGGGGGGGGCATAGGAGAGAACGTGAGGAGGATAAAAAGTGGGATTAGCGTAGGATTTCTATAAAATGGATGGTTGATGGTCAGTCTGGACTTGATGGTGTGAAGGGCCTGTTGCCCTTCTGCATCTCTCTATAACTCAGAACGTTAAAAATATTTCTTCACCGTCTTTTCTAAACCATCTCTGATTTGTTCTGTACGTTTTCATGCCCCTAGTTTCCCTTTCCCCTGACTCTCAGTCTGAAGCAGGGTCTCGACCCTAAACGTCACCTATTCCTTTTCTCCAGAGATGCTGCCTGGCCCGCAGAGTTACTCCAGCATGTTGTGTCTATATTTGGTGCATCTCTAGTCAAGTCAAGTCAACTTTATTTGTCACATACACATATAAGTTGTGCAGTGAAAAGAAAATGGCAATGCCTGCGGATTGTGCAAAAACTACAGAACAGAATAGAGCAGAATCAGTATTTACATGTTAGAAAATAATTTTTTACAAAAGACACAACACAACAGTAAATTAGTCCCTGCTGAGAGAAGGGTTTACAGTCCTGATGGCCTGTGGGAAGAAACTCCGTCTCATCCTCTCTGTTTTCACAGCATGACAGCGGAGGCGTTTGCCTGACCGTAGAAGCTGGAACAGTCCGTTGCTGGGGTGGTAGTTATAGGTCCCCCATAATGTTGCTGGCTCTGGATCTGCTCCTCCTGGGGGGGGGGGGGGGGGTGAGTGCAGTTCCCATAGTGTGTTCGGCCGAACGCACTACTCTCTGCCTTCCTGTCCTGGGCAGAGCTGTTCCCAAACCAGTTTGTGATGTTGCCGGACAAGATGCTTTCTACAGCCCCAGAATAGAAGCACTGAAGGATCCTCAGAGAGACTCTGAAGGGCCTGTCCCACTTGGCCGTCATTTGTGCGTCACACAGATGGCGCGCAAAGATTTTGTACATCACAAAATCCTGCGACGCCGCGCGCAACCGCGCGTCACTGCCTATGTCATTGCGCACCATGCGCTCATCACGTGCGTGTCATTACGCGTGCATCGTGACGCGTAAATGATGTCGTGTAAATTACGCACAAATGACGGCCAAATGACAGGAAGGCTCTGCAGAGAGTAGTGCGTTCGGCCGAACACTTGAATTTCCTCAGCTGCCTGAGGTGGTAAAGTGCAGTTCCTTCATTAAGTTTGACGTTAATTTGATGTTAAATCCGGATCATCTTGTTTACCTAAACCAACCCTGATTTTGTGGTAAATCCCTTCATTAATAAAGCCAAGATTCAAGTTATGATTTGCTAGATCACTTCCATTTACCCACATGCTATTATTTTTTCTTTGCAATTAATCATCCCTTCCTGGCCTGTATTAGTTAGTGAATTCCCATCTGGATCTCTAATGCCTGTGTTGGTCCATTCTGCAGCAAACCACTTTTGTTCCACTTACAACTGAATTTTTCTTGTTTAATTTTTATTACTCGTATTTCATGAGGTAAGATATCAGGAAGCAAAATATCTCAATCACTATATCCACACTCTTCTCCCTGCCAAGCCACCTGCAGTGAAAGGAAAATAGTAAATTAGAATCTGAGTACCTTGTAATAAGCTGACTGTTCATTAGCTCTCGTTCATGACTTGATCTTTATCCACATCACAGTTTGTGTTTTTTGGGGATTTTAGACAGATTGATTGAAAGATACAGCATGGATACAGGCCCTTTGTCCCATTGAGTCTGTGCCAAGCATTCTCACTGATCACCTGCCCGCACTAGTTCCACGTTCTCCCACTTGCATACAGTCCCTACACAGTAGGGGCAAATACAGAGGCCACTTAAACGACAAACCCGCACGTCTTTGGGACGTGGGAGAAAACTGGAGCACCCGGAGGAAACCCACGGGGTCACAGGGAGAAGGTGAAAACTCCACACAGACAGCATTCCAGGTCAGGATCGAACCTGGGTGTCTGGTGTTGTGAGGCAGCGGTTCTACCAGCTCCATCGCTGTGCCACCCTTTATTCACCAGCATGGCACGCTCTGTCAGCTGGGGCTTTGCCTTCTTGCCAAGTACTTGAGGGAGGATGGTGATTGTGGCACCCAGCGTATGTGGGAATCTGTGCAATAACAGCTAGCACCACATCAACTTGGCCCACATTGTGAACGTTTGTACTTCAAACGGCAATACTGAAAAGGGAAGCAGGTGAGTAAACAAGGTTTGCTGAAACATCAGAGGCAAGCTATCCAGCGAAAGATTTTCACTCTTTCAACCCCCGAAAACCACCACTTGTACTAATTTGTTCAGAAGCTGGATAAACATCTACCTGTTATGAACAAGGAGAGGAGGGGTTTCTCTACATAGATCTTTGGAATTATCTACCATAAAAGATGTACAGTATTTGAAAACAGGAAGGGTGTTTTAATATTCATGGAGCAACTTTATAAAACCTTTATATCTATTCCTCTCAAAATAAATGTTGGCATTGCTAAAGATAGACATGTAGGGAATGCAAGAAATGAAGGGATATAGACCACGTACAGGTGGAAGGGATAAATAAGCATCATGTACGGCATGGACAGTGAGGGCCGAAGGGCCTGTTCCTGTGCTGGATGGTTCTACGCTCTATGTTTTTCCCAGCAGCAGAAGGAAGGACGGGAACATTCTGCCATCAGATTTTTGACAATGTCAAAATTTTTGACACATGTATGACAATTTTGAAAACTGAACAGGCCTATTAGCTGTCAGAAAAGCTGCACACTTTACCCAAGAGGCCTGGTCAGAGCCACAACTGGTTACGTTTGACAAGCTGTCGTATTACTGAAACGATCAATATCCACTCAATGAGGTTTAGGGAAATATCATTTTCCAATGATAAATGACAGGTAAGTGTTGAAGAAAGTATCAGGAACACGAGCAAAATTATTTCTCTCCCCATCACCAGCTCTATGTTATGTTTTTGTTTCTTTAGATCAAATCTGTAGGTGAAAGTGAACCATTTGCCGTAACCTCATCCCATACCTCTCACCACCATCTCCCTTTAAAGCAGATAGAATACCACTATGCCAAAAGTACAATCAGAAAGCAAAACTGCTGGGAGAACATAGATTTGCGTCTACTAAACCATCGGAGTAATCCATCAGAAAGCATAAAACCCTCCGGACACATACATCAAACCAACACAGGATACAACACCCTCCTTAAACTTACACCAAATGTTACAGAGAAAACAACACCCACTTTACATCCACACCAAACCATCTCTGAACACATTAAGGACACAGTGCTGGAGTAATTCAACAGGTTGGCACAGTGGCAGCAGCGGTAGAGTTGCTGCCTTACAGCACCAGAAATCCAGGTTCCAACCTGACTACGGGTGCAGTCTGTACGGAGCTTGTACGTTCTCCCTGTGACCATGTGGGTTTACTCCGGTTGTTCCAGTTTCCTCCCACATTCCAAGAAGTACAGGTTTGTAGGTTGAAAAGTGAAGGAAGGAACTACAGATGCTGGTTTATTACAAAGATAGACACAAAATGCTGGAGTAACTCAGCGGGTCAGGCAGGTAACAACTTATGGCTTTGGTAAAAATTGTAAATTGTCCCTAGTCAGAGGGTAGTGTTAGTGGCATGGACTCAGAGAACATGGATAGGTGAGATTTTGGCCCATATCCCTCCAAACCTGTCCTATCCATGTACCTGTCTCACTTTTTTTCTTAAATGTTGGGTTAATCCCAGCCTCAACTACCTCCTCAGACAGCTTGTTCCATACACCCACCCCCCTTTGTGTGAAAAGGTTACCCCCTCAGATTCCTATTAAAACTTTTCCCCTTCACCTTAAACCTATGTCCCCTGGTCCTCGATTCACCTACTCTGGGCAAGAGACTCTGTGCATCTGTGCATTGGCGTGGCAAGGATGCAGTAATTGATGAGGAATTGCATTTTTATGAGGAATTGCACAGATCGTATTTTGATCCATCATTTTATCTGCAAACTCCCATAGGCGCTGCTTTAATATGTTGATTGATTGATTGATTGAAAGATAGAGCGTGGAAACAGGCCCTTCGGCCCTCCATCGATCACCCGATCACACTATGTGATCCCACTTTTGCATCCACTTCCTACACACAAGGGGCAATTTACAAAGGATGATTAACTCCTCAAACCCACACGTCTTTGGGATGCGGGAGGAAACTGGAGCACCCAGGGGAAATCTACGCGGTCATAGAGAAAACATGCAAACTCCACACAGACAGCACCAGAGGTCAGGATCGAAGCGGGTCTCTGGCGCTATTTTATTTTTAGCTAATTTCATCTATCTTGATAGGGGATGCAAGTAAATGTTAGCTGCACATTGTTTCTGCACCAAAGAAAGGATAAAATTCAGTTTCTGGCTAAAAGTGTATCGCTTCCTAACCAATAACACAATTTCTGAGCTTTATTGAAAGCATTTTAGAAATCAGTAAAAGGCATCAAATATATTTGTTTACATGTTACCCATACTACCAGAGCCACAAGCAACAAGTGCTGTAAATTTTAATAAGTTCATCCCTCTGCGGGTCATATTTAATCAGAGTTTTCTATTAATAAGTCAAACTTACTGGAGTTTGTCCAGAGAGAGAGAGTGCAACACTATTATGAAATGACACAGTCAATTTGGCAAACTAGTTTTGCCGGAGCAAGGGTTTGCAGGAATAGGGTCAGCACTCTCCATTCCCTCCCCGCACCATTTTACATCCAATTAAGGGAGAGAAATTACGTCCGGGCAACAAATCAGATGCATTGACCCATGTGTTTGAATTTCCGACCTGCTCCTGTTACTGCCACAGTGTCTCCATGAAACCCTAATTACTAACGTTTATGAGGACAAAGTGTGTTATTAAAAGAGTGGTTGTACCATTTGTCAAAAGGCACAACTCCCAAAAGCAGTCTGCTTCGCTGTGGCATGTTTTAGGGAAGTTTGTGTAAGGATGTGGCATGTTTTAAAGTTGTTTAGATGTATAAGTGTTACGAAGAAACTACATCTGATAGCTGCTCGCCTTTACGGGGGGCAGGACCATGTGCTGGTGGACCATGTTGCTGGTGGACCATGAAACTACATCTGATAGCTGCTCGCCTTTACGGGGGGCAGGAGCTTGTGCTGGTGGACCATGTTTCCGCTATAAAAGGTGCATTCATGCTTTTTTTATCTCCTGATTTAAACGCAATGTGTGTTCCAGCTCAAACATACCCTTTGTAATTGATTCTGTAGCAACATGAAACTATAAATGAAAAGCCTTTTGCAAGACATGAAGGTGTCTGAAGTGTTGATTGAAAAAAGTGTTTAACCAACATTTTTCTTCCCTCTACTTTCTTCCCCTCTCGCTCTCTCCCTTCCCATGACTGCCCCGTCTCTGTTTCCCTTTCACTTTCTCAGGATTACATCTTCCATCTGGAGCCAGGAAAGGTTGAATCAGGCAAGGGCAAGTGTTCCTATGACCCCAAGTTCAGCAGCGTGTCATCGTTAATTAGTGAGTCCTTCTCTGCTCTTCCTTGGCTCTGGTGCCTACATTGACAGGTCCGGAATAGGAAAGGAAGGAAGGAGAGAAGTTAAAGTGGGGATGGGAGGGGAGGGGTGGGGGGGTCTATAGTGGGTGGGCATGAATGTTATCTTGCCTGTTAATTACTAAACCCAATGTTTGAATCAACATTTAGCAAGAGTCTCTGTCAATGGACAGATTGGAGGCAATTGCATTGGTATGTCAGCCACGGTAAAGTTCTTGCAACTGTTTGTGTTTGCTTGAGTGATTTAAAGCACTTTTGCTTGGTTAATGTCATTGTGCATGATTGGGGCCCCACTTGTCAATGAACACCTGGAATGCAGACTGGGAATTTGCATTGAGAGGAGGATTGCCTTTGCAGATGTCTGCTCTGGCTTGAGTTTTTAAATTCTATAAATTTGTCTGATTGTCCTCCACACCCATGACTCCTTCCACCCCCTGCACCATCCGTTTAGAGATACAACGCGGAAACAGGCCCTCGGCCCGTCGAGTCCGTGCCGACCAGCAAACCCTGCACAATAACACTCTTCTCCACACACGAGGGACAATTTACAATCTTTACCGAAGGCATTTAACCTACAAACCTGTGCATCTTTGCCCACACCCATCAGGCAGGGCATTTCCCAGGAGCTCGCCTTACCCCCTTTTCTTCTCACCAGTACCCTCACCCAATTTGTCCAAGAGTGATTCAGTGGAGATATTTGCAGAAAACAAAGTTAGAATTTGCTCTTCATCCTTTGCTAAAAACGTTAAATTGTTGCAGTCCTTAATGGTTCCAGACGCCCAGTATTGTGGCCACATCAAGCCTACAGACACTCTTGCATATACCCACATGCACAGATGCACACATATTGCAACAACACAAAGTGCCGGAGTAACTCAGCTGGTCAGGCGGCATCTCTGGAGAACATGGATAGGTGACTTTAGAGATACAGAGATACAGCGCGGGAACAGGCCCGTCGGCCCACTGAGTCCGCGCAGACCAGCCATCACCCCGTGCACTAGCACGATCCTACACACGAGAGACAATTTACAATTTTACACAGAAGCCAATTAACTACAAACCAGAACGTCGTTGGAATGTGGGAGGAAACCAGAGCAACCGGAGAAAACTCACACAGTCGTAGGGAGAACATACAACGTCCGTACAGACAGCACCCGTAGTCAGGATCGAACCTGGGTCTCTGGCGCTGTCTGGAAGTTTTGTAGGCGAATTGGCTTCGGTAAAGATTGTAAATTGTCCCTAGTGTGTAGGATAGCATTAGTGTATGGAGATCGCTGGTCGGTGCGGACTCGGTGGGCCGGGGGGCTTGTTTACATGCTGTAGCTCGAAACTAAAACTAAACCAAGTTTGCTTCAAGAGTGTTTCGACACCTTCCAGGATATTTGATCAAAATGTCAAAGATATTAAGTCTTTTTTTTCCCAATATGTGCGGTGACTTCCTGCTTATGTGAAGCATTTTGCAGTTTCTGTACTTTATTTCGTCTGGGTATGCATTAGCCTGGTGCTTTGCCTAATGGACACTCATGAATTAAAGTTTGAGGTATCAGTTCTTACGAAACTCCCATATTTTTTTGTATCCAATCAACCAATTCCTCAAGGACACGTAGCAAAAAAAACTGTGGGCGCTGGGAAACCTGAAACAAAAACAGAAAATGCCAAAAGCACTCAGCAGGTCGAGAAAGAGAAATGAGATTCAACGTTATAGGTCACTGACCCTTCATAAGCACTGGAAAAGTGAGAAAACAAGTGTGTGTGTTTAAGTTGCAGAAAGGCGGGGTGCAGGGGAGGGGGGGGGGGGGGGGGGTTGCAGGAGAACAGAGGTTTCTGTGATCGGATGCAGACCAAATTTGTCAAGGCGAAGATTACTTAAAATTCTGGCAGTTGAAGTTAGAAAAGAAAAGAAATTAATGCACAGAAACTGAAATGTCCAGCAAAAAAAATCCCATATACATAGGTGTGTTACTTGGAGCTGTTGGATTTAATTTGAGTCATAAAATCTGCAGAATGCTGAGACATAAGATGTTCCTTGAGTTTAACCTGGGCATTATTGCAACAGTGCAGGAGCCCAGAGATGGAGAAGTCAGAATGGGAGTGGGACGGAGAATTAAAGAGTCAGGTGACTGAAAATCAGAGGCTTCCTTGCAGACTGCACAGGAGAGCCTGAGATTCCAGTCCACCCCCTGACTTTAATTCTTCATCCCACTCCCGTTCTCACCTTTCCACCTTTCACCTCCTATATTGTTCCCATGACCCCAAAGTAAAAGACAGCACCTCGTCTCCTGACCGGGTGTGTTGCCTCAAAACTGCATTCAACCATTTTGCTGGATCTTTCAGCCTCGATGTATTCCTTTGGTTTCTTTTCTCCTCTAACTCTAACTGGTGGCACGTACAGTCACAGTTACCTTGACAACTTTAGTCAGCACTCCATCACCAAACCCTCTGTTCTCTCCTACCCTCCACGCTGCCCCACCGCATTTAACGCACTTGTATTCTCCCCTTTCCAATTCTAATGAAGGCTTTTAAAAAAATCAGAAACATGGACTCTATTCCTAGATACAGCGGAGGAGCAGGCCCTTCAGCCCACAGAGTCCCTGTAGGCCGTCAAGCCACCAATTACACAAAGCTTATCATTTTGTTGTCCTCACATTCCCATCAACATCTCCCAGGCTCCACCACACAACTATACACACACACACACAGGGACAATTTACAGTGGCCAATTACCCTAGCAACACATACCCTCGGGATAGACTTTGGACTTTAGAGACACAGCTCGGAAACACGCCCTTCGACCCACTGGGACCGCGGGGTGGGAGATTGCAATCTTCACATGGTCCGCCCTGTTTCGACGAATGCAATCAACCTGGCGTGCACAATCAAATCAGATCAAATAGAACAAGTTGTCCTACAACTTTAGGCTGTGCACTCCATATGCAAGAAGAAGAAGTCTGGTACGGCACCTACCAGCGATCATCCCAAATACTCACACTATCCTATACATTCGGGACAATTTAACAATTTTACAAAAGCCAATTAACCTACTACAACACCTGGAGAAAACCTGGTGAACACCTGGTCACAGGGAGAACATACAGACTGTGCACAGACTGTACCCATGGTCAGGATCGAACATGGGTCCCTGGCGTTGTAAGGCAACAACTCTACCACTGCACCACTGTGGGAGGAAACTGGAGCACCCGGAGAAATCCCAGAGAATGTGCAAACTTCACAGAGTAAACACCAGAGGTCAGGATTGAACGCAGTACACTCGTGTCGTGAGTCAGCAGCTTTACTGGCTATACCATTGCCCCACTCATTTCTCTCCCCCATGGATGCTGTCTGACCTGCTGAGAGTTTTGGGCATTCTTTCTGTTAGTTTCACTGGACTTGAGGGAATTTCCTCCCTATCTAAGGCTTCAGTTCTGTCTGAGCGAGATTATCTCTGCCTGACTGCTGAGTAGAGTACAAGAGATTGAATCAGTCATAGAAACATAGAAACATAGAAAATAGGTGCAGGAGGAGGCCATTCGGCCCTTCGAGCCAGCACCGCCGTTCATTGTGATCATGGCTGATCGTCCCCTATCAATAACCCGTGCCTGCCTTCTCCCCATATCCCTTGATTCCACTAGCCCCTAGAGCTCTATCTAACTCTCTCTTAAATCCATCCAGTGATTTGGCCTCCACTGCCCTCTGTGGCAGGGAATTCCATAAATTCACAACTCTCTGGGTGAAAACGATTTTTCTCACCTCAGTCTTGAATGACCTCCCCTTTTGTTCTAAGACTGGCCCCTGGTTCTGGACTCGCCCAACATTGGGAACATTTTTCCTGCATCTAGCTTGTCCAGTCCTTTTATAATTTGATATGTTTCTATAAGATACCCCTTCATCCTTCTAAACTCCAGTGAATACAAGCCTAGTCTTTTCAGTCTGAAGAGTCAAGAGTGTTTTATTGTCATATATCCCAGACAGAACAATGGAATTCCTATTTGCAGCAGCACAACAGAATAAGCAAACATAGTATTCTGTAAACAATATAATAAACAAAAAAAGTTCAGTGCATATATATACGTGTGTGTGTGTTTGTATATGTATATATATATATATATATATATATATATATATATACACACACATATACACACATGCATACATACACATAATTTAAAAAAAACACAATAATAGTGCAAAATGATTAAACCAATGCCCCCCCGAGTCTATGTAGATCAAAGCTTATTTGCAGGTTGTAATGTTTAATAGCCTGATGGCTGTAGGATGTAAGGTGATGGATGTACCGACCCGAAACATTACTGTTGCATGTATGGGGTTGTGGAGGTTGCTGTACTGTACAATATTTTCTTACTTCCTCTGTCGCCTGCTGCTCCCCATTCTCATTCAGTTCTTCTTATGCTTCTGGGCAGACGGTGAGCTCTACGCAGGCGTCTACCTCGACTTCATGGGAACGGACGCGGCCATCTTCCGCACCATGGGCCATCAAACGGCCATGAGGACAGACCAGTACAACTCCCGCTGGTTGCACGGTGAGTACCCGTGACCACAAGGCCTCGTGGAACAAGAGAGGCTGGGATCCAGCAGCCCACATCTCAGCCGGACCGCTGCCTAACCTCAGTGGAGTGGCGTAGTGTGGGCACCTGACGCATCTTAGTGTCAGTGATCGAGAAAGTGAGGCAGGCGAATTACATGGAAGAAATACCTTTAACCCGAGGACTCAAAGTGCTGGAGTAACTCAGCGGGTCAGGCAGCATCTCTGGTGGACATGGATATGTGACGTTTCAGGTCGGGACCCTTCTTCAGACTTGAAGAAGTCTCGACAGACTTCTTTAATCCTGACCTGAAACGCCGCCTATCTATGTTCTCCTGAGATGCTGCCTGACCCGCTGAGTTACTCCAGCACTTTGTGCCGTTTTCTGTAAACCAGCATCTGCAGTTCCTTGTTTTAACATAACCTGAGGACAGCTTGGCAGCAAATTCTACCCCTTTTGAGAGTTTATAAACTTATGAAGACATTATGTATTATCACATAATTGCTCTCAATGTATTCCTTAAAGTGTGTGGTATTATAGCAAAACCTCACAGTTTGCTCAGTGCAGTAAAGGGGCAGCACAGTGGTAGAGTTGCTGCCTTACAGCGCCAGAGCCCGGGTTTGATCCTGACTACGGGTGCTGTCTGTTACCACATTTATATGTTCTCCCTGCAACCACATACATTTTCTCCGGGTGCTCCGGTTTCCTCCCACATTCCAAAGACGTACAGGTTTGTAGGTCAATTGGCTTTGGTAAAAATTATAAATCGCCCCTAGTGCTAGTGTAGGATAGTGTTAGGGTGATCGCTGGTCGGCACGGACTCAGGTGGGCGCAGCTCGAATCTTGTGTACAACACGTAACACTGGAGCATCTCAGCGGGTCAGCGAGTCCCTAAGAATCCTGGCATGAACCGTCACCTATCCATGTTCTCCAGAGATGCTGCCCGACCCGTTGAGTTACTCCAGCATTTTCTCTTCAGTGTATAACTATGTTGAGTTTGTTACCCAGCTGCATATAATTATATACTCTGGGCACACTTCCACTGTGTTCTCTGCGTAAAAGTTATTTACAGTTTATGTAGAACTGCTGTATCCACAGAGGAAACATAAGACAGTACGGTACATGCATGTAGAGTGGAAGGGCTAGTTACTGTTGGCAATGATGCACTGTGTTACGCAGAGTGAATATTATTTAACTGTATCCATACTCCCATTATATTATCATACTGTTATTTACTGTGTACACATTGCACTGTATTTCGGGTGTTAAGGGTTATTCACTCTGGGATTTGTAGCACTATATTCCCAAGATAATGGACCTTCCTATGCCTCACATAATTATATATACTTCTATCAAATCTCCCCTCAACCTTTGCCATTCCAGAGAAAGCACTCCAAATCTTTCCAACCTCATGTGTAGGAAGGGACTGCAGAAGCTGGTTTACACCGAAGATAGACACAAAATGCTGGGGTAACTCAGTGGGTCAGGCAGCATCTCTGAAGAAAAGGAATGGGTGACTTTAGACTGAAGAAGGGTCACGACTCGAAACCTCACCTTTTCCTTTTCTCGAGAGATGCTGCCTGATCCACTGAGGTACTCCAGCACTTTGTGTCTATCCAAGCTCTCCCTGAAGCTGAAACCCTCTAATCTAGGTATTATTCTGGCACACCTCCTCCGCACCCTCTCCACAGGTTCCATATCTTTCCTACAATGGGGCGACCAGAACTGCACGCAAAGTCCTATAGAGCTACATCATGCATAGTTACTGTGTCTTGTCCCCAACTATAGGAAAGATGACCTACTGTTTACCACTCCAGCGTATTCTCAAGGAAGTGTTATTCACTATGTGGATGATTAAGTTATATTCCCAGCGACAGGGTTATTTCCTGTGTGTGCTGCTCCAGTGTATTCCTCGAGGAAGAGTTATTCGCTGTGTGGGTTATTGTGGTATATCCCCAGAGGCAGGGTCACTTACCATGAGTTTAGTACCCTGTAGCCCCAGAGCAACTCCTATTTGATTCATGTTTGGTGACATTAACTGGGTGCACTTTATTTATTATAAGCATTTATAAACTACCCTACCTCGGGTGCTGTCTGTGAGGAGTTTGCATGTTCTCCCTGTGACCAGCCCTCATTTTCTCCGGTTTTCTCCCTCACCCCAAAGACGTGCAGGTTTGTCGGTTAACCAGGTGGCACAGTGGTGCAGCTGATAGAGCGGCTGCCTCACAGCGCCGCTCTATCAGCTGCACCAGCTCACAGCACGTTCTCCCAGTGACCCCATGTAGATTTGTGTAGGTTTGTTGGTTAATTGTCCTCTGTAAGTTGTCCCCAGTGTGTAGAGAGTGGATGAGAAAGTCAGATAACCCAGAACTAATGTGAACAGGCGATCGATAGTCGGCCTAGAATCGGCGGACCGAAAGGACTGTTTCCATGCTGTATGTAAAAACTAAACGATATGCCGATTCTAAAAGCCACGTTAAAAAGCGGCAAAATGAAGTAATTAATTTCCCATCTCCCTTGTTGAGATAGCTGTTACCCCAGGCTTAAAATGATGATTGGACAGATTAGTCCTTCTCTCTTTGTGAAATAATGGTTGATTATTGCTTCCTAACAGTAATATGCTGAGAGATGTTATTAGCTCAATAGGGGAGGAAGCTTGTTTCTAGGCCATGGCCTACAGAGAGGGTGTGAACACTGCCACTCACCCTGTGCAGGGTATGATTACACTGCCTCTCACAGTGAACAGAAACCCAACTCACCCTCGTTTTCGTGAGCAGGGAAGGGTCACGGTTACAGGAGACAAAAGGAAAATCTGGAAATGCTTGACATTCGCGAAAAAAAAAATGCTGAGAGTCAACAGGAGATTGGCCAACATTTTAAACAATAACGGGAGCTCAGATTTCAGGATAACCATCACCCAGTTGAAGAGGAAAGAAGTCCACATTGTTTTATATAAAGTCACACTAAACCCTGTTCTGCCATATATAATGAGCACATAACACAAACACAAATGCTCTGCAGGGATATTTTAATCATTTTACTATTTTATTACCTTATAAGAAATGTTGTTTCTGTTAAGGTGTAACACATATATCAAGGGACATTTAAGTAGCTACTCCATTTCGTGTTGGCAGCAGTAAACAATGCAGTTAAATACTCTGCATCAACAGTTTTGTAGATTTAAAGAAATAATATACCATTAAAAGTTATTACACAACTGTGAGCAATACATGGTGATATTGTTTGCATAATGTTCTTCAATAGATATTATATGTTCTACAGATATTGTTTGTGTTCCTACTGAACACCTTGTAATGTGTTGCCTGTATCGGGCACCGCTCAAAACAACTAGAGCAAGGACCGGACTTTGAAAATGGCGCCAAAACATGGCCCCCCCTGCACACGGGCTCAGTGGACTATTATTGTACACTTTGCTAATAGAGGATTGTGTTTAGGTGTGGGAATACTGCACTGGACTGTATGTAGGAAAATAATTTCACTATGCATTTGCACGTGACAATAAAAGCATAATTGAGCCATTGAACCATATTATTACGAACAGACAGAAGGGATTTGACTTGATGTTTGACATGGGCCGAAAGGCCTGTTTCTGTACTACTCTCATAAAGTCCGTAGAGTGATACAGTGTGTAAACAGGCCCTTCGGCCCAACTTGCCCACACCAGCTAACATGTCCCAGATAAACTTGTCCCACCTGCCTGCAGTTAGTCCATATCCCTCCAAACCTGTCCTATCTACATACCTATCTAACTGTTTCTTAAATGTTGGGATAGTCCCAGCCTTACCTACCTCCTCTGGCACCTTGTTCCATACACCCACCACCTTTTGTGTGAAAAAGTTACCTCTCAAATTCCAATTGTCTTTTTCCCTTCACCTTAAACTGTTCTATATTGTTAAGCTTATCTTAAAACAGGGTTTAATTTCAATGTTAGCTTAATCACTCTTTTTATGTTCATCTGCATCCAAAAGTGGGTAATATTCCCTCTCCTACATCACAAATACTCCCAAATCTCTGTCTATTCTAGTTCACAAACGTTCCCAGACCATTGCTGTCTCTATATCACAAACTATGGCTGGGCACTATTCATTTTGAAACATAACCAATCCCAGATCAGAGCACTGAGCCATGAAGTAAAGCCAAAAGCCAATTTAAATTGCTGGTCGAAATAGTGGAACAATAAACTCAGGAAGAAACAAAGAACTGCAGATATTGGTTTAAACCAAAGATAGATACAAAGTGCTGGAGTAAGTCAGTGGGTCAGGCAGCATCTTTGAAGAAAATGGATGGGCGTCATTTTGGGTCGGGACCCTTTATTGGAACAATGAACTGAGCTTTGAAGTGTGCTGCTGTACTGTGAGAGAGGACTTTGAGGAGACAAATTGAGATGTTTCCCTTTTGTTACCTAAATGATAAACTAGTGGCGCAGCTGGTTGAGATGCTGCCTCACAGCACCAGAGACCCGGGTTCCATCCTGACTTTGAGTGCAGGCCTGCAAAGTCTGTGTGGAGTTTGCACGTTCTCCTTTGTGATTGTGGTTTCCGCTGGGTGCTCTTCCCACATCCCAAAGATGGCAAAGGTGGGGTTGTAGCGTAATTGCCCTCTATAAATGCAGCCGAGTGTGTCGGGAGTGGATGTAAAAGTGGGATTACATCGAACTAGTGGGAATGGGTGATCGATGGTCGGTCTATACATTGGACCACCCAAGCCATTATTGAAGAGTGGCAAAGGTTAATCTGGGATAATATTGTACCGTGACCAATGCTTGCTGGGGACCATTGGCACCGAATCGTAAAAGGCAAGATGAGGACGTGTCAGGAAACGCTTTATTCAAGCTCAAAGCAATTAATTCCTGGAATAATCGTCTGGAATGAGTCAAGCAGCCAAAGAAAATCTGGAATCATTCATCGCACGCTGTGAATGTGGGACATAGGCTTGTGTACAAAGGGGAGATAGATGGTCAAATGCATCCGTCAGTTGCTGTGTGATTTTCCTGTCCTTTGCAGGACCCCAAGGTATAGTTATAACCTTACCCAGCAAGAGGAAAAAGCTGACTGGCCTGTAGTTAACATCTTGTCCAACTTTTCTTCCCATCCGCTTTGCAGGCAGGATGGTGAGGCATAGAGGGGCTGGTGAAGAGGGAGCTGAAAATTATTCCCAACGTCATCTCCAAGAGCTTTTACATCCGATATGTTGTAATGATCGGACTGGAGTCCAACAGCTGGATCGAACCGGCATGGTATACCAGCCTCGAGCAGCTGTGTAAATAGGCACCGCTCTAGGGTTGCTGGTGTCAGTTTAAAATCATGTCAAGATTACTGAGTTATGCTTTGTTAGTGGTTAGAAGTGAAAAGATTTCAAGTATCCAAACAGACCCCGTAATGAAATAAAAATACATCATATCGACCGTGGCTGTACACCAGTCTATCTGGTCCCCAATTAACCCTTGAAGGACCATTACCATCAGAAACCATTGCACTGAAGGCCATAACTAGGAGGTCAAAGAGAGAGACTTAAGAGACTGCAGATGGTGGAATCTGGAACTGCAAACAAACTGCTGGAAGAACTCAGTAGGTTGAGCAGCATCTGTGGGGAAGAAATGGTCATAATTTCATTTCCATGCAGGGTCTCAACCCAAAACATCAACCATTCCTTACCACCCCACCCCCTCCCCCCTTACAGAAGCTGCTTGACCCACTGAGTTCCTCCAGTAAGATTGCTTGTGGCAACCAGGAAGTCAACCTCAGCCAATTTCCATCTTAACCTGCTGTTACACAGAACAGGAGCTTGTGCACATTTACAGAATAAAGTTAATTCTGTCCATTTCATCATGAAATAAGATGAAAGGGAGTGGTAACATGGTGGTGTTGTAACTGGAGTAGTAAACATCTAAACCACTGAGAGTAAGGTTTACAGTCAGGGCGGCACGGTGGCGCAGCGGTAGAGTTGCTGCCTTGCAGCGCCAGAGACTTGTATGTTTATACGTTCTCCCCTTGGCCGTGTGGCTATTCCCCAGGTGCTCCGGTTTCCTCCCATACTCCAAAGACGTGCAGGTTTGCAGGTTAATTCGCTTCGGTAAAAATTGGAAATTTTCCCTAGTGTGATCGCCGGTCAGTGCGGACTCTGTGGGCCGAAGGGCCTGTTTCCGCGCTGCATCTCTAAACTAAACTAAACTTCTAAATGCAGTGACTTAAAAGAACATCAGCAAGAAAGCAAGGATTGGCGATGGAGTCCAGATTAAAAAATATAAAAATGTCTTGTTCACTTTAATTTAAGGACGGAAAATGTCAGCCTTACTTGGGTCAGACCCTGTGTGTGAGTCTGGATCTGCATGGTTAACTCGTAACTGCCCTCTGAAATGACCCAGCAAAATATCCATCGCATGGCTAATAACTGTTCGTCTGGCCACAGTTCATGAGTGATTTAAAATATCGCTCTTGGGACTATGTGTGGTGACAATTACAGAAGTATTTATGAATATTGATGTACAGCGGGATCTTGCGGGCCCAAGTCCATAGCTCCCTGAAAGTGGCAATACAAGTAGAGAGAGTGGTAAAGAAGGCATATGGTATACCTGCCTTCATAGTTCGGGGCATTGTGTCTGAGAGTTAGAAGGTCATTATACAGCTTTATAGGGCTTCGGTTAGGCTGTATTCACAGTATTGTGTGCAGTTCTGGTCGGCCCATTGCAGGAAGGATGTGGAGCTTTGGCAAGGGTGCAGAAGAGGTTTATCAGAATGCTGCCTGGATTAGAGTGTATTTACTATAAGGTGAGGTTGGACGAACTTGGAGTGTTTTTTCTGGAGCGTCGGAGGCTGAGGGAAGATCTGATAGAAGTATACAAAACTATCAGGGGCACAGATTTGCTAGGCGGTCCAAACCTCTTTCCCTGGGTGGAAATGTCGAAGACTAAAAAGTATAGCTTTAACATGAGAGGGGTCAAGTTCAAAGGAAATGCGCGGGGCAAGTTTTTTACAGAGAGCGTGGTCGATGCCTGGAACGCACTCTCAGAGGTGATGGTGGAGGCAGATATCATGGTGGTATTTTAAGATTCGCACATTGATATGCTGGAAATGGAGGGATATTAAGTAGGAAAACATGGAACTATTTTGAACAGGTGATCGATGGTCAGTGTGAACTCAATGAGCATCGATCACCTGTTCAAAATAGTTCTATGTTTCCGTGCCAAAAACTAAACCACATGCTGATGCACTGATATGCACAAAGGAAACTTCACTGTGGCTTTGTCTACTGTGGTAGACTTCCCCCACCCCACTCCTTTGTTAACGCATCAGTGGCCAATTATCCACTGTGTCTCAACTTAATTGTCTATAATACGTCATGATGCAAAGCAGACAGATTAATGAGGAAAGGAAGGCACTGCTGTCAGGTGCAACAGGCAAGAAACATTGTCTTTTGTGTTCGTATCCACCCATCTACCTTGGTCTATCATTTAGCTTGCTCTTCCATCTTTACCCATCCTTTCTTACAGTTCTATCTTTCTCTCCATTCCTCTCTCTATCTCCTTTATTATTTTTTCTTTCTGTGTATTCCCTTTTAAAATCCCATTGCCCAATTAATGTCATTTTTGGCCTTCCTTTCTCCTTCATTGTTTATCTTCCACTAACTCTTTCCCCTCCCTCTGTTTGTTGCTCCCTGCTTCCTGCTAGTATTGTGATTGAACAAATAACATGAGTCCGTGAGACATAGAACTAACTGAAAATTCTTCTGATTCGTTATTTTTCTTTGCGACTTTCTCCCTTACCCTTCTGAATCTGTTGTAGAGGCATTTAGCATAGAAACAGGCCTTCTGTACATCTTGTCCATGCTTTCCTAGATGCCCATCTAAGCTAGACAAATTTGCCTGCGTTTGTTCCAGATTTCTTTAAACCTTTCCTATCCGTGTAACTGTCCAAATATCTTTTAAAAGCTGTTATAGTACCTGCCTGTTAAGCGATTGCTTCAACCAATTCACTTAATTAAACTGATCACAGGTAGGTATGGCTCAGAAGTGCATATTGATTATGGACCCCCATCAAACCTCAGACTTTAGAGATACAGCACGGAAACAGGCTCTTAAACAGAATTAGAACAAAAAAAACAATCTATTGTAGTACAAGAAATGTGTTCCATTGTAAAAGTAGGATTAGGATTGTGCAGATAGACACAAAAAGCTGGAGTAACTCAGCGGGGCAGGCAACATCTCTGTAGAGAAGGAATGGATGACGTTTCAGGTCGAGACCCTTTTCATGATCCATCAGTCTGAAGAAGGGTCTCGACCCGAAACATCACCCATTCCTTCTCTACAGAGATGCTGCCTGTCCCACTGAGTTACTCCAGCTTTTTGGGTCTATCTTTGATTTAAACTAGCATCTGCAGTTCCTTCTTACACATTAGGATTGTGCAGGTTGGTTCAAGAACAATAGTTGTAGGAAAGTAGCCATTCCTGAACCAGGTCGTGTGGCACTTCAGGCTTCTGTATCTCCTGCCCGATGGTAGCAGCGAGAAGAGGACATGGCCCGAATAGTGGGAATCTTTGAGAATAGATGCCACCTTGAGGCATCGCCTCATGTAGATGCTTTTGATGGTGGGGAGGGTTAACCCATGATGGACAAGGTTTATTGAAGGTCCCAATTTGCACCTCATTATCAGTTTAATTTTTGCTCAGGATTCCACCTGTTTCCGAAATGTTGTTAGTGGGACGTATTCCAGTGATTAGTGCTTTTAACCAAAGATCCTATAGCAAGCAAGATAGATCACTCGGCGAAAAAGACGTAGTACGGTCATGGGCAGATTCATGGGTAATTTTCGGCCCCATTTCCGTAACCGGCTTCCGTCTCCGCACCAAAGATCCCATAGCGGAGCAAAGATAACTAGTGCAGAGACGGAAGCCGGTTACGGAAACATCCTCGTAAAAATAAAAGTTCTTTGGTAAAAATCTTCTCCTCATTTTCAGAATTATAATTTATTTACACAAACTGTTCCTCCGCAACGTTGATTACACTGCGAGTCGGGTCGGGTCGGGTTACTGAAATGGATGAAGAAAGGGCTCACGTTCCGCTCCGTTGCGTACTACACGTCAGCCCATTGCATTTAGAAGGAGTGGTCTATCTTGCTCCGCTTGCTACATGGCTTGAGGGTGACATTGCAATATGACAAGAAAGGGAGACCTGTGCCTACACAATGTCTTTCACGACCTTGGGAAATTCCCAAAGAGTTATGAGCAGAGAAAGACACCAAATGCTGGAGTAATTCAGGAGGTCAGGGAAGCAACTGAGCAGCATGGTGGAGCAGCGGTAGAGTTGCTGCCTTACAGCACCAGAGACCCGGGTTCGATCCTGACTGTGGGTGCTGTTTGGATGTTCTTCCCATGACCGTGAGGGTTTTCTCTGGGTGCACTGGTTTCCTCCCACAATCCAAAGACCTGCAAGTTTGTCAATTAATAGGCTTTGGTAAAATTGTCCATTGTGTACGAGGATCGTTGGTTGGCGCGGACTCAGTGGGCCGAAGGGCCTGTTTCCACGCTGTATCTCTGAACTAAACTAAACTCTGGAGAACACGGATAGGTGACGTTTCAGATCAGGTCCGTTCTTCAGGCTGAATTACGTTACCTATCCATGTTCTCCAGGAATGCTGCCTGACCTGCTGAGTTACTCCAGCATTATGTGTCATTTTTTTGCAAACCAGCATATGTAGTTCCTTGTATCTTATTATTAGCAGAGCATTGTTGAAGTAGGGTCTCTTTGTGATGTAAGTAACATGTTAGCCAACTTGTGCTCAGCAAGATCCCACAAACATGTTGTCTAGGAAACCAGGATAAGCTCACTTGCTGCGGTATCTTTAACGTCCACTTGAGTGTTCAGATGAGCAGCCATTGAGTGTTCACTTGTCTCTCTCCCACCTCTCTTTTCCACTTTATGGCCCTACTACAGTCCGTCTAAAGAAGGTTCCCAAACCAAAACATCACCTATCCACGTCCTCCAGAGATGCTGCCTGACCTTTTGAATTCCTCCAGCACTTTGAGTTTTACTTCTGTATAACGTCAATTATTTCCAGTACAGCACTCCCTTGGTATTGTAGTTTTTGACCCTTATCTTGTCCACTGCTCCTACGTCAGAAGTGGAACATAACGGCGCCAACACTCTGACTCAGAGGTGAGGTTGCCACCAATTGAGCCACAGCTATTAACCAGGAGGCAGGTTATTATGAAGTGTAATGTGTTTGTGAAGCAGCATTCATTGCGTGTCTCCCTCTTCTGCTCATTTCAGATCCAACGTTCATCCAAGCCCAGTTGATCCCAGATAGCGGCGAAAAGAATGATGATAAACTTTACTTTTTCTTCCGAGAGAAGTCAATTGACTCTGGCAACTCAGCCATCCACTCGAGAATAGGAAGGATCTGCCTGGTATGTGCGATGGTCTACCTTCTGAGCAACAGCTAAAATACTGTCAGGCAGATTATCAGGCACCTTATAAAGCACAAGCTATATCTATAAACCTGTTTTATTTGTTCTTTTATGGAGACAGGTAGTAAAAATATACTGATTTAAACTACTGGAAAGCAAATAAGTAACTTAAATATACAGACACTACTCAACTTACAGGATAGACGACTTATGTAAACTCACACATACGTAAACAATTCTGTGCGCAGTTCCTGGTGCAGTCAGGGCAGTTTGTAATTTGCACAACACTGTACGATCACTCAAGTTTACATCGGAAACAAGCTGGTAATGGCGGCTGTGCTTACCCAGAAGGACGTGCACTGCAGTAGGGGCCCTAGGCACAGCCAGACGCCACTGAGAGAGTTAATCCTCTCAGTGGCGCCAGGCAGTCGGGCACTCAGCGGATCGGACAGTATCTCTGGAGAACACGGATAGGTGACGGTTCGGGTTTAGACCCTTCTTCAGACTCGATGAGTTATTTCAGGCCGGGGATGGGGATGGTGATTACGATGTACATATAATCTGTTTTACGTAAGGGTTTACGGAACGTAATGCTATGTAAGTTGGGGAGTGTCTGTATCTTGTGTGTGTGCCCCTGGATATTCCAACATACCTCAGAAGCAACTCATCATTTTTGGAAGTATGGGCACAGATGTAGGCAAATTGTCTGTGAATCAGAACCCAACAAGGTCCCAGAAACACCAATGAGATCATTAATTGGACACTCTAAGAGACACAAAGTGCTGGAGTAACTCAGGAGGTCAGGCAACATCTCTGGAGAACATGGATAGGTGACGTTTCGGGTCAGAACCCTTCTTCAGATTGGTGAAGTGTCCTGACCCGAAACATCACCGGAGCTGCTGCCTGAACTTTTGTAAACTCCACCACTTTGTGTCTTTTTTTTGTAAAGCAACATCTGCAGTTCCATGTGTCTTCATTAGACACTCTATTTGGTTTGTATGTTTTCATAGATTAAAGATGACAAAGGGACCAAGAAATTAGAAGGATCTTTCATGGATAAGGATACCTCGCTCAGCACATGCCTATAACTACAGCGCCAGAGACCCCGGTTCGATCCTGACTACGGGTACTCTCTCTTCAGAATTTGTATGTTCTCCCAGTGACTGCGTGGGTTTTCTCCGGGTGCTCCGGTTTCCTCCCACACTCCAAAGACGTACAGTCTTGTAGGCTAATTGGCTTTTAAAAATTTACCCCTAGTGTGTAGGATAGAACTAGTGTATGGGTGATCAATGGTCGGCACAGACTCAGTGGGCCGAAGGGCCTGTTTCCACGCTGTATCTCTAAACTAAACTAGTGTCCAGGTCTCATGATGGAAAATTGACTGAGAATGATTGCCTTGTTTATTCAATAACCTTGTTACCACTCTCCACCTGGAGAGTAAAAGGTGAACAAGTTGGAATTGTCAGTTCCTACCACTTAAATCCCTTTCTTTTACAGAATGATGATGGGGGTCACTGCTGCCTTGTCAATAAATGGAGCACATTCCTCAAAGCTCGGCTCATCTGCTCAGTACCAGGCCCTGATGGAATCGAAACGCACTTTGATGAACTCAGTAAGTGTTGCAAATTACCAGTTAATGGTCAACAGAGGCCATGGCTCATTTTATTGTGTTAAAGGTTGCCACGTTGATGGAAGAGTGTTTCTGTTATCACAACACAATCTGTTAGCACTCTCATTTCAGCAGCACCTAGTGGCAATAATGAGGATTTGCAAGCAGGCTCTGGCTTGGAATTCATAGCCATAGACTCACACAGCATCGAATCAGGCCCTTCGGCCCACCATGCCTATGCTGACAATCATACGCCTATCTATACCAATTCCATTTACCAACACTTGGTCCTTAGCCTCCCATGGAGGCTCTGAGGAGGATACAAGGAGAGCTGGCCATCAGGTGAGATGTTATGGTGAGGGGGGAAAGATTTAATAGAAACCAGAGGGGCAACTTTATTTACACAAAGGGTGGTAGGTGTATGGAACGAGCTGCCGGAGGAGGCAGTAGAGGCAGGTACTATCACAACATTCAAAAAACATTTGGACAGGTACATGGATAAGATAGGTTCAGAGGGATATGGGCCAAATGCAGACAGGTGGGACTAGTGTAGTTGGGGCATGTTGGTCGGCATGAGTAAATTGGACCAAAGGGCCTGATTCCTTGCTGAATTACTCTATGATTCAATGAGATGGAACCGGTTGGATAACTCTATTGAAGTGCCATCATAAAGAGAGAGGGCTGAATGGCCTCCTTCAGTGCCCAGTGACTCTATATGTTTTTTAATTCAGTTTGAAGATTCTTGGCAATTCAAATACCAGTTCAGATATGTTTTTAAATGCTGCAAAACTATCTGCCTCCACCAGCTACTAATTAAATGAAGAACTCCCTCTGTTGGAGCTCTCAAACTGCTTATATCATGCAACATGTTCCAGATATTAATCACCCTTTGCGAGCAAAAATTTTCCTCGGATCACTTCTAAACTTCTTTCTTAACCTTAATTTATGCCCTAATTCCTAATGCTCTTCTTCCCCCTGCTCAAGATGAACTTGGAAGATTTTAGGAGAAGGTTATCGAGTTAATTTCCGCTTGATGGTGTAGTGGGAGGATGTACTGGCCATTATCTGTTCTCTGTCTCTCCATTCCAGGTGCTCTGCTACAAATGGCCATTGCCTGCACCATAAAATCGTAAGCCCCTTTGTTAAAGGTCACAGCTACTTCTAAACAGAGATAGTTTCCACATGTTAGGCTTTCAATCAAAGTCAAGGAGAGGTCCTCAGTAGAGATTGGGTAATGATCCATAAGTGGAGAGTAATAGTGCCGAGTTTCAGCCGAGGGGTTGCTGTGGGTTGTGAGGAGAATTGTTTGTTCAGTCAGTCTGTCCAGATCTATTACACAGTGAGTCCGTGGGGCAGAAGAACCACCAGCATTTCCATAGTCTGTCAGGTGCCTTGACTCAGTTAACATTGTGGTTCAGTCCGTGCCATGTTTAGTTTAGTCTCGTTTATTATTGTCAGGTGGACGGAGGTACAGTAAAAAACTTTTGTTTCCGTGCTGACCAGTCAAAGACTAGACTTTAGACTTCAAATTTAGAGATACAGCATGGAAATAGGCCCTTCAGCCCACAGAGTCCACACCAACCAGCGACCACACTAACTCTATCCAACACACGAGGGATAATTTACAATTATTACCGAAGCTAATCAAACATGTACGTCTTTGGAGTGTGGGAGGAAACCGGAGCACCCGGAGGAAACCCATGCAGTCGTATAGGGAACATGCAAACTCCGTCCAAACAGAATTCATAGTCGAGATTGAATCCAAGCCACTGGTGCTGTAAGGCAGCAACTCTACTGCTGCACCACTGTACTGCCCTACACATGATTACAAACAAGCCATCCACAGTGTTCAGATAAAGGATATGGTACAACATTTACTGCAAGATAAAGTCTGATAAAGTCCGATTAAAGATGGTTCAAAGATCTCCAATCAGTTAGGTTGGAGGTCAGGACCATTCTCTAGCTGATGAGAGGAACATTCAGTTGCTGATAACAGCTGGGAAGAAACTGACCCGGATACTGGAGGTGTGTGTTTTCAAGGATCTGCACTTCTTGCCTGTTGGGAGAGGGGAGAAGAGCGAGTGCTGAGCCTTGCTGAGGCAGCGTGATGTGTAGATGAACCATGAATATGACAGAATAAGTACAGAGCAATGGCCCAGTACAGATGCACTGAGGTCCAGAATGCACTCTGCTTCAGTATGCATCTTAGCTCAGTGTAGGCAGTGATTAGTCATGTAACCTCAACCTGTACATAGAGGCGGCATAGTGGCACAGTAGTAGAGTTGCTGTCTTACAGAGCCAGAGACCTGGGTTCGATCCTGACTACGGTGCTCTCTGTACGGAGTTTGCGTGTTCTTCTTGTGACCACATGGGTCTTCTCCGGGTGCTCCAGTTTCCTTCCACACTCCAAAGTCATGCAGGTTTGTAGGTTAATTGGCTTCTGTAAATTGTCCCTAGTGTGTAGGATAGGGCTAGTGTATGGGTGATCGCTGGTTGGTGTATGGGTGATCAGCACAGACTCGGTGGGCCAGAGAGCCTGTTTCCACGCTGTATCTCTGAACTAAACTAAACAAAACTAAACATACCCAATTCTGCACAGATAATAGAGCTGCTGTCTCATATCTCCAGTGACCCCTGACCTAAGGGCTGTCTGTGTGGGGTTTTCACATTCCCAATGAGACCACATTTTCTTTTAAACTACAGGTATATTCAGAATTAAAATATTTACAAAACCAAAACTGTGCAAAAACTCTTCAGGCATTATCAGCATCCAATCATTCATTAGTGTCATACCCAGTATTGTTCGCAACTATCTTTAAGCAAAAATTAAATACCCTTGCTCCTCATGTGGCCTCCTGGGGTGATATCCCTTCCCCTGTTTGAGGAGTGTCCCCACCAGACTCTGAGACTACATGGGTTTCCTCTAAGTCCTCTGGAGTCTTCCGACATCTTAAGAATGTTTTTTTTTGGTATCAAAAATAATTTATTTAATTACGAACACGATACAAAACAAAACCATGGTGACACACCCACCACCATAGTACAAAATCACCAAATTATCCAGACACTACATTTTCAAACAACTGTGTTACAATCCTAACAAATATACTAAATAACTACTATACAATGATGTCCCTCTCTAACACCACCCGGGCGCGGACATAACCCCGGAAAAGGGGCAAGCATCTAGCTCTGGCAAAGCCCTCTTCCACCTGGAGCAGTGACTCGCCAATGGCCAGCTTGGCCAGGCCAAGAATGTGCATGTTGGTCGGTTAACAGGCCAGTGTAAAATGCCTTTACCGACTTTGGTGAGTGTAGCATGATGACAGAATGTGGGAGGAGTGATGGGAATGTGGGGAGAGTAAAGTGGGATTTGCGTGGGATTTTTCCAAGTGGGTGTTTGACAGCATCGGTGGACCAAGGGGCCAGCTCATGCACTGCATCACTCCATGGCAATGAATCAGAATACACTATGAATTGGTTTGCACCATGCATCAGCTTGGCATGTGCTCTCTTTGTACCAAGTCTCGACATGTAGATGTACCACCCAGATCTGCCACGGACTATCAGGCTCTTTGATCAATAATCTCCTTGTGCTACCAAACTATTTTGGTCAGATTTGACCCAAATAAACCAGGGGAAGACTCACCTGCAGTGCAGCAAATGAAGCTTTCTTTTCTTAAAGGTTCATCTAGGTTTAAGGGAAGACTGCCTGACAGATCAGAAATACATTGAGCAGGGAAAGCATTGAGAATTACATGAAGCTGTGCACTCTGTGGTTTTGGGGATCTATTAATATGTAGCTAAACTGGGAGTAAGTATATTCAAGAAGCCCACAGTAATGCCCTGCAACACTTTTTCACATCTGTGTGCTTGAATTTCAAACCGGGATTTGATCATCTGATTTAGAAATTAATAACTCAGCTGGACTGTGTTAATGAATGCAGACTCCTTGATGAGGACGTTTAATGTGCCTAACTGATAGTTTAAAAGAAATAAGACTTGTCAGGATTTTGCGTTGTTATGCCAAATGATATTACCAGCAACGACACTGCCAATCTAGAGACCCATGGAAGTTGTGTCTGGAAGTTGTTCACACAGATGTCTGCAAGTACGAATTTCATTGTTCTATCTGGGACATACGATAATAAAACACTCTTAACAGTTAGATGTAATGGGGAGAATGATCCAACAAGATAATGTCATTCAATCCAGTCACTAAATAGCACTCTGACCACTGCATAATAACTCGTAATGTCCTCCATTGTGGATGGTCAACTTCCCACCATTCCCACCATTCATTCATAACACCCAGGGCTGACATTGTGGCTCCAAGAGTGGCACAATGGCGCAGCGGTAGAGCTGGTGCCTTACAGCGCCAGAGACCCAGGTTCGATCCTGACTACGGGTGTTGTCTTTAGGGAATTTGTACATTCCGTTCCTGTGACCACGTGGGGGAGGAGGGAGAAGGGGGGGGCAGTTTCTTCCCACATCCCAAAGATGTACAGGTTTGTAGGTTAGTTGGCTTCTGTAAATTTTGCCCCTAGTGAGTAGGATAGAACTAGTGTACAGGGGATCATTGTTCGGCGCAGACTTGGTGAGCTGAAGGGCCTGTTTCCATGCTAAACTAAACTATCACTAAACTAAATTATCGCTAAACTAAATAGGCCTGTCCCACTTAGGCGACTTTTTAGGCGACTGCAGGAGACTATGCAGTCGCCACATGGTCGCCACATGGTCGCCACATGTTCGCGGGTGATTGCCGGGTAGTCACCTTCATGGTCATGAGGAGTTCTCGCATGTTGAAAAATTAGCGGCGAGCGGAATGAAGCCGCCATGGAGAGTAGCGAGAATTCTCGTGCCGTAGGGGCAGTGGTAGTGGGTTGCCAGGAGGTCAAAGGCTGTCGTAGGTTCTCGTAGGTTGTAGCTGGTGCTGACCGGTGAATTTCATTGGCTCATTGGGAAAAAAAAACGTAAGCCGTAGTTTTCAGAACCAAGGATAACCGACCGGTAATGTTATTGTCCGCCGAGCTTCACAGCTGTGTATATCTGGATGCTTAAAAGTTGTCTCCACTCCTCCTCACCTTCTCCCCCCTTCTCCCCCCTTCCCCCCTCTTTTAAAGGAATTACGTGACCCTTCCCATGCACTGTGCTTTCACCGTCTTAATTACAGCGCCAACCTTCCTGTTCATCGCGGTGTGTGTCTGTATCACATTGGCTTTGCACCATGTGAATTTCAATCAGACAGCGCTCCCCCCGCTTGCCCTGTCCCCCGCTTGCATAACGGGCTGGTGAAGGAAGCGATGTGTTTGTGTGTGTTCCACTGTGACAGTCGCCGTTCCAGTCGTCGGTTTTTCAGACGAGTGCTGGTGACTTGACAGTTGCCGGCAGTCGCATGAAAAATCGCCTAAGTGGGACAGGCCCATAAGTCTCCTTCAAGGAAACTGAAGTCTCCTTCAAAAAACATCACACTGATACAGTATTGAGGGTGTGCCACACCATCAAGCATACTCTCTCCTTATCGCGTTGTTTAAAAATGGACCTCATCTACCTTCTAATGGACAATAAGATCCCACAGCACTGTTTGGAAGAAGAGCAATATTAGAAACCTAGAAAATAGGTGCAGGAGTAGGCCATTTGGCCCTTTGAGCCAGTACAGCCATTCAATATGATCATGGCAGATCATCCTAAATCAGTAGGTGTTTCGGCCCGAAACGTTGCCTATTTCCTTCGATCCATAGATGCTGCCTCACCCGCTGAGTTTCTCCAGCATTTTTGTCTACCTTCGATTTTCCAGCATCTGCAGTTCCATCTTAAAGATCCTAAATCAGTACCCCGTTCCTGCTTTCTCCCTATGTCCCTTGATTCCGTTAGCCCTAAGAGCTATATCTCTTGAAAACATCCAGTGAATTGGCCTCCACTGCCATCTGTGGCAGAGAATTCCACAGATTCACAACTCTCTGGGTGAAAAAGTGTTTGCGCATCTCAGTTCTAAATGGCCAACCCCTTATTCTTAAACTGTGACCCCTGGTAACTCAGCGGGACCGGCAGCATCTCTGGAGAGAAGGAATGGGTGACGCTTCGGGTCAAGACCCTTCTTTTCAGACTGAAGAAGAGTCTCGACACGAAACGTCACCCATTGCTCCTCTCCAGAGATGCTGCCGGTCCCGCTGAGTTACTAGATGCTACCGATTCCACAGACATTTTTTCCTGCATCTAGCCTGTCTAATCCCTTAAAAAATTTATATGTTTAACCCTAAGTCATCATTACTGCTAACAGTTTATCTAATCACAATGGTAAGGCATTAATCTATTGCCTACATTACAACAATGACAACAGTTGGGGGTGGTGGTTGAGCCAGATACAATAGTGGCCTTTAAGAAACTTTTGGATAGACATATGCATACGAAAGTAAGGGAAGGATATGGATTAGTATTGGTCTTGGCATTATGTTCAGCACAGACATTTTGGGCCGAAGGGCCTGTTCTATGTTTTATGTTGTATGAAGCCAAAGTACTTTGGACCCCTGGAAATCATTGAAGGAGCAGTGTGAGCAGTTTATAAGTTCATAAGGTATAGGAGAAGAAGTAGGCCATTCGGCCCATCAGGTCTACCACGCCATTCAATCTTGGCTGATTTATCCTTCCCTCTCAACCCCATTATCCTGCCTTCTCCCCATAACCTCTGACACCCGTACTAATTAAGAATCTGTCAATCTGCACCTTAAAAAATACCCAATGACTTGGCCTCCACAGCCGTCTTTGGCAATGAATTCCACCGATTCACCACCCTCTGACTAAAGAAATTCCTCCTCATCTCCTTTCTAAAGGTACTTCATTTTATTCTGAGGCTATGGGTTCTGGTCCTAGACTCTCCCACTAGTGGAAACATCCTCTCCACATCTGCTCTATCCAGGCTTGTCACTATTCGGTAAAAGGCCTGTCCCACTTACATGTCCTTGGCACGCAATTTACGCGTCCTCGTGGTCGCGTTGAGCCACGATGGTTCCGCGAAGGCCGCGCGCGATTTCATGCATTACCACAACCGTCTGGAGCGCGTGACGTCATTTGAAGATGGACACAAAGCTGGAGTAACTCAGCGGGACCGGCAGCATCTCTGGAGAGGAGCAATGGGTGACGTTTCGTGTCGAGACTCTTCTTCAGTCTGAAAAGAAGGGTCTTGACCCGAAGCGTCACCCATTGCTTCTCTCCAGAGATGCTGCTGGTCCCGCTGAGTTACTCCTGCATTTTGTGTCCATCTTCAATTTTCTTGGCCCCGCTCTGGGAGTAGAAGTGGGGGCGGATCCGGACCGCAATGGCCGTGAGCCCCAGGCCGAGTTTGACGACCGTTTGCCTACTTCTGCTGCTGTAGAAGGTGAGACGTTGCGTTGCGCCAGCGTCTTGGGCCTGTCAAAACTTTGGCCGTCAGTTCCGCGACAGGCCGGAGCCCCGCGCGATGTCACGATGCCGCGCACATCTACATACCCCTCCGCGATTCTCAGTGGGACCGGCCCCGCGCGGCCATACGATGTCCGTGCGCCTCAACGCGACCACGAGGTCGCGTAACTTGCGTGCCAAGGACACGTAAGTAGGACAGGCCCTTAAGTTTCCACGAGGTGCCCCCTCATCCTTCTAAATTGCAGCGAATACAGGCCCAGTGCCTTCAAACGCTCATCATATGTTACCTCAATCATTCCTGGTTTTGTATGTTATATATTCCGTTTTGTGTTTTAAACTAGGGTTTCACTATATCGCCTCCATGAGAGTCACATGCAATTTAGAAATGGGAGATAAATATGACTCAATGAGGTGGAACAGGTCCATCTGGTTTCCTACGACTGGGAACTGTTGGAGGGAGGTGTCACAGAATGGTACAGGTTATGCTCTAAACCATCTGCAACGCAACAGAATTAATGACATCAAAATGTCAGTGGGAGGGAAAGAAATAATTCACTTCTCATTACAACGAGGGCATCAGGCCTCGCCTTGACCTCCTGGAAAGTATCAAAAGACCCCCCCCCCCTCCAGAAACAGCAAAGCATTTCAATAAATCTAATAGCAATCCATTTAAAAACAGTCAGTTTATTAGCAACAATACTTAATTCCATGAAATTAGAGGCTTCTTTTAAATTCTCCTTTAGAAACGATGTGAAGATTATTGAGTGACGGGATGCCATTGGCGGCTCGGTTGTTATAGATTAAATCATTAGAGAGTCTGGGCCCATTGCCAGCCTCGGGGGTGTCGAGGAGTGATGCCTTTGCTGGGTCTGCGATGACTGCTCTCGGAGGCCTCTCACACATCCCATGTTCGTCTTCCGTTCTGTAACCAGATTGTCCCTAATGAAGGATCTCATTAGCCGGCATGTTGACAGGAAGTATTTGATTTTACTTCTGTGGTGCGAGGGGGTCAACTGGCCCGTGTTTCTCTACAGCTCCCCGTCCTGTAGTTTAGACTTTAGATTAAGTGTCTGAAGAGTCCCGACCTGAGACGTTGCCTATCCATGTCATCTGGAGATGCTGCCTGACCCACTGAGATACTCCAGTACTTTGTGCTGTACGCTGTATTCCAGCATCTGCAGTTCCTTGTGACTACATTGAATGTTTATGTTGGTGGTAAGTTCATAAGTTATAGGAACAGAATGAGGCCATTCAGCCCATCAAGTCCACTTCGCCATTCAATCATGGCTGATCTATCTTTCCCTTTCAATCCCATTCTCCTACTTTCTCCGCATAACCCCTGACAACCGTACTAATCAAGAATCCGCCTTAAAAATGTACATTGATTTGGCCTCCACAGCCTTCTGTAACTTTACAGATACAGTGCGGAAACAGTCCCTTCAGCCCACTGAGTCCGCACTGACCAGAGAACATCCTGTACACTGGCACTATCCTACACGCCAGGAAAAATCTATTCTTTTACCGAAACCAATTAACCTACAAACCTGTACGTTTTGGAATGTGGGAGGAAACCGGATCTCCCAGAGAAAACCCACCCGGTCATGTGGAGAACGTACATACTCCGTACAGACAGCACCCGTAGTCAGGATCAAACCTGGGTCTCTACCGCTGCACCACTGTGACAGATTTGTTTGCAACCACCCTCCTCCCCTACCCCCAACCTGCCCTGACTTGCCTCCATCCCTTCCTTGACCCTCTCACCAGCTGGGTCATCTCATCCACTGAAAACATGCAGAGGAATTAAAAGACCTCCGGCAATTGATAGGGACCAGGTACCGCTCTGCTTAATGTGATTGCCTGGAGATTACTTTGTGCCAGTCAAACAACATTTTACTTCTAAATAGCTGCAGTTAATTTCCCAGTGGCATATTTACTTCTTTTTTTTTAAAAAGCAGGAAAATAACACTACTGCAAGATTTATGTTGAAGCATTGCACTGATTGGAATAAGTAAAGTATCTGCAAAGTATTCAGCAATTGAGGTGATGACTGTTTTTTGTTTTCGGTCATTATCCATTAAACTAATGATAATATTTTGTTTCTGAGTGTATTGCAGAACAGACAGCTAATGGGAACATAGAACACACATCACTCTCATTTTCCACCGTCTGGTCTTGACTGTGGAGATTCCCAACCCAGGGAGAACACATACAGATAGTCCACTGCAGGAGGCCTCATAGTCTAGAATAAATCTCACTGCAATCTCTCGAGTCCCCTCAATCTTCCTGGTTTGTGCAGAGTGAAATCCCAATTAAAATGTACACAGTGATATTGCTGAGTTACTCAGTGTGATCTTCCAGCAGCATCTTGTGTCAGAGTGAGAGAAAGCCAAAACCAAGCAGAAAGACGTTGCGAGATTTTTCAGGACGGCACGGTGGCGCAGCGGTAGAGTTGCTGCCTTGCGCTGCTTGCCGCGCTGGAGGCCCAGGTTCGACCCCGACTACAGTTGTTGTCTGTTCGGAGTTTGTACCTTCTCCCCGTGACTGCGTGGGTTTTCTCTGAGATCTTCGGTTTCCTCTCACATTCCAAAGACGTACAGGTATGTAGGTTAATTGGTTTGTGTATGTGATAATTGTCCCTAGTGTGTGTAGATTAGTGTTAGTGTACAGGGTTATCGATGGTCGGCATGGACTGGATGGGCTGAAGGGCCTGTTTCCGCGCTATATCTCTAACATAAGAAACTAAAGATAGTTAAATAGGGTGGCACAGTGGCACAGCAGTAGAGTTGCAGGCTGTTTAGACAATAGATAATAGACAATAGGTGCAGAAGTAGGCCATTCGACCCTTAGAGCCAGCACCGCCATTTACTGTGATCATGGCTGATCATCCACAATCAGTACCCCGTTCCTGCCTTCTCCCCATATCCCCTGACTGCGCTATCGTTAAGAGCCCTATCTAACTCGCTCTTGAAAGTATCCGGAGAACCGGCCTCCATTGTGTTCTGAGGCAGCGGAATTCCACAGATTCACAACTCTCTGTGTGAAAAAGTGTTTCCTCATCTCCATTCTAAACGGCCTACCCCTTATTCTTAAACTGTGGCCCCTGGTTCTGAACTCCCCCAACATTGGGAACATGTTTCCTGCCTCCAGCATGTCCATTCCCTTAATAATCTTATATGATATCCTCTCATCCTTCTAAACACCAGTGTATATAAGCCCAGCCGCTCCATTCTTAATCTCAAACTCTACTGTGGCACAGCTGGTAGAGTTGCTGCCTTGCAGCGCCAGAGACCCAAGTTTGAATTTAATTTGGTTTTTGCTGTCTGTATGGAGTTTGTACATTCATCTTGTGACCGTGTGGGTTTTCTCCGGGTGCTCCAGTTTCCTCCCACACTTCATCGACTTGCACGTTTGTAGGTTAATTGGCTTCTGAAAATTGCCCCTGGTGTGTAGGATGCAAAACTGGAATAACACGTAACTAGTGTACGGGTGATCGTAAGTCGGCGTGGACACAGTGGGCCAAAAGGTCTATTTCCACTCTATATCTCTAAACTCAACTCAACTCGTTGAGGAAGCAGACAAACAAAGGGTGGACCATTCCCTCAGGGACAACGTTCATCCTTCCTGGCTGCGAGTTGGGAATGCTGCCAGCTCATTCCCGACCCCTCAGCAACTTGCATTGACTGGCACACCCGGATGCCTTGTCGCCCAACTTTCAACAGGCCCCTTATCCTGACACGTTAAAAAAATAAGCTCGTTGAGAAAATAAAAATTACTTCTCCTCGTAAGCTCGACGGTCTTCCGTTCCCCCCTATGTTCATGGTTGGGCACTTTGAATAAGCCATGTTTGTGCACAAAATGGGACAGCGAGATAGTCAGATAAAGAACTAATCCCTGTCGGAAGTGTGACTAGTTGACAAATTTGATTTCTTGCTTTAGACATTGAGTCTGCACATGTTATTTGATCGTGTCAAAGGTGAATTCTTGATTTATTACTGGAAAATAAGCCCGCATGTCTTATGTTATTAGGTCCTTGTCAGTCCATGCAGCTTTGCCAAGAAAAGTTCTGCTATGATCAGGATTTGTACATCAATGCAGATAAAATATGAATCAATTTGCAGATTTTAGTCAGACAGCTTATTTAATGGCCTGTACAACTACATAGACAAAACAAAAACCACCAGAAACATGAAGCTCACCCTCCATTTTACACCACTGGGACTTGACTAGAGTTCAAATGGAAACAGACAGTAGGCAGGAGTTTGATTGCATTTACTAGTCCGCACCTCCAATGTGTGATCAGTTAAAAACACTTTGTTACTGAATTTTACATTTGAGTATTGGACTTGATATTGAGCAGAGCAGTTGCCCAATAAGTTGTGGTGCATGCAGATAGGATGCTTTCTATGGCCCATCTGTAGAATGTGGTGAGTCTTTGGAGACATGCCGAACTACCTTAGTTTAGGAGTCAATCTGTAAAAGGGTCCAGACCCGAAACATTATCTGACCATGTCCATCCACAGAGGCTGGCTGACCCACTGAGTTCCTCCAGCAGTTTTTTTGTTTTGTTTCAGAGTACATTAGGCACAGTGTCAGTCTTCATATACCCTGATACTGCGACAGATAGAACAAGTCAATGAGACGGCACAATGGCAGAGCTGCTGCCCCACAGCACCAAAGACCCAGGTTCGATCCTGATCTTGGGTGCTGCCTGTGTGGAGTTTGCACGTTCTTCCTGAGACCACCTCAAAGACTTGCGGGATTGTAGGTTAATTGGCAACTGTAAAATTGCCGCTAATGTGTTGAGAATGTGACAACATGGAGCTAATGTTGACGGGTGATGGAACGCCTATGTGGACTTGGTGGACCAATGGACCTGCCTCCATGCTGTATCTTTAAACTAAACTAAGAGAATGATCAAATAAACGGTGCACAGAAGGGATTTCCCATGGTTATGAGGCTCCACTAAGGAATGCCTGAAGAAGGGTATCAACCCGAAACGTCACCCATTCCTTCTCTCCAGAGATGCTGCCTGTCCCGCTGAGTTACTCCAGCTTTTTGTGTCCATCTTGTGTTATTCAAATAAATATTTATTCAATGCAGCATCAAAAAAAAAGAATTAATTTTTCAGTCATGGTATTAATATTTACAGTTGTTTTCCTTGTTAGGTGAGGTGGATAGACAACATTTGGTAAGTCGCCCCTGATACCGGTGATTGATGATCAGCATGGACATAGAAACATAGAAACATAGAAAATAGGTGCAGGAGTAGGCCATTTGGCCCTTCGAGCCTGCACCGCCATTCAATATGATCATGGCTGATCATCCAACTCAGTATCCTATACCTGCCTTCTCTCCATACCCCCTGATCCCTTTAGCCACAAGGGCCACATCTAACTCCCTCTTAAATATAGCCAATGAACTGGCCTCAACTCCCTTCTGTGGCAGAGAATTCCAGAGATTCACCACTCTCTGTGTGAAAAATGTTTTCCTCATCTCGGTCCTAAAAGATTTCCCCCTTATCCTTAAACTGTGACCCCTTGTTCTGGACTTCCCCAACATCGGGAACAATCTTCCTGCATCTAGCCTGTCCAACCCCTTAAGAATTTTGTACGTTTCTATAAGATCCCCCCTCAATCTTCTAAATTCTAGCGAGTACAAGCCGAGTCTATCCAGTCTTTTCAGTCTTCGGTAGCGCCGAAGGGCCTGTTTCCATGCCGTTTGACTCTATAATGATTATCCGGGAATGGATGAAGGGGAAGGAAAATAAGGCTCCTGGAAAATGACCCAGTGTACATTTGCAACACACTTGTACAAATTTTGATAAAAACAAACCCTGCGTTTCAGCATAAATCACCCCTGCAGTGTCTGCGGCAACAGACCTATGATGGAACTTAATTTTTTAGCCTGTTGTAATGATTCCAAGCCTCATGGGAAAGAACTCCTCAAAATGGACACTTCGTTTCGAGAACATTGTCAATTTAGGAATTGTTTGGTCATTTGAACCAACCTATGCCATGGTCTGATCTGATCTCTCCTGCAGTGATCTCCCTGTCTTGGCTGGAGAGCGAAACCAATTTATTTCTTATTTCCAGTCAATTCCAAGTCATTCCACTTTCATGGTGTTACCCGTGAGAGCAGACAGGAAAGGGGGATAAAGAATCTGTTCAAGGAGAGAAACAATAGCCTACACAACAAAAAGCAAAGCTGTGAATGCTTGCTAAAGGAACAGTAAATTGCTTGCATCATAGGGCTATTTGCAGTCTGAGTATATACTGTACCAAGGGGATTGGTGCTAATTACTTGTAAAGTGTGGTCACTGTTGTAATGTAGGGAATATGGTAGCTAATCTGTACAGACGACAAATGTAGGGGCAGCTCAGGAGTTGCTGCATCACAGTACCAGAGACCCAGGTTCAATCCTGACCATGGGTGCTGCCTGTATGGAGTTTGTATGTTCTCCCTGTGATCACGTGGGTTCCTCCTACTTTCCAAAGACGTGCGTGTTTGGTGTCTGTAAATTGCCCCATATGTGTAAGGATGAGAAAGTGAGATACCATAGAACTAGTGTACGGGTGATCGGTGTGGACACGAAGGACTGAAGGGCCTGTTTCCACACGTTATTTTGAAATTAAACTAAATTAAACGATTGAGGATAGTAACAAATACTGGCCTTGTTATGATAAAAAAATGAACTGCTAATGCTGGTTCATACCAAAGATAGACACAAAATGCTGGAGTAACTCAATGGGTCAGGCAGCATCTCTGGAGAACACAAAATACTGAAGTAAAAAACTGGCCTTGCAATCTTTGTTCACATCCCATGAATAAATGAAAGAAGTGCCCTCCTGGCTACGGCAATTTTAAATAGAATTTTAACAAGCTCTTCATGATCACTGACTTCACAATTTACATTAATTCCTTTCTTACACAAAGAAGCTTGTGTATTAATATATTTCTAAAATATGGCCTTATTTATCCTGTTTGTGAAGGAACTGCAGGTCGAAGGTAGACAAAAATGCTGGAGAAACTCAGCGGGTGAGGCAGCATCTATGGAGCGAAGGAAATAGGCAACATTTCGGGTCGAGACCCTTCTTCAGACCCTGAAGAAGGGTCTCGACCCGAAACGTTGCCTATTTCCTTCGCCTTATTTATCCTGGTATTCAGATACTTATTTTTGTGTTAGTGTGATGACAATATACTGTACCCCAATGGCATTGTGCTTTCATTATATAACAGTTCCAAGGTGCTTCTACTGATAAAGATAGCCTACGGTATATCACGGTATATTATATCCTGACTTTACTGCACTTTATCTTGCATTAAACATTATTCCCTTTATCCAGTATCGGTACACTGTGGACGGCTCGATTGTAATCATGTATAGTCTTCCCGCTGACTGGTTAACACGTAACAAAAGCTTTTCCCTGTACCTCGGTACACGTGGCAATACACAAAACTAAACTGATTTCCCTCCCATTCTGATGCCTGGTTTATATCGACCCGGTGGGAAATCAAAGGTACAATCCAATGTCCAACACAAGGTCCTATAACTTCTTGACCAAAAGAGCTTTGTTGCAAAGGTCATTCATGGGAGTCAAAACTGACAGCAAGACCTTTCCAAAAACAGCTTTTAACGTAACAGCACTTGATACATTCATTGCCATAATTGGAAAAGTGGAACCATTCACTGTGGACAATCTTTGCATTTTCCTTTGTGAAGGCTTGAAAATCACTTCCAGTTGGTTGAATGTGGGAAGAGGTGTCCCATGGGGTTCTGGTGAGGGAGGGCTTCTGTTCACTATGAACATCAATGCATTGGACATAGGGCCAGAGAGACAGGTGTCCAAATAGGCAGACGTACCAAAGTAAGAGGCTTTGTACCTTATTCTCAGGGGTGATGGAAGCTATACAGAGGTTGACTGAAGAGTTTCAGACCAGAAGCCAAAGTTCAGAGCCAGCCCGTTCAATTTGTGAAATGTGTCTACACTAAATAGAATTATTAGATGTTTCAAATTAATAAATAAGAATTGTTTCTGTGTCTAATGTTATTTTAAAATCCGCGTTTCCTAGATTTTATTATCAAATGATGAAATTCAAGGTTGTAAAGCAGCAGATTAGTCGTGAATGTTGGGACAGATTATAGAAATTTCTATTCCCCTTTCCTATGTCGCTTATGTTTTTCTGGTAAAAAGTACAAACAATATATAATGGCGTTGAAGGAGATACATTTTGTTAAAAATATAATCTTAATACTTATGGTACACAAAAATGCTGGAGAAACTCAGCGGGTGCAGCAGCATCTATGGAGCGAAGGAAATAGGCAACGTTTTGGGCCGAAACCCTTCTTCAGACCTTCTTCAGAAGTGTTTCGACCCAGAAACGTTGCCTATTTCCTTCGCTCCATAGATGCTGCTGCACCCGCTGAGTTTCTCCAGCATTTTTGTGTACCTTCGATTTTTCTGCATCTGTAGTTCCTTCTTAAACATCTTAATACTTATTCCTTGAATGGAACAGAGCAGGGTGAATAGTGAGTGTGATAGTTTGTGATCACATTAAATACATCCCCTCAAGTAAATATGGCCATGAATAATCATGATGCTTGTTTTACAATGCAATTGACAGAATATAGGAATTGAGATCGACACAAAATGCTGGAGTAACTCCGTGGGACAGGGAGCATCTCTGGATAGAAGGAATGGGTGATGTTTCGGGTTGGCAATTTTGTGTCTTTCTTCAATGTAAACCAGCATCTTCATTTCCTACCTACACATGACCTCCATTATGTCTGGAACTTGTAGTAATCGATGATTCTGTGGATACATGCAAGCTGTTTAAGGCAGGGTAGAGTAGGTGAGGCTATACAATGCCCCAATAATTGAAGCACAGGCCATATCATTGTCACCTGATCGATGTTGTAACGGAACAAGGCAGGCAGATGAGGTTTGGACTCACACTCACCTGGAAGCTAAACACCAGCATAAGACAGTTACTGCTTCTATACGCCATGTAATTGGCGTGCAATTACACACACATTCAGGCTGGATCAATAATGCATGTATTCTTCATTAGTTCTACTGTCTCACCAGACTGGTGACTGACTAAAACCCCTGTGGGAAATGGAAGGAAGCCGTCTTAGCTTCATCATCAGAGCCACCTACAATGTTCTTCCCACACTCAAGAACCTAAACCAGTGGCTTGGAGAAGATCCATCATGTTCTCTCTGCCAAACCCCAGCAACATTAAGGCACATCCTCACTGGCTGCAAAACCAGTCTTTCACAAGGCCGCTACACCTGGAGGCAGAATCAGGTCCTGCGACAACTGGCGATTACCTTGGAAGGAAGGAGAACTACCACCAATGCCCTCCCGCCCCCAATGCCTGGTTTCTCGAACACCACCCCTTTTGTAAAGGCAGGACAACTTCCAGAGAAGCCATTTGCAAGAAAGGAACCGACCCTCCTGGACACTGCCCGGGACTGGAAAATGCAGGCTGATCTAGACCAGAAGCTCATCTTTCCACCAGAGATCATCACAACTAATCTCAGGCCAGACCTGATCTTGTGGTCAACCTCACAGAAGTCCCTGTACATCGTGGAGTTAACTGTGCCTTGGGAAGCTGCAGTTGGTGAAGCACATGAACACAAATGTCTGAAGTATTCAGACTTAGCAGCTGAGGCAGAACAACGCGGCTGGCGTACCCAGGTGCTCCCTGTAGAGGTTGGTTGTAGAGGGTTTGTAGCCATGTCAACAACCAGACTCCTGAAGAGAATGGGAGTTCGAGGACATGCGTTCCGGCAAGCCGTCAGGTCGCTGTCAGAGGCTGCCGAGCGAAGCAGCAACTGGCTGCGGCTGAAGAGGAAGGACTCCAACTGGGCTGCAAAATGACCAGCAAGAAGGGTAAAACGGAGGGGAGCGCACCTGGGACTCCAGGTGTTGCTGTTGAGTCCTCTGGAGGTGCCGTGGGCCTATCAACGAAACACCAAGGAAGGAGGGTGCCCACCCGATGACCCCAATGAAGTCTTTACCCCTACCCCCACTCAAGATATTAAGAAGGTGCCAATTATAGCAGGGATTGTAATATCAAGTCCTACAGGCTTAACTAAGATGTTTGGCTCAGTCCATGTTCCCAACTCATTAGTTCTGTGTTCTGGGAGTTACGGGTAGTTCAAACAAAGAATTGTTATGTAAAATCAATAAACCTATCAGCAACTTTTTCCCATGTTTTTTGATTAGTTTATAGGACTCGGGAGACCTGATAACCATTAAGGAGATTTATTTTTATGTAATGGGCTGTCTTTGAATAGTTAAAACATTGAAGGAGAAGTCTCCCTTCCACTTGTTATACTCCAGGCGATTGCACAGTTGCAGTGCATTGCAAGCTCATTAGAACCAGAGATATGCCGTCTAAATGATAGGGTACAGACCTGGGAAACAAATAGTGGAAGAGTAATCCACTAATTCAATGTGTTCAGGTCAGAGTAATCGGGTATGAGTGTTGACATCTTCTTTGAACTCCCTTGTCACTGAGCACACACTTTGCTAACAGTCTCGGACATGGGCTGACACCAGCACCACAGCCTGAATCAATATATTACGTTGAACCTTCGAACCGAACGGCAGCAGTCTGCCAGCTCTTCAAGTCTCACCAAGCTCTGGCTGATAGGCTGACGTTAAAGACGAGGCCTAACTGGGAGATGATGATGGTCACAGTCTGAAATTAATTGATCCAACATTGGTAACAGTGATGACAAACCTTTAACTCTGGAATTCCCTTCCTCCGTTTCTCCGCTTCTTTACCGATCTTCAAAATGCTTGTTAAAACCTCGTCATGCCCGCTGAACTTAGGGCGGCACCGTGGTGCAGCTGGTAGGGCTCGCCAGAGACCCGGGTTCGATCCTGACCTCGGGCGCTGTCTGTGGGGTTTGCATGTTATGCTTGTAACCGCGCGGATTTCCTCCGGGTGCTCCGGTTTCCTCCCACATCCCTAAGACGTAGATTGCCCCTAATGTGCAGGGATTGGATGTGAAAGTGGGATAACATTGAACTTGTGTGCATGGGTGATTGATGGTCAGTGTGGACTCAGTGGGCCGAAGGGCCTCTTTCCATGTGGTATCTCTAAACTAAACATGAGCATTTGTTATAAAATGAACCTGTGATTCCTACTCCCAATGCTAAATATATAATATCTTGAACCTGGTGTTGATGAGTGTTTCAGGACTTATTATGAACACACTCCGTGATCTTAATTGAATAGATGTGGTTTTAACAGTTTAACACTCCGTACTGTCTAACTTTAAGAGAAAGCTGCATTGTTCTGAATCATTATCAGTTCAGCTTGTATGAAGTACACAAACGTACATTGGCTCGGAAGGATAGGGACTTAGTTAATGTACCCTTATTATTTATTGACGGGAGCTATTTAGTGCTTTTACTTTGTTCTCTGTTCTCTGACATAATGATGGTTAATGCACCAAGCTGAAGGTCAAAGACTTGTTCACTTGGCTGCATGTCCATGGAAAGGAATAGGTGCAAAGGCAGTAGGATTCAGGAAAGCACTGCACCATCGCTTTAGCAGCTTTCCACGGCTCAGGGAACCCACTATTATTACCCCGGCCACTAAGGGAGATCTGCCATCAACACCGTGTCTTTCAGGTAGTAAAATGTCCTGAAGCACTTACGTTGCTGGCAGGGCTCTGATGGACTACACCAGTGAAAAGACACTGGGGTAATAGGTCGCAGACTTGGGACTCCATGCTTGACAGGCAATTAGAATTGAAGATGGAGAAACAGATGGCGGGTCTCAGACAATTCCTGTACAAACCACAATCATTAACAACGATCTTGTAGCTAAGTTAATTTCCTACTGTTTCACCTCGGGAATGCGGAAACAACCTTTGCAGATGATGCATTACTTTTCCAGTCTCAGTGACTTTTGCTTCCCATCCATCATAACATCCTTCACTTAAGAAACAAGCCTTAACCTTGCCGCAGGTGGGATGGAGTAACACCCAGCGCCAAGCAACAGATTGTCCTTGTTATTTAGTAGGATGGCTTGGAAATTTGGCCAAAGTATATTATCCGGCTTCTAACTGTGCTCAAAGCCGAGAGGCAAGTAACACTCTTTTTTCCCCCCTTTCTCTCCAGAGGACATCTTCATTCAACAGACCCATGACATAAAGAACCCGATCATCTACGCTGCATTCACAGCCTCGGGGTAGGTACAATGGGGCTCCGTTCAGGAATGGGTTGATCTTACGAGGCAGAAAATTAACAAATTTGTTCTACAAACGTTGCCTTATCATCGCAGCCACCTGAAGAAATGATTTAGTCACACTTTGCATTTCCATGTGTTGAATTAAAGCGTAAGACTGGAAGAAAGAGCAACTTTAATTTTATGGATTAGGCAGGAACTTTTTCAGAATTCAGTTAGTTAGAACAGTTCCAAAGATGTACAAGTTTGTCGGTTAATTGTCTTCGGTAAGAATTGTGAATTGTCCCTAGTGTGTAGAATAGTGCTTGTGCATGGGGAGCGCTGATCAGTGTGGACTCGGTGGAGAGAATAAAACCCTCAGATATATTTACTGGGACCAGGGTAAATGGAAACTATGGCTGCTAGGTGGTTGAAGCAAGAAATTAGAGGAAATGGGGTGGGTGGTGCAGCGGTAGAGTTGTTGCCTTACAGCGCCAGAGACCTGGGTTCGATCCTGATTACGGGTGCTGCCTGTATGGAGTTTGTACATTCTCCCTGTGACCGCGTGGATTTTCTCCAGGTGCTCGGGTTTCCTCCCACGCTCCAAAGACGTGCAAGTTAGCAGATAAATTGGCTTCTGTGCACTGTCGCTCGTGTGCAGGATAGTGCTAGTGGACAAGGTGATCGATGGTCAGTGCGGACTCGGTGGGCCAGAGGACCTACTTCCTCGCTGTATCTCCAGAAGTCTAAAGAAATCTGTGCATGCAGAAGGTTGTTGGAATGTGAAGATATCTGTATGTGTTTATGGAAGGTGAAGATATCTGTATGTGTTTATCTGGATGATATATCAATACTTGTAACAGGGCACTGAGGGATGGTGCAAAGGCTGGGGAAACTACTGGGTGGCTCTTTCACAAAGCCATTACAAATGCAGGAGGTCAAATGGCCCTTTGCAACAAAGGGCTGAATTTCAGCACCACACAGCACCTGCATGTTGGGTCATAGAGTCATACAGCACAGAAACAAGCCCTTCAGTCCAACTTGCCCATGCCAACCAAGATGCCCCATCTACACTAGTCCCACTAGTTTGGCCCATATCCCTCTAAACATTTCCTATCCATTTACCTGTCCAAACGTATTTTAAATGTTGCTGTAGTACCTGCCTCAACTACCTCCACAGGCCGCTTGCTCCATATATCCACTACCCTCTGCGTGAAGGTAGGTCCTCAGCAAGGCCATGCGGTGCCAACGTCAGGTTGCTTCAGAATCCTACCATCTTGTTGCCAGAGGGCAGTCATGCCAATGAGCATCATACCCACCAGTGAATAGCAAGATGGCACAGGTCCTCAAATCCTGACCTTATGATCCAAACGAGAAAGTAGATCTGGAAATGGAAACCAATTTGGTGAAACAAATTGACCAAAGTGATCAGAAGACAGGAGAGAGTAAAACCCTGAGATATATATAGTGTAAAATCCCAGAAGAAGTGAATCACCCCCTGAAAGATAATTAGGTGAATTAGAATTCTGCATAATCAGAGAGTGGTGGACATTGCCCAGCCCATCACATGCACTGATCTCCCCACCATTGAAGGGATCTAGAGGGAGGTTGCCTCAAAAAGTAGCCAATTTCATTTTAAAAAAACACACCACCCTGCCCACACTCTTATTTAACTCCTATCATCTGGAAGAAGGTACACAAGTCTGACCATCAGGTTCAGGAATAGCTTCTTCCCAACAACCATCAGGCTCTTGAACACCACACAATACTAACCTCAGCTATGAACTTCTATGGACTGTCTTTAGTTGCACAAAGGACTTTAGGTTTTGCACTATTGTGGTTAATAATTTATTGGTATTTTTCATTATATGTTATTGACATTTGTGGGCTTGTTATGCTGCTGCAAGTAAGAGTTTCATTATTCCGTTGTCGGTTCATATGACAATTAAACACTCTTGACTAAAATGACCCCTAAGAGTATGAAAGAGTATGAAGTATCACTGCAATATTCCTTGCAACAGCATTAACTCTACACACTGCCAGTGTCATTTCACGATCTTTATCCTTCTTATTAAAAACCGGGAATTATTGTGCAGTCTGACCAGCCATTCATTCATGGTCTGTCCATTCTTGTGTCAACAGATCGGTATTTAAAGGGTCGGCTGTGTGTGTGTACTCAATGACCGACATCCGTACAGTCTTCAACGGGCCCTTCGCCCACAAGGAAGGGCCGAATTACCAGTGGATGCCTTACACGAAGAAGATACCGTACCCCAGGCCCGGCACCGTAAGTAACGTGGCTGAACTTTCTCCTCATCGCTGAGTGCGGGAGGGACGGTGGTAGATTGATCTTCTGCATCTGAAGCAAAATACTCATGGCCTTCTACCCACTAGAGTTCATGATGTGGCTCCATCTGCTAGTTCTGGGGAGGAAGAATACACTCCCTGGAGACACAGAGTTATGACTGGTTCATTCAGCCAATTCGTGTCCACTGATCCTCAGGAAGTGTGGAGACTCCTCCACTTTTGTTTCCGTCACATGTTCCCCTGCCCTTCCTCCCTACTGGATGATTCATGGTCAGAGAGTTTGCACTCTGAAATATTGATCGATTGATTGATGCTTTACGCAGTTCAGTTTAGTTTATTGTCACGTGTACCGAGGTACGGTGAGAAGCCTTTTGTCGCGTGCTATCCAGTCAGCGGAAAGACAATGCATGATTACAATCGGGCCATTGACAGTGTATTTAAGAGTGTGGAGCGATTGTAATATGTGAATGTAGATCCGCATCTGTGATCAGCACGCAAATAGTCGCCTGGGTTGGGCACCATCTTGGATGTATCATGTGACGTGTCACGGTGACATTCTTTGTTTTGCGCACCATACACAAAGTATGGGCCATGCTTAGGACACCGACAAAGTTACAATTGTTCAATGTAATCCCCAACGGTCCCTCTTTGTTCTTTGAAAGAGTCCTTTATCTGTATTAATCTGACTCCTTTATCTGTAATAACATTTATTGATGTCTAATCTCCTTCTAGGTAGTATTAGTTGGTAGGTGTAACAGAGAAAAGATTCCTCTGACAGGAAGTCCCTGTGAAGGTTAATAACACCCTCCCTGTACCACAGCTTCAACTGGCAATCATTACATTTCCTCTTTCAGAGGATAAAGGCTTATCCTCCACACCCTTCTGAGCAAACCCTGCAATAACCTGCTGCACCATTATTACAGCAGCAATCAGATAGCACGAGCTTCAAAGGCGACCCCTTTAAGAATACTTTTTCATTGATATCGACGGGGTGGGACAGCTATTTACGTCATAGCTTTCAGTCAGTGCCAGTTAGTGGAGCTGGTCAAAAATAACTGGGCCTCCTCCCTGCCAATGAAGTCATGGGAATAGCTGAGCTGCTTCTTCTGTTAAGAGGAAACGTCTAAAAAAAATTGTGACCGAATACTCATGGAAAATTCGTGGGAAAGACGGATGAGGGGGAGGGGCAGAGGACCTCATTGAAACTTACCGAACAGTGAAAGGCCCGGATAGAGTGGATGTGGAGAGTATGTTTCCACTAGTGGGAGAGTCTAAGACCAGAGGGCACAGCAGCAAAATAAAAGGACGTACCTTTAGATATTAGATGAGGAGGAAGTTCTTCAGTCAGAGGGTGGTGAATCTGTGGAATTCATTGCCACAGAATGTTGTGAAGACCATGTCAATGGATATTTTTAAGGTGGAGATTGATAGATTCTTGTTTAGTACGGGTGTCAGGGGTTAAGGGGAGAAGGTAGGAGAATGGGGTTGAGAGGGGAAAGGTTGATCAGCCATGATTGAATGGCGGAGTAGACTTGATGGGCCGAATGGCCTAATTCTGCTCCTATAACTAATGATACCCATCCACTTGTAAACAGACAGTGGGAGAGAGTGGCATTGCCAACATTGATGCCAGGGCCGACATGATCAAGGGTGATTACGTGTCTGCCATTTTTGTTGATGCTGGGATCTTCCTGGGCCCAAAATGGCCACCACAAACACCATGTTCTAAGATTTCTGGAGTAGGACTTGATCTCACAATCCTCTCTGACCAGACACTGAGACCTCTACCCAGTGACCCAAAGCTGGGGAAGACACAAAGTGCTGGAGTAACTCAGCAGGTAAGGCAGCATCTCAGGAGAACATGGATAGGCGATGTAGTTTTGGTCAGGACCCTTCTTCAGCTTACCCATAGCCATACCATGCCCATAGATTGGCATGGGCAACATGTCACAGAGTCATACAGCATGGAAACGGGCCCTTCGGTCCAATTGTTCATGATGACCAGAATGTCCCACCCCAAAAGTTTTGGGGTAACTCAACGATTCAGGCAGCATTTCTGTAGAAGACGGATAGGTGACGTTTCTGGTCAGAACCCTTCTTCAAACTGATTACAACATGACACATCCAAGCGAGTCCCATTTGCTCGTGTCTGGCCCAAATCCTTCGAAACCTTTCCTATCCCATGTACATGTCCAAACGTGAACTTTTGAATTGAGGGGATTTTCTTCTTGATATGATTTGCAGTGTCCCGGTGGCACCTTTACACCTTCAATGAAATCTACAAAAGATTATCCGGACGAAGTGATTAACTTCATGAGGAACCACCCCACCATGTACAATGTCATCTATCCAGTGCACAAGCGACCTCTGGTGGTCAGGACCAACGTGGACTATGAATTCACCACCATTACTGTGGACCAGGTGGATGCAGCAGATGGACGATATGAGGTGCTTTTCCTCGGCACAGGTAATGGATCCAGCGTAGAGAATTAACCCTTTCCTACCCAAATACAGTGGGAGGGTGGTGGGTATGGCAGGAAGCTCTCAAAATTTATTTTTCCCTGGGGGAAATGTCCAACACTTAGAGGACATAAGTATAAGGTGAGAGGGGGAGTTTTTTTTACACGGTGAGTAATGGTGGGCTGGAACGCATTGCCTGGGGTGGTGGTGGAGGCAAATATGATTGTGGCATTTAAGAGGCTTCTAAATAGGCACATACTGCAGAAGTGCAGGGTATAGAGAGATGTGGATCATGTGCTAACAGATTAGATCAGTTTAACGAGTGGAGATCACACTGAATGGCAATCACAAATATATTCCACGTTTACCTCCAAATGACTGTGGACTGATTTCAACACAGAACTAAATCACAGAACTCAGACACAAACTGCTATTTCCTTTCATTCATTCTTGGGGCAGGAGCCCGACTAACAATTAGAATTTCTCTTCATTCCCCTGGAGGAGATGGTGGGAGGCCTCCTTCATAAACCAACACTATCTATGTGGGGAGTGGTGCTCCCATAATGTTACTGAGTTGGGAGTCCCACATTTGCTCTGCATAATGACAGCAGTAACTAAACTGTTTGTGATCTACCTGAATGATCAAATCAAAACTACTTTCCACTGCGTAAGCAATTGTCAGCATTTTACAATCTCCTGTGGTTTCTAGTTCACGGTGTCTCCGTGATGACCGCTGGGGTTCTGTAGTCTGACTACAACCGGAATGATGCTCTCAACTCATTCACAGGATGAAGGTGAAACCCTCCATTGCAGTTCATTCACTGTTCTTCCTGCTTTTCCCATGCAGATCGGGGGACAGTGCAGAAAGTCATCGTGTTGCCCAAGGATGACATGGAAACTGAAGAACTTATGCTTGAAGAGGTCGAGCTTTTCAAGGTCATTGTCAATTTTTTCAGAACTACACAACAGTAAAATTGCTGCATTTTACAAGAGACCGAAGTATATTTATGGTGACACAGATGTGCAGGCAGTGGAGACGCAGGTTCAATCGCAACCTCCGGTGCTGTCTGTGTGGAGTTTGCTTGTTCTCCCGCATGGGTTTCCTCCCATATCCCAAAAGCACGCAGGTCGGCAGGTTAAATGCCACTGTAATTTGCCCTAGTGTGTAGGTGAGTGGTAGAATTTAGCAAGAATTTGATGAAAATGTGTAAAGCTTGTTCACTCTAAACCAGTTAGGTCAACACCACACCTCTCCAATAGCATCAGTCATTTTACAATACCAAATCGCCCAATTTTAAAGATTTGTTTAAAAAACTATTAATTTCCTAATAGGGATCACTCTCATGTCATGAGAGCTAATATAATTATTTTAAATGACAAATATTTCTGGTTATGAAGTACACATACATTATCTGTCCTCTCACCCCAAGCCATTTGCCACTATAGTATTCATGTTCAGAGTGTTGATAATGCCAGCAATATCAAACAATATTCACACAAATGGTGTATGGAACAAGCTGCTGGAGGAGGGAGTTGCGGCAGGGACTATTGCAACATTTAAGAAGCAATTAGACAGGTGCATGGATAGGACAGATTTAAAGGGGTATGCGCGAAGCAAAGGCGCTGGACTCGTGTAGATGGTACATGTTGGTCGACAAGTTAGGCTGAAGGGCCTGTTTCCACACTGTATGGCTCTATAAAACAAATCAAATTTCACTAATATTTTTAAAGAAGCAAAATATTGCAAGGCATTTCACAAGATTCAATGTTGCAGTGTCTGTGGTTTTCTTTGTGTTTCTGGAAGTAGGGCTGGGCATCCTTTATTGAGGCAGTAACTTTCAACTGGGCAGTAGTGTCTGTTACAGCAATGTATTGAGATCAATCTATGTGATACACTCTGTTCTCAAAGGTATCTTTACATTTTATTTATGATATGACAGAAACTGAGCAACATATATGGTACGGGCAAAAGTAAGATTAAAGATGCAGGTTAAATGAAGAAGGAGAATTGGAGAGGTTTGAAGGGCAGTGAAATTTCAGAGTTTTGGGCCTTTGTAGATGAAATGTAGTCATCAGTGGTAGATCAGAAAAGTCATCAGCAATAAGATTCAGTAATGGTGAAGAGATCAGAATTAGAGGAGCATAGGTCTCATCATGGTCAGATGGCAAGAGATGATTGAGATGGGATTTGGGAACAGGATCACCAACTACACCTTGTCCCTGGTTTGCCCTTGCGAGTAAAAGATAAAACTGTTCAATGAACCTTTTGTAACTGTGTCGGCACCGAAAACGTGGCGACTCTTGTTCACGTGTATGGTTTTACCGGGTTGTATGCAAAACAAAGCATTTCACTGTACCTAGGTACATTGGACAATAAAGTGTCATTGAATCATTGAATTGAATTGTTGAATCATTGAATTGAATCATCCTACAACAATTCTCACTTATGACAATTCCTGGCAGAAAGAGAGAGCAAAAAGCCAATAACACAATAACCAAGGTTGCTTCTCTTCCAAACTGCATCAACCACAGGAAGAGTTAAAACTTGCAATTGATATTACAATTTAATTTACTTGACGTGCATCTACCATGTATTGATGATCTTCTGCATTGAATTTTACAGATGCCGACACAATTGAGGACAATGAAAGATCTCTTCCAAAAGGGTGAGGATCCCTCTGTTATCTGTTTGATCCCTAAATCTTCAGTTTGTGGTACAGTTTATGTTTAATAGAAGAAAATCGAATTAAAAGAATTAGTTCCACGTTTTCAGTAATGGTGAAAAAGCTTAAAGCTTCCATTAATAAAGCTTGGACCATTTGAAATCTTATTCAAGAGATAATGGCTTAAACGGAAAAAGTACTGAAGCAGAATTTTTTTATTGAACAGCTAGAATCTGATGGATCTGAATGGCTTTAATCACAGAACAGTACAGCACAGGAACCAGGCCCTTCGGCCCACAGTGTTCGTACCGTACATGATGCCAAGTTACTACAGGCTTACTGTAGGGCGATACAATGGCGCAGCTATAGAGTTGCTGCCTCACAGCGCCAAAGAACTGGGTTCGATCCTGACTATGGGTGCTGTCTGTACAGTGTTTGTACGTTCTCCCTGGTTTTTTTCCGGGTGCCTAGTTTCCTCCCACACTCTAAAGATGTATAGGTTTGTAGGTTAATTGGCTTGGGTAGGTTGTAAAATTGTCCCTAGTGTGTATAAGTTAATGTACGGGGTGATCGCTGGTCGGTGCAGACTCAGTGGGCTGAAGGGCCTGTTGCCTGTTGATGAATCTGTAAAGTTTAAAAAAGTATAAAGTCCTAGATTCCCATGTAATATTGAGATATGAGTAGCTGCACTGTCCGAGCGACTGTGTTTCTGATGTGCCAAGCTAAAGAATTCTCAGGCTGACTAAGGATCCACTTTCTTATCTAATCCCTAGAATGCATGAGGGCACCAGTGTAGAGTTTGACAATTTAAGTTAACGATTAAGAACCAATTGGACAGGTACATGGATAGGACAGGTTTTGAGGGCCACGGGCCAGGTGCAGAGAGGTGGGACTGGTGCGGATGGGATGTGTCGGATGGCGTGGGCTAGTTGGGCCGAAGGGCCTGTTTCCAGGTTGTATGACTCTACGACTCTAAAGGGCCTGTCCCACTTGGGCGTAATTTGCGCGTCATTTACACGACATCATTTACGCGTTATGACGCATTACGAGCGCATGGTACGTGGTGACGTAGACAGTGACGCGCGGTCGTGCGCCGCCGCCATGATTTTGGGATGTATAAAATCTTCGCGCTCATCTGCGTGACGCGCAAATGACGCCCAAGTGGGACAGGCCCTTAAGTCTCCAGAGTGGTCTTGAACCCACAATCTTCTGACTCAGAGCCACAGCTCCCAGTCTAAACATGATGTACGATCACATTGGTGCCAAACATCGGCAAGAAAAAGCAGCACATTTTACACATCTGATTAGTTTTCCATGTGTTACATTTATGCATGGGTTCTTTATGGTCTAAGGAGAGTAATTTAATGTACCATGGAAAAGAGATTTATGAACTGATGCTCTTATTCACTCTAACAAACAGGTTGGTGGGACTAGTGTAGATGGGACATGTTGGTAGATGTGGGCAAGATGGGCCAAAGGGCCTGTTTCCACATTGTATGACACTATGACTGCATGACTAATCTTGTTCATAAATGGTCAGATCCAGATATAGTCTTAGCCTTTGTTTGTTTTCATTCTCTGCAGCAACAGTTGTATGTTGGCTCTGCCTTGGGCATTACGCAGGTTACCCTTCACCGCTGTGATGTTTACGGAGAGGCCTGTGCTGACTGCTGCCTTGCTAGAGACCCGTACTGTGCTTGGGACGGCAATGCTTGTTCCAGATATTTGGCATCGTCCAAGAGGTAACTGACAATGGACTTTGACACCAGTTGTGCTCATTGGGGACCTTTGAACTATCTTTGATCGGACATTATCGGACTTCAATGTTATATCTTTTGCACTAAATGGTCAATAGTTTCTTTATTATCTCGTTCATAAGTTCATAAGTTGCAGGAGCAGAATTAGGCCATTCGGCCCATCAAGTCTACCTGCCATTCAATCATGGCTGATCTATTTTCCCCTCTAAACCCCATTCTGCTGCCTTCTCCCCATAACCCCTGACAACCGTACTATTGAAGAACCACGTGTACAGTGAAATACATTTTTTGCATACAGATCAGGAAGACTATCACCATACATGAGCACGGTTTGTAGAATGTACAGAACAGCCCACTGACTCCACATGCAAGAGGCGTCATTTTGGCGCCAGGGGTGAGCACATTTGTTATCCCGCTTTCACATCCCCTCTATACACACTAGGGGTAATTTAAAGAGACCAATTAGCCTGCGAGCCCGCACGTCTTTGGGGTGCAGGAGGAAATCAGAGCAGCCAGAGGAAACCCATGTCAGAGAGAGAGAATGTACAAATTCCACTTCTACGGCACCCGAGGTCGGGATCGAACCCCTGCCTCTGGCGCAGTCAGGCAGCAGCTCCATGAACTGTGCCATTGTGCTGCCCCCAACTTCTTGCAACTCCTGCCAAGGTAAGCTAGAAAATCTTCCAACTGAACCTGTGACAGGCACAAGTTCAGTGTCACTACTGGTGAGAAATGGTCGTCAAAAAAGAGGAATGTTTCATGTAATTTGTAAAACAAAATAATTAATCAAAGTTACTTAAACACATTTAATCCCTTTCCGTGGTCTTGTGTTTTGAGTGGTTTCCTTTTTTTTTTAGAAAATAATTATGTGATTCATCTTATCCTGCCCCCATCCCCAAATGTTGCCTCAGTTTGACAGTCAGGTCCATAGCAAGGTTTCCAATAGCATCTGTCAAATTGAAAATGTCTCACATGAATTTGGTTCGGGAATTCCTTGGCTCTTAAGAAGCAGGCATTTTGTGTCAGGCGCACTCCAGGAACGTCGATGTGAAGTAGTTGATCTGTGTCACTTATCATGAGTGGTTGCATCTTGAAACTCAATGCTGAGGGTCACAGTTTTGTGCAGTTTTCACACAGGAGAGTATTAAATTCTGACAAATGCAGAGATGGGGCAAAGTACATCTTGACTCCCAAAAGCTGCAAAAAGTTGTTCTCTTTTAGACTTGAGAAATACAGCGTGGAAACAGATCCTTCGTGCCTGCACCAACCAGCGATCACCCCGTACACCAACACTATCCTACATAGGGGCAATTTATAATTTTTATCAAAACCAATTAACCTACAAAACTATACATCTGTGGACTGTGGGAGGAAAACCACGTGGTCACAGGAAGAAAATGCAAACTCCACACAAACACCCGGTCAGGATCGAACCCGGGTCTCTGGCGCTGAGGCAGCAACATTACCATTGTGCCGCCCCATGTCCAACTGTCCCGCCGTCCTCTTTTGTCTCACACTTTCTTATTACGCACTAATAGATCATGGATAAGACAACAATAACCCAAGTCCACGTTACAGCTACTAGTCATACAGCACATAAACATGTCCTTCGGCCCAACTTTCCCTTGCCTACCAAGATGCCCCTAGTCCCACCTGCCCGCATTTAGCCCATATTCCTTTGAAGCTTTCCTATCCATGTACCATGTACGGGCGGCATGGTGGCGCAGTGGTAGAGTTGCTGTCTTACAGCGCTTGCCAGTGCCTGAGACCTGGGTTCGATCCCGACTACGGGTGCTGTCTGTACGGAGTTTGTATGGTCTCCCCGTGACCGCGTGGGTTTTCTCCGTGATCTTCCGTTTACTCCCAGACTGCAAAGAAGTACAGGTTTGTAGGTTAATTGACTTGGTCTAAGTGTAAATTGTCCCTGGTGCGTGTCGGATAGTGTTAATGTGTGGGGATTGCTGGTAGGTGTGGAATCGGTGGCCAAAGGGCCTGTTTCCGCGCTGTATCTGTAAACTAAACTAAACTAAACTACCTGTCCATATTAACTATTAAATGTTGTTATTTTACCTACCTCAACTAAAACACTAAGACCATAAAACGTGGGAGCAGAATTAGGCCATTCAGCCCATCGAGTCTGCTCCGCCATTCGATTATGGCTGATCTATTTTTGCTCTCCACCATATTCTCCTTTATTAACCTTTGACGCCCTTATTAATCAAGAACCTATCAATCTCAGCTTTAAAAATACCCAGACTTGGTCTCCTCTGTCGCCTGTGACAACTACCTCCTCTCTCAGCTTGTTCTACAGTTAATACCAGCACCCTCTGCATGATAAAGTTACCCCTCAGGTTACAATTGAATCTTTCCCCCTCACCTTAAACCTATGTCCCATCAAGTCAAGAGTCAAGCGTCAAGAATGTTTTATTGTCATATGTCCCAGATAGACAATGAAATTCTTACTTGCTGCAGCACAACAGAATATATAAACATAGTACATAACGTGTTCTTGATTCCCTTACTCTGGGCAAAAGACTGTGTTTTTACCTTATCTTTTCTCCTCATGATCTTATACACCTCTATAAGATCTCCCCGACTAATAAATCAATTTCTATTTATCGCACTCGATGGGAGAGTAAATTGGATTTAAATTTGTTTGACACTACAGGGACAAATGTCATTGCCAGGCTTTGTATTCAACTACAAAGTTACTTATTAAAATTCTTTCCCAATAGGATATATCACAGCCAGCTGTGAGATGCAATGCGTAATTGCACTTGTCAGTCTAACTGAAACACATTGATGAAGGGCTTTTGATGGATTTATGTTAAATGAGCCACTTTCCACTGATGGAGAAGGGAGTGTAAACAGAGGACAATTTAAGAAGATCAGAAAAAGATACATTGGAAGATGAAGTTGATTAATTTATGCTGTAGATTTTTGGGAACTATATTGTGCCACCTTGAAAACTGGAGTGAGATTTAGTAGTAACCTTCAAAATACGTTGGATGAATGCATAACGAGGAGAGACTTTTGATGTAAGAGTGCAAGGGCTAGAATGAATTGGGGAGCCAGAACAGCCATGTCGGGCCACATGGCTGATTTCTGTACTATATGATCAATAATAATAATAATAATAATAATAATCATTTTATTTACTGGCGCCTTTCTAAAACCCAAGGACACCTTACAATGCATAGAATCACAACAAAACAAAAAAAAAACACATAATCGGAATAAATTAAATTTAAAAAAAAATAATAATAAAAAATAAAAAAAATCATGGCTGATTTCTGTACTATATGATCAATGATGACCCATCAATAGAACAACAACATAAATGCAGTTTGTAAACCTCACCTCGGGTGCTATCTGTGCAGAGTTTGCACGTTCTCCCTCTGACCGCATGGGTTTCCTCCAGGTGCTGAGATTTCCTCCCACATGAGATTTCCTCCCACATCCCAAAGACGTTCGGGTTTGTAGTTTAATTGGCCTCTGTAAATTGCCCCTAGGGCACAGGAAGTGCATGGGAAAATGGGATAACTGAACTCGTAGGAATGGGTGATTGATGATCAGCGTGGACCTATCAGGGCTCATTTCCATGCTGTGGAATACTTTCAAGTGATGAATCAATGAAGTATAAAATGTGAGGAAAGGTAAATCAGGCACGTTGATTTGTTGGGTGGAGGATGGTTGACCAATCTGGGATGTTTTGATGCTGACTCTTAGTACACAATGAACAATGATGATTATTTCCTCTGGAAGCAATAATAAACTAAGCATTGCAAAATGCATGTTGATGGCTCTCCTTTGGTTTTGACAGGCGAAGCCGGAGGCAAGACGTGCGGCATGGCAACCCGATCCGGCAATGCCGAGGCTACAACTCCAACGGTGAGTGCTGAGACTTTTCCTAATCTCCAGAAGGTGGACATCACCTTAGTTCTGTGTGATGGGCATTATAGTGAGAGGCAAGGGTGTGTTAGAGGTACGAACACAATGAGATATCAAAACCAACAACTACCAGTTGTACAATATCTTTAAATCTCTTAAATGTAAAGTACAGTGGGATTTGAGCACACTAAAATATTTTTAGATGTGTGACTTTGCATTTTGGAACATAAAACATAGAACAGCACAGCACAAGATCAGGCCCTTCAGCCCACAATGTCTGTGCTGAACATGATACCAAGACCATCATTTATCCACCCGACCATAATGCATATTCTTCCATTCACTGCATATCCATATGTCTATCCAAAAGTGTGTTTTTTAATGCCCCTCACATACATGTTTCAACCCCCAAGCCTATCAACTACCAGATCTTCCTCACACCCAACCCTAGCAGCACGTTCCAGAAACTCACCACCCTCTGTGTAAAAAAAATTGCCCCGCACAACTCCTTTAAACTTGGTCCCTCTCATCTTAAATCTACGCCCACTAGTTTTTGATTTTTCCATCCCGAGAAAAAAAGATTCTGCCTGCCCACTCTAATCTCTGAGCTTTAACTCTGATCAAGTTCAAATTTATTGTCACATGCACAAATTGAGTTAGTGATATTTGAGTTACCATACAGACATACAAGTAAAAAGAACACAATGCACAATAGAATTTAACATAGACATCCACCACAGTGGAATCAACATTCTTCACTGTGATGGAAGGCAATAAAGTTCAGTCATCTTCCTCCTTTGTTTACCCATGGTCGGGGCCTTGAACCCTCTGCAGTCGCCACTACAGATGTTCAGGCCCTCTCGTCGGGATGATCGAAACTCCGACGTTGGAACACACTCTTGGATTTCTGTGCAAATTTAGCTGATCGTTGTTGGAATTACAAAGAATCCACAAATTGCCCCCAAATCCCATGGATAAGAGAGGATTTAAATTGGCAGTTGATCCCACAGTAACGATTGGTTTTGTAATTGAGAGCTCATTATAGATGAAGTTCCACGCGCCTCAGCGACCAGTCCCATGCAATGAGTGTGGTAAAAGATAGAGAAAAACTGAATTCAAAACCAAAATGTTGAATATCGAGTCTGTGGTGAGATAGCTTCTGGTAATTAAGTAAAGTCAGGCTACAACAACCCCTCCCCCACCCTAGTCATCCCACCAGTTCCACTGTTTGCATCCTTGTATCCCTTCTTTATCACCTCATCCCCAGCCAACAATGGACCATTATGGGCTCCACCCTTCCTTGGTCATCTGCTGCTGGCCCTGCTTTGTTCTGGCCTTTTCTTACCACAAGTTCCCTCCCCTCTACTTTCAGTCCAACGAAGGGACCTGACACGAAACGTCACCCGTTCTTTTTCTCCAGAGATGCGGCTGGCCCGCTGAGTTACTCCAGCACTTTGTGTCCTTTTATACAAGATGGTGTGTGTGTTTGTACAATTGTAGAGTATCCTTGTGCATTCTAATGGTAAGGTGGTATCACGCTGAGTCCTAACGCACTATCGATACGTTGACAGCTAACAGGAAAACGGTGGAGACGGAGCAGTATGGTGTGGAAGGCAGTAGCACGTTCCTGGAGTGCCAGCCCAAATCACCCCAGGCCAGCATAAAGTGGGTGCTACAGCGACTTGGCAGCGACCGGAAGAAAGAGGTAAATCTATAGCTGGCGTGGATAATATCTGACCCACCCATTCCGAGAGTTCAATCACCAAGGTCTACGCTATGGCCTTTCACTAATTTCATGGGCAATAAAAAGGTTTAAATTCCTGCAAGGGCTTCTGAGCTTGTGTTTGCACAGTAGGGGGGGGGGGGGGGGGGCTGAAGACGTCACTAAAGTGTACACCATGATGATAAAATGCATACAATTTTACATAGACCATTCGACCCAACCGATCAATGCTAAGCTTCAATTTTTTCCTCTATTGTCCTATCAAAGAACTCTTCACCCCATATGCTTATCAACATTGAAACCCGACCCGAATGGTCACCTTTCTACCTGGTCCGGAGATACTGCCTGACATGCTCCACAGAACAGGAACCACCATCTCAAACCATTGTCCAAGCCACCAGGGAGGACCTCCCCAGCTGACGTAGGTCTCCTGCACTGATGTGAGAACTTCCCAAGACCAGCGGTCCACGTGTCCCCATAAGCCGTTGATCCTCAGCTGGTGGGAAGTGAGTCACTCGACACTGGGGCTGCGGCACTTCCTTTCACATGGAAAGGGAGGTGCTTATCATTGTCTTTCACCCAAAGCCGGTCAGGAACAGGGCCATGCTCAACCCAAGCAGGAAGGATCTTTGCTAAATGGGAAGGGTTTTCGCGGTGATCATTGTGCAAAACTTAACACATTCACAGCAAACCTCCACTGATGAGTCCAGATCTAGGAACTTGAGGGGTAACTTTTTTACCCAAAGGGTGGTAGGTATATGGAACGAGCTACCAGAGGAGATAGTTGAGGCAGGGACTATCACAGCACTTAAGAAACATTTAGACAGGTACATGGATGGGAAAGGTTTAGAGAGTTATGGGCCAAACACAGACAGGTGGGACCAGTAGATGGGGCATGTTGGTCAGTGTGGGCATATCAGGTCAAAGGTCATGTTTCCACACTGTATGATTCTATGTCTCTATGACTCTAAGAAGGGTCTCGACATAAAATGTAACCTATCCATGTTCTCCAGGTACGCTGCCTGACCTGTTGAATTACTCCAGCACTTTGTGTTCTTTTTTGTAAGCCAGTAACTGCAGTTCCTTGTTTCTACTATCTTTTTGCATAGCTATCATCAAGTTGTACGTGCAGAAATGGGCCCTTTGGCCCACTATGTTCATGCTGATTTTCTTACTCAGCTAACTAATCCCATTGACTTGCATCAGAACCATCTCCTTCTACGCCTTACCAATTTAAGTATCTGTCTAACTGCCCCTTAAGTATAGACATTTATGATTCCATCATCTCTCCTGACAGAGTGTTCAGGATATCAGCCACTCTCTGTAACTTCTACACAGGAAGCTAGTAAGCTGCGATAGTGGTCGGCTGAACCATTGATTTAAATTGTGCATTTTCTCCATCCAAGGGTAAACGCAGCAGACAAATGCAGAAACATGCAAGTAAGCAATAAGCCGAGCCTGCAATCTGAAGGGTTAACTAAAGCTGAGAAAGCACTTTAGATGAAGTTCACGACACTTTCAGCAAGCCCTATCTAAAGACATTCTATAATTAGACTATCCCAAAAGGCACGATGATGGGTTTCAAGAGGCACGAGAATGACAGTTAACTCTTCTGAAGGAGCATAATAACATTTGTGAGCCGTTCGAAAGAGCACTCTAATTATACTGATGCTGTGTAAAAGGGAACGAGAGCCCAACGTGGTGCTTTCTGCATGGAAACTAGGTTTGGAGTGGCTAATTTATGGACCAACAGCTCTTGACCTCAAGGGTTCCCAATGAATAATATTTCACACGTTAGCAAATTTGTACATTATTATTCGATAAGTAGCTCAGCATTCCTGCCTAGACTCACAATAAAAAAATAAGCTCCCCATTTCAGCACAGACTCACCGCAGCGGACCAACATGCCGCTATACACCTGGGATTTGCATTCAGGCTGTTACCAGCTGCTGTGAAAAACGTGGCCTGAAACTTAGAAGTCAGGGCTTGCTACTGTGATCCCTGTACATCGGCCTCCTGTGTTCAGGAAGATTGAGGCACACTTGTCCTTTTACTTAATGTTTAAGAAGGAACTGCAGATGCTGGAAAATCAAAGGTAGACAAAAATACTGGAGAAACTCAGCGGGTGAGGCAGCATCTATGGATTCGGAGGGAGGAGGAGAACTTTTTCAAAGTAGGCATACCTTGAGGAGATTTCGCAGTGGCTGGAGAAGTCTGGAGTCTGGAGAAGGGTTTCGACCTGAAACGTTGCCTATTTCTTTTGCTCCATAGATGCTGCCTCACCCGCTGAGTTTCTCCAGCATTTTAGTCTACCTTGTCTTTCTGCTGTTGTCTGGGCATGATGGTGAAGTAGTTGCAGGATCTAGAGGCATCATCCCATGGATGGGACCATGGAACAGATCAGTGGGTCTGCGTCTGTCCAGAACCAGGAAAGTGGAACAGGCTTCATGGGTGGCACAGTGGCACACCAAAGAGAGATGATACACTAAATTAAACTCTGGGTACATTTCTGCAATAACTAATACACAAAGTGCTGGAGTAACTCATCGGATCAGGCAGCATCTGGGTGGCACGGTGGAGCAGCATTAGAACTGCTGACCAACAGCACCAGAGATCAGAGTTCGATCCTGACTACGAGTGCTGTCTGCACAGAGTTTGTACGTTCTCCCTGATTTCCTCCAACACTCCAAAGACGTACAGATTTGTAGGTTAATTGGCTTTGGTAAAATTGTAAATATCTCTAGTGTGTAGGACAGTGTTAGTGTACTGGCTTTCACGAGCTTGGGAAATTCCCAAAGAGATATTAGCAGAGATATTAGCAGAGAAAGACACAAAGTGCTGGAGTAACCAAACAGGTCAGGCAGCATCTCTGGAGAACACGGATAGGTAAAGTTTTGGGTTAGGACCCTTTGTCAGACTGATTTACATTACCCAATGTCCTCCAGAGATTGACACAAAATGCTGGTGTAACTCAGCCGGTCGGGCAGCATCTCTAGAGAAAAGGAATAGACCACGTTTCGGGTCGGGAGCCTTCAGAATGTCCTCCAGAGATGCTGCCTGACCGGCTGAGTTACTTCAGCATCTGCAGTTCTTTGTTTCTACGTAGATTTGGAAGCCGTATTAATCCGCCATTGACACTGTTCTCCTCTGCCACCCCCTCTCTCTCTCGACTGTCTAGATCAAGGCAGACGAGCGCCTCGTAAGGACAGGCCAAGGTCTTCTCCTCCGAGCCCTGCAGATGGCGGATGGCGGAACGTATCAGTGCACGGCCACGGAGAACAACTTCAAGCACGTGCTGGCGCGGGTGCACCTCCGGGTACTGAACAACAACACGGTCAACGCCGTGCTCTCACAAGGTGGGCTCTCGCCGGGCGTCGCCAACCTGCACGTCGGCAGCCCCGCCACCTCCAGGAGCCCGAACCCCGGATACAAGGACTTGCTCCAGCTCCTGAGCCAGCCGGAGATGGGACTCATCAACCAGTACTGCGAGGACTATTGGCAACGGCCGACCCACATCCAGAAGGAAAACCTCAACAAGCAGCTCAAACCGAAGCCCATCAGAGAACAGAAAAAACCCCGGAGCCGCAGAAATTACCACACATCCATTCTCCAGCAAACATGAAGCTCTGAGAGATTAGAATTTCTTTAATATAAAGTATAACTACTCTTACAACAGACAGTATTTATTGTAGGCTGTATATAGTATGATAATTCAACTTCCTTGTACTTACAACAGTCCCCATGACATTATGTATGATATGTAGGTACTCACAATGGGAGCAGTATTCTCCTGAATTGTCCCATAACTTTAAGGCATTGTAAAGTATTTTGGTTGTACCCTATCAACTAGGTCTGTTGATTATTGTAGAAACAAGGGGCTGCAGATGCTGATTGACAAAGAAGACACACGGTGCTGGAGAAACTCAGTGTTGTCTGGCAGCATCTCTGGAGAACATGGCGTTTCGAGTCTGAAGAAGGGCCCCGGCCCGAAACGTCAACTATCCATGATCTCTAGGGATGCTGCCTGAACCACTAAGTTACTCCAGCTCTTTGTGTCTTCTTCTGTTGATTATTGCTTCATCCTGCATTGCCTGGAAAAAAAGCAGGAGCCCAGAGCTTTAAGGGGCAAATGAGTTCATTGTATAAAATGGAGAGGATGGATAGATACTCAACTGGTAAGGAACGCACTCTTGACCCCTGAGCATCTGTCTCAGCTTGGGCCATTTCATGGATATTTCACCCACTTTCTCTTCCAAAAGCCTAAACTTTAAATACTTCACCAGCTTCCTTTCCCAGAAGGGGAATCAAAAATAAGTTCAGCCATTACAGTTCCTGAACTAAACAGCCAAACATCTAGACTGACCCTTTACAGCTGTGTTGGTATATTAGATGGGAAATCCAATCCAAGACCTCAGCATCCACTGTCCCCATTGCCCACCCATCATTCCCGCATCCCTGCACCACATGGGACCGAACTACGGAGTTTCCAGGAATATAAACTTCTCTGCAGCAATCCCATCAGTTATACAGAACATAGAACAGTCCAGCACAGGAAAGGGCCCTTCGGCCCACATTGTTCGTGCCGAGCGTGATGCCAAGTTAAACTGATCTCATCTGCCTGCACATGAACCATATCCCTCTATTCCCTGCACTTCCATGCGCCTATCTAAAAGCTTCTTAAACACCACTATCATATCTGCCCACGTCCAGCCTTGGCAATGCGTTCCAGGCCCCCACTACTCTCTGTGTAAAAAAAAAAAACTGCCCGCACAACTCCATTAAACTTGCCCCCTCTCACCTTATAGCCATACCCTCTAGCATTAGACATTTCCACCATGGGGAAAAGGTTCTGACTGCCTACCCTATCTATGCCTCTCATAATTTTAGATAGTTCTATCAAGTCTCCCCTCAACCTCCGAAGTTCCGGAGACCCTCGCATGCTCCAGCAGTGCTGGAGAAGGTGGGGGGTGTGGGGTGCGGGAAGGGGGGAAAAGTGGTTGGATCATGGCCAATATCTCAACAATAACATAACGTTTCGATCCAGAGGCTTAAAAGAAATGGGAGACAAGGAGCCATGAACGGAAATCCTCCAAAATAGAATGGATATACTGTACAGACGCTCCCCAACTTACGTACCGGCTTATATCCAACAGACCCTTGCATGTTAGAGGTTAGGTAAGTCGGAAATGGAAGTGCTACTGCGCACACGTAAATTGACTAATCACACTGTATAGTACCAGTTGGAGACCACAAGGGAGCTCAACGCAGAGTCAACATGGGAGCTCCGACGTGGAGACCACAGGGTAGCTCCGATGCAGGTACCACGGGGGAGCTCCGACGCAGGGACCACGGGGGAGCTCCGACGCAGGGACCACGGGGGAGCACAGATACAGGGACCACAGGTTTCGTAAGTCGGGGAGTGCCTGTGATATCACAAAATATTTCCCTCTATCTCGTAATGCAGTGGAGAGCAGGCACAATTCCTGTTCGGAAACATCACATAGAGAAGCTGAATGCTGTTCATTGTTCCTCGGCTAAGTTGTACAGGATCACAAACAATGCACAGCTCAAGAGTACCTCACTGTTCGCGCAGGCATTTCATGCTCTATGTAAACCTCCCGCATCCTGGCAGTATTATGGAAGAAAACACACGAAAGATAGAGGACTGGGAATTCCCAAGCAGAAATATGGTATCAGTGACAAATGTACAGACTCTATAGCATTAAGTTATCATGCCTCAATTCAGGTGAATAGGAAGCTTCTTTAACAATTATTCAGTCTCATCTGCAGATTTTTTTTAAACTTACATTGTATTTTATATTAGAATGCATTAATAGTTAATGAGAGTCTACACTCAGACTGCTCTTTGATTTTACTTACTGTCATAAATGAAATAGCTTTGGAAGAAAAGGATGTATAATTTGTTAAAGTTGGCCATGTTTTTTTCTAAATGAAACTTTTTGTTGTTGGTGCTGTTACTTTTATTAAAAGAACATTAAAAAAAAAACTAAATTGTGTGCTGGCAAAATGCGCATCAATAATTCCTCCCCTTGGTGCATTTCTCCAGTAATGGTATATAATATATTCTGTGATGTCACTTAACCCAGCTTCTAATATTTGTTTTTTAAAGGAAGCAAGTTTATTTTTAATAACTTTATTAAACTTGGCTCAAATGTCAGTGAACATATATTCTGTTACATGTAAATACTTGTAAATCAAAGAAAAGAAAGATTCTTGAGTGTATTTGTTATTCATGTTTGGTGCAAATGACAGTGGAGTGAAATAACACAGAGTTCCTGTGGATAACAGCAAACCAAATAAAAACTGGCTCATCTCTTTAATGTAAATCGCACTTGCAGATTCAAGTCATTATTATTTTTATTGCTGTGACTGATTTCAACCTATATAGATTTTAAACACACACAAGAGACTGCAGATGCTGGAGATAGACACCAAATGCTGGAGTAACTCTGCGGGTCAGACACCAAATGCTGGAGTAACTCAGTGGGTCAGGCACAAAATGCTGGAATAACTCAGCGGGTCCGACGCAAAATGCTGGAGTAACTCAGCGGGTCAGACGCAAAATGCTGGCGTAACTCTGCGGGTCAGACACCAAATGCTGGTCAGGCAGCATCTCTGGAGAAAAGGAATAGGTGATGTTTCTGCATCAAGACCATTTTCAGTCTGACGAAGGGTCTCGACCCGAGACATCACCTATTCCTTTTCGCTAGAGATGCTGCCTGACTCGCTGAGTTACTCCAGCATTTGGTGTCTATCTTTGGTGTAATCCAGCATCTGCAGTTCCTTCTTACATTGCTGATGCTGGAATACCTTAATTAGTTGCTGCCTCAAAACACTGGGCGAATCAGTGGCATAGCGCCAGAGACCTGGGTTCAATCCTGATTACGGGTGCTGTCTGTACGGGGTTTGTACATTCTCCCTGTGACTGTGTGGGTTTACTCTGGGTGGTCTGGTTCCCTCCCACATTTCAAAGATATGCAGGTTTGTTAGTTAATTGGCTTCTGTAAATCGTCCAGGATAGAACTGGTGTATGGGTGAAATGTTCTGTGCGGACTCGGTGGGCCAAAGGGCCTGTTTCCACACGGTATCTCTAAATTAAAATTAAAATTTTAATTAAATCACACTCTCATTTCACTCCTGTCATCGGGAAGAAGGTATAGAAACAAGTAAACTGTAACATCCAGGTGCTGGAGCAACTTCTTCCTAAGAATCATCAGGCTATTAAACACTATAACCCACTAAGCTCTGAACTGCATAGACTGCGGGGGATAGTTTTTATTATTCTTTGCACTATTATTGATGGGGTTTTTTTAATGTACTGAACATCTTTTTGGTGTTTAAAATGATGTTTACAGACTACTGTGTTTACATGTCTGTTGTGCTGCTGCAAGTAAGAATTTAATTGGTCCCTTTTGGAACATATGACAATAAAACACTCTTGACTCTTGAATATTGAGCGAAAAGCAAACTGCTGGAGGAACATAGCTGGTCAGGCAGGTTTCTAGTCCAAAATAGAATTTGCTGATATTGGCTGAGATATAAATTTTGAAACCAAGATGAGTAAATCTTCATTAATCAAAGGATCGAGAATAGGCTTCAGACTAAAGAAGGGTCCTGAACTGTAACGTCTGTCCATTTCCCTGCAAGGATGCTGCTTGATCCACTGAGTTCCTCCAACCATTTATTTATTGCCCTGGGGGATAACTCCATATGGTGCTGCGGGGATCTACGGCAAGGGGGCATGGTCTAAAAATTGGAGCCAACATTTCCATGAGTGAACTCAGAGGGTAGTCCACATTTGGAAGTCTCCGGTGTTGAATAAGATGTAAAATTTTAAATCTGAGATCTTCATTAACTGAAGGATGAACCAAAGGACAAAGGGTGGCACGGTGGCGTAGCGTTAGAGTTGCTGCCTTACAGCGCCAGAGACCCAGGCTCGATCCTAACTACGGGTGCTGTCTGTACAGAGTTTGTACGTTCTCCCTGTGACCACGTGGGTGTTCCTCGGGTGCTCCGGTTTCCTCCCACATTCCAAAGACGCACAGGTTTGTAGGTTAATTGGCTTTCATAAAGTTTGTAAATTGTCCCTAGTATGTAGGACAGTGCTTGTGATCACTGATCGGTACGAACTCGGTGGGACGAGGGATCTGCTTCCACGCTTTATCTTAAACTAAACGAAACTTTCCTTTATTATCTCTGGCCTTTGTTCCAACTATCTACCTACCAAAAAAAAACCCTTGCCTGTGTCAACCTATTACCTGCCTCTCCCCTGTTCCAGCTTTTTCCCCCCATCCCCCACCTTCATCTTTCTGAAGGAGGTTCCTGACCCGAAACGGTCACCTAACCATGTTCTCCAGAGATGCCTTACCTGCTGAGTTACTCCAGCACTTTGTGTCCTTTTGAAGGATTGAGGGACAGGGCTTCAGCTATGGATCTGCATTAACTGTGCTGAAGATGGGTACAGGCCTGGAGGGATCCTGCTCCCATATTCTCTGGGAAAATGGCCAGGGAAGGCAATATCTTCTGGAGAATGTATCCACGTCCAGCGATTAACCAAGCAATAATGGCTGCTTGAATTTCTGGTCTCCACTTTGTAAGTCATTACACAACCTTAAAAGCAGCATAAAAGCAGGACCCAAAATCTTTCCTGCCCTTTTCTCTCCATGGATGCCGCCTGGCCGGCTGAATTTCTTAGGCATTTAATTTTTTCTTGAAAATTATAGTATCTGCACCAGCACTCTTGTGTCTCCATGAATGGAGGTCTGGGCTGTGAGCGCGAGAATTACAGCCAAGTGCTTTCACCTTAGTGGGCAATATTGGGACGCACCTCGTTTTTTTAGAGAGATACAGCACGGAAACAGGCCCTTCAGCCCACCCAATTCCGCGCCATCCAGCAATCCCCATACACTAGCATTATCCTACACACTGGGAACAATTTACAATCTTTACCAAAGGCAATTAACCTGCAAACCTGTACGTCTTTGGAATATGGGAGGAAACCAGAGCACCCGGAGAAAACGCACGCTGTCATGGGGAAAACTTACAAACTCTGTAAAGACAATTGAACTCGGGTTTTTGGCACTGCAAGGCATCAATTCTACTGCTGCACCATCTACTGCTCAGATTTGTCAAATTACAGAGAAAGAGACTCTTTGGCCCATCAAGGCTATCCTGACCCTCAAATCAGTCCCATTCCTCCCCTCATTTCCCTTTAACCTTTCGCTTTGATATGACCATCAACAATTCCAGATTCCACTGCCGCCCATCTACAACAGGCCTCATTTACAGCCGCCCTGTTAACCCACCTGCTCACCATTGAGATGTGGGGGGGGGGAGCTGGAGGCACAGAGGCCACAGAGAGAATGTGCACAAGGGTAAACTTCACACAATCAACACCTGGGGTGAGGATCGAACCCAGACTGCTGGAGGTGCAAGGCAGCGGCTATTAAATACTGTGCCACCCCAAGCAGACTGATGTGTGCTTCCTTCCTTTCCTCAGTGAAGGGACCTAGCACTCATTGCAGCTTTTAACAAGGGAGAACAAAGTTGACCGGTTCCCACTACACTTGTGTCGATCTGTCTTACCTAATACTAACACACAGATGCCATACACCACTCGGATCTATAATCCAGTCCGGGTTTTACCATACTCTCACCAGTTATTACTAACACTTCTAGACACTAGCGGGTAGTTGGTATGTAGTCACAGTGGTGACAACTTGCTGTATAACTTTATTATATGCTAATAAATCTGTTGGATCATTACTTGGAGTATTTCTTAATAGCTCTACAACTTGTTCTGACAATATACTTACAGGAGCCATTAAGGCTTAAATTGAAGTGAAGAAAACTAATGGCATGTTGGCCTTCATAACAAGAGGAGTTGAGTATAGGAGCAAAGAGGTCCTTCTACAGACAACTGTACAGGGCCCTGGTGAGACCACACCTGAAGTATTGTGTGCAGTTTTGGTCTCCTAAATTGAGGAAGGACATTCTTGCTAGAGAGGGAGTGCAGCGTAGGTTCACGAGGTTAATCCCCGGGATGGCGGGACTGTCATAAGATGAAAGAATGGGCTTGCATTCACTGGAGTTTAGAAGGATGCGAGGGGATCTTATAGAAACGTTTTAAATTATTAAGGGATTGGACGCTGGATGCAGGAAAATGTTCCCGATGTTGGGGGAGTCCAGAACCAGGGGCCACAGTTTAAGAATAAGGGGTAGGCCATTTAGAACTGAGCTGAGGAAAAACTTTTTCACACAGAGAGTTGTGAATTTGTGGAATTCTTTGCCTCAGAAGGCAGTGGATGCCGATTCACTGGATGCATTCAAAAGAAAGTTAGATAGAGCTCTTAGGGCTAGCAGAATCATGGGGTATGTGAGAAGGCAGGAACGGGGTACTGATTGTGGATGATCAGCCATGATCACATTGAATGGCGGTGCTGGCTCAAAGGGCCGAATGGCCTACTCCTCCACCTATTGTGTATGTATCTATGTAAGGCCTCACTCTGAAAACTTCAAAATCAGATTGTTCAGTACAGTCTATCAGTCACACTGCCACTTATCACAACCTTCTCCTGCTGTTACCAGCTGAGCCACTTGAGGAGCTCTAAGCAAATTTTAGAAGCAAAAATGCCTGGATGATGCCGCTAAACACATTATCTAAAGCAGGTCATTGAACTCCATCTCCGAAATTCATTTCACTAAGGTCAGAAATAGAAGCAGAATGGAGAAACAAGGAACGGCAGATGGCAGAATCTTGAGTACCTCAGATAAACAAGGAACTGCAGATGTCGGCTTACAAAAAAAGACACATAGTGCTGGAGTTAACCGACAATTAACCCAGAAACTATCACGTTTGGGAAGTTCATTTGATCAGGGTGCCACACAGCCCACAAGCCAAAACCTGCAGAACACTCAAAACTGCCATATCAGTTCTGCATATTACTGTAGAACGCAGTGGTACAACTGGTAGAACACTGTGATACAGCTCACAGCAGAGACTTGGCTTCAATACTGACATCGAGTGCTGTCTGTGTGGAGTTTGCATGCTCGCCCTGTTACCACTTGGGTTTCCTCCGGATGCTCCGGTTTCCTTCGATGTCCGGAAGATGAGTTTGTAGGTTAATTGGCCTCTATAAATTGCCCCTCATGTGTAGGGAGTGATGAGAAAGTATGATAACATAAAACTAGGGTGAACGGACGAATGATGGTTGGCGTGGACTCCGTGGGCCGCGCTGTATCTCTAAAGTAAACTAAACTTTAGTTTATCCTACACACTCTGGACAATTTTTTACAGAGTCAATTAACTTACAAACTTGCACATCTTTGGAATGTGGGAGGAAACCGGAGCATCTGCAAAAAACCCACAAGGCCACGGGGAGAACGTGCAAACTCCATACAGGCAGCACTCGCAGTCAGGATTGAACCCGGATCTCTGACGCAGTAAGGCAGCAACTCTACCGCTACACCACCATGCCATCCTTTGTCCTTTGGTTAATCCTTTGGTTAATGAAGATCTCAGGCTTTACCTGTGCGACACTGTGCCGTCCCCAACAGCACCCGTAGTGAGGATTGAACCTGGGTCTCTGGCGCTGTGCAACCCCAATCACTGAAAGCCCAGTAGCCTGAGCACTGTGAGACCATATCATGCTCCTAGTTTACCCAGGCCACGGGCTCCCAACCAGCCATGTCGTGGAGGCCAAGTGGTTTCTCACATTGAAGGAGTGAAGCAAAGTCATCCTGAGCAGTCTCCACCTACCTGGTGGTGGATTTCTGAGATCGCCTCGTGAAGGGTTAGACAGTAATACATTTTCAACCTTATTGTCCATTGTTTGGAATAACACGGGGAGCAAAAGTCGTGAGATCTGATGAAGATACGTTTTGGTCACCCTGATAAAGGAAAGATGTTGTTAAGCTGGAAAGTGTGCAGAAAATATTTACCAGGATGTTGTCAGGACTTGAGCGCCTGAGCTATAGGGAGAGGTTGAGCAGGCTAGGACTTTATTCTTCAGCACAGGTGGATAAGGGGTGATCTTATAGAGGTGCATAAGATCATGAGAGGAATAGATCGGGTAAATGTACAGAAACCTTTACCCAGCATAGGGGAATCGAGAACAAGAGGACATCTGTTTAAGGTGAGGGGGGGAAAGATTTAATAGGAACTTGAGGGGTAACACCATGACACAAAGGGTTGTAGGTGTATGGAACGAGCGGCTGGTGGAGGTAATTGAGGCAGGTACTATCTCAACACTTAAGAAACATTTTAAAAGGTGCATGGATAGAATAGGTTTAGCGGGATATGGGCCCAACATAGATAGGTGAGATAAGTGTAGATGGGGCACGTTGGTCATTGTGGGCAAATTGGGCTGCAGGGCCTGCTTCCATGCTGTGTGACTCGACTCTATGACGGGACTACTACCTTCATTAAACAAATACAGCGCTGTGTCGGTGAAACAATTTATAATTTAACAGCTGGAGAATTCAATATTTGTGGAATCCTTGTCTTCAATTACTCAATTTGGATTATGCTACATACACCTTGCGCATTTCAAGGCTAATCCTTCTAAATATGTGCTTTCAGAGCACAGGGCGCTCAAAGCAACTTGAGACCACGGCCTTGCCTGCGAAATATTATTGAATAAGGAGCTTACAAAAAACAACGACATGTTTTGACAGCAAGAGGTAAAAAGTAAACTAGTTTACAAAGGCACTCAACCATTCATTGCCAAAAATATGACCAAGCAAAATAAGCATACAAAACATATCAAAGGGCAACTTTGTCCCTGGTCTCAAGGATTAATATTCAATACCTGTTTACAAAAACATATTAGCCAACTCATACGTCAGACCCTGAAATCAGAATAGGGCAGGATCAAAATTGATCATGTAAAATGCAGCAAAGTTCTACTGGACACTAATATGTGTTGAGAGTGCGGAAAGCTTAGAGATGTGAAGAGGTTGTGAATAAGGTAGCATAACGCACCACCATCACCCTCCGCCTACACTTGCTTCTGATTCCCATCGATACTTCGTTATAACTCCTTCCACTTGCAATCTCTGCAACTTCCACGGACATTGCAAATTCTCCTAAACTTCCACTTCACTGGTTCCTTCGGCATTTCTCATCTCATAAGGTCATAAGGAGTAGGAGTAGAATTTGACCTTTCGGCCCATCAAGTCTACTCTGCCATTCAATCATGGCTGATCCATCTCTCCCTCCTAACCCCATTCTCCTGCCTTCTCCACATAACCTCTGACACCTGTACTAATGAAGAATCTACAGTGGCTTGCAAAAGTTTTCATACCCCTTGAAATTTACCACATTTTGTCACGTTACAACCACAAGCGTAAATGTATTTTATTGGGATTTTATGTGATAGACCAACACAAAGTGGTGCATAATTGTGAAGTGGAAGGAAAATGATACATGGTTTTCAAATTTTTTTACAAATAAAAAACTGAAAAGTGTCGTGTGCAAAAGTATTCAGCCCCCCTGAGTCAATACTTTGTAGAACCACTTTTCGCCGCAATTACAGCTGCAAGTCTTTTGGGGTATGTCTCTACCAGCTTTGCACATCTAGAGACTGAAATTTTTGCCCATTCTTCTTTGCAAAATAGCTCAAGCTCAGTCAGATTGGATGGAGAGCGTCTGTGAACAGCAATTTTCAAGTCTTGCCAGAGATTCTCAATTGGATTTAGGTCTGGACTTTGACTGGGCCATACCAACACATGAATATGCTTTGTTCTAAACCATTCCATTGTAGCTCTGGCTGTATGTTTAGGGTCGTTGTCCTGCTGGAAGGTGAACCTCCGCCCCAGTCTCAAGTCTTTTGCAGACTCTAACAGGTTTTCTTCCAAGATTGCCCTGTATTTGGCGCCATCCATCTTCCCATCAACTCTGACCAGCTTCCCTGTCCCTGCTGAAGAAAAGCATCCCCACAGCATGATGCTGCCACCACCATGTTTCACAGTGGGGATGGTGTGTTCAGGCTGATGTGCAGTGTTAGGTTTCCGCCACACATAGCGTTTTGCATTTAGGCCAAAAACTTCAATTTTGGTCTCATCTGACCAGAGCACCTTCCTCCACATGTTTGCTGTGTCCCCCACATGGCTTGTGGCAAACTGCAAACGGGACTTCATATGGCTTTTTTTCAACAATGGCTTTCTTCTTGCCACTCTTGCATAAAGGCCCGATTTGTGGAGTGCACGACTAATAGTTGTCCTGTGGACAGATTCTCCCACCTGAGCTGTGGATCTCTGCAGCTCCTCCAGAGTTACCATGGGCCTCTTGGCTGCTTCTCTGATCAATGCTCTCCTTGCCCGGCCTGTCAGTTTAGGTGGACGGCCATGTCTTGGTAGGTTTGCAGTTGTGCCATACTCTTTCCATTTTCGGATGATGGATTGAACAGTGCTTCGTGAGATGTTCTGTCACCCCATGGGTTTCATCCAAGTGCTCTGGTTTCCTCCCACATCCCCAAGGTCACCTGGGTTTGTAGGTTAATTGGCCTCTGCAAATTGTCCCTGGTGTGCAGGGAGTGGATGAAACAGTGGAATAACACAGAACTAGTGTGAACGGGTGATCAATGGTAGGAGCGGACTCAATGGGCCGAAGGGACTGTTTCCATGCATGCCTCTAAACTAAACTAAATTAAAACAATACAAATATGCTCCCAGTGAAAAGATCAGTGATGTTGATGGATGAGCAGGAGAAAGAGGAATCACAATGTCCTGATCTTTTAATTTATCAAATTATATTTGACCGAATTACAATATTTTTACCTGCCTCTGCTTCACATCCTTCAGCACCTGACCTCAGAAAATAATTTCAAGTAAACCAAATTCTTGGCAATGCCTGCCCACCTTCAAACATTATGACAGGAGACAAATGTCTTGGTCATATCTTAAATAAACCCATCCAAATCTGGTCAATGTGTGACACACAAACGAACACTAAAGTGGTTTCATGGTGCATTTCTGTAATGACTAATACACAAAATGCTGGAGTAACAGCGGGTCAGGCACCATCTCTGAAGTTCATGACTAGGTGTTGTTTCAGGTTGGGACCCTCCTTCAGACCAAAAACAAGGAGCTGCAGTGGCTGGTTTACAAATTAAAACACAACAGATCAGGCAGCATCTCCGGAGAACATGGATAGGTGACGTTTCAGGTCGGGACCTTTCTTCAGACTGGAGAATAATCCTGATCCGAAATGTTACCTATCCATGTTTTCCAGAGCTAGACACAAAGTGCTGGAGTATCTCGGCGGGTCAGGCAGCATCTCTGGAGAAAAAAAGATGGGTGACGTTTGGGTTGGAACCCTTCTTCAGACTCAGCATCTCCAGAGATGCTGCCTGATCCACTGAGTTACTCCAGCAGTTTGTGTCTTTTATTGTGTTAACCAGCATCTGCAGTTCCTTGTGTCTCCATCACTACAATACAGTCAGGCAACTGCTTGGCACTGTGTAAATAATGGATCAGAAACGATGGCAGGCTGCACCATGCAAAGCAACCTCAGAGAAGGCAGCAGGGGCCTTGTGCCAAACTCAACAAAGGGAAGAGAAAATTGAAAACATATTTAAAATAACTCCCAACACTCCACAGGTAACATATGGTAAATTACTAACTGTTGAAGCTGCAAACTTACAGCATGATTCATGATATAATGACACCTTAAGCAACTTAAAAGTATATACAAATCTTTACAGTATCACCACCAAGAGTGACTTTCACTTACATCAAAGGCAGTGCACAAGAAACATTCTCAATGTTCATCCAACACAATTGTACTGCCACCAAAATTAATTCCCTCCCCAACTCCAACAAATGGGAAAAATGGACTCTGAAACACCTTTAATTCTACTTCACAACTCACATTTATTTGTGCAGAAGCAAGGAACTGCAGATGCTAGTTTACAAAAACTGGAGTGCTGGTGTAACTCAGCGGGTCAGGCAGCATCTCTGGATAGAAGGAAGTGATGATGATTCGGGTCAAGATTCAGAAGGGCCCTGACCCGAAACGTCACCTATCCAGACTTCTTCTGAAGAAAGTGACCCAACACATCACTTATCACCCGCTGAGTTATTCCAGCACTTTCTGTCTCTTTTTGTTTTGCATTTATTTACATCACAGTGGTTGTGAAGAGAGCATAAATATACAAATGCTATTTCCTTTGATTTATAAGACAAAGGAATTATCTATTCGATATGTTTAATACAATTCAAGCATCTACTGAGATTGATTAAAAGCATTAGTTTAATTTAGTTTATTGCCACATGTAACGAGGTACAGTGTGAAGCTTTTGTTGTGTGCTAATCAGTCAGTGGAAAGACAATACATGATTACTACCTTTGTGGGATAGTGTATAACACAAAACACAATCCATAAAATTAAAAATAATATGTCTAAATACCAGAGACATTAAATGGAAACATATGTCTAAAGAGTGGCACAGTGGCTTAACAGGAGAGTTGCTGCCTCATCACGCCAGAGACCTGGGTTCGACCCTGACTACGGGTGCTGTCTGTATGGAGTTTGTACGTTCTCCGTGTGACCACATGGGTTTTCTCCGGGTGCTCCGGGTTCCTCCCACATTCCAAAGACGTGCAGGTCTGTAGGTTAATTGGCTTCTGTAAATTGCCCCTAGTGTGTAGGATAGAACTAGTGTACGGGTGATTGCTGGTCAGCAGGACTCGGTGGGCCAAAGGGCCTGTTTCTGCCCTGTATCTTTAAAGTCTAAAGTCTAAAGTCTAAAGCTGTGGGACTGAGCACAAGAATTGGGATGTCATGTTACAGTTGTACAAAATATTGTTAGACTGCATTTGGAATATTACGTGCAATTCTGGTTGCCATGGTACAGGAAGGGTGTGATTAAACTGAGAGGGTGCAGAAAAGATTCACATTGATGCCGCCTGGACTGGAGAGATTGGATAGGCTGGGACTATTTTTCCTGAAGTGAAGAAGTGCTAAGCAAAGATCATGGAGGTTTATTATCTTTGGTGCTAAGGGGTGCTCTTACAGAGGTTTATAAAATTATGATCGGAGTAGATATGAATACTCACAGTCTTTTTCCCAGGGTAAGGGAGTCTAAAACTAGTGGGCATTGGTTTAAGATGATATGTCAGAGGATGGTCAAAGCTGGTACTCTCTCCACATTATATCTCGGTAAAATACTTGATTCATAAATGGCATAACAAAGGCTACACATCAATCCTGGTAAATAGTGCTATGTGCTTCATTAAAACACAGTGCTGGAGTAACTCAGCAGGTCAGGCAGAATCTCTGGAGGACCTGGTTAAGTGACGTTTCGGCTCAGGATCTTTCTTCAGGCTGCAGATGGGTCCTGACTCAAAACGTTGCCTATCCATGCCCCCCAGAGATGCTGCCTGACCTGTTGAGTTACTCCAGCACTTTGTGATTTACTCAAGGTTCCAGCATCTGGAGTTCCATGTGTCTCTACAAGATAACTCATGGTTGGCATTGGGAAAATGGACCAAAGGGATCTTCTCTCTGCTGTATGATTCCATGCTGATGAATCATGCATTCAGTGCAAACCAGATAAAGTGTCCTTTGAAACTTCTGGAACCTTCTAAGCCTGCTTGTGGCAGATATAAATATTTACAACATGGTGAGATTTAATGTAGAAACAAAGAACTGCAGATACTGGTTTATATTAAAGATAGACACAAAGTGCTGGAGTAACTCAGCGCGTCAGGGAGCATCTCTGAAGAATGGGGTCCTGACCCATCACTTTTTCTCCAGATGCTGCCTGACCCACTGAATTACTACAGCACTTTGTATCTATCTATGGTGAGATGTTGTCCTGTGTGCTGCCTCAGTACAGGATGTAGTTGTGTGTCTGTGTTGGCATGCATGAAGAGATCTTTCCTAGGTTCCAATAAATGATCAGTTGTCAATATTACTGGCAGCCAACAATGCAGCTGGTATCTATCAGAACAAATACTCCCTCAGTACCATACTGAGCCACAATGGGCATCTTTAATGGGCATCCTTCGCAGTATGTCATGTTGTCACTTGCGGGTGGAGCACCAAGGCAAATTCCTTGTATGTGAATACTTGGCCAATAAGCTTATTCATTCATTCATGAACAGGACCAGAAGGATGCTCGACAATAAAAGACACAAAGTGCTGGATTAACTCCGTGGGTCGGGCAGCATCCCTGGAGAACATGGACAGGTGATGTTTTAGGTCGAAGATAGACACAAAATGCTGGAGTGACTCTGCAGGTCAGGCAGCATCTCTGGAAAAAAGGAATGGGTGACGTTTTGGGTCAAGACCCCTCTTCAGAATTAGAGTCAGGGGAAAGGGAAACCAGAGTTATGAAAAGGTACAAAGAACTAATGCATGAAAGGTATCAAAAGGAAAAGGCTTTTACTTGTTTTAGGTCGGGACCATTCTTCAGACTGATTGTGGTGGGAGGTGAGAAAGAGGGCTGGAAGAGAGAAGGGGAAGGACAAAGCCTGATGAGCAATAGGTGGATAGAAGCAGGGGAAGATGTTGATAATCAGATGGTTAGACAAAGGATGTTGAAGCAATTTGCACCTTCACGAGTGTCGTTGATTTTATTTAGAGATACAGCATAGAAACAGGCTAGTTACTGTTGCTGCATTTGGGCAATAACCCTCTGAACCTTCCTATACTTATATCTGTCTAAATGTCATTTAAAAGCCGTAATTGTTCAGCTTCTATAGTAGCTCATTCCAGATGTGGACCAGTCTCCATGTGAAAAAGTTGCCCTGATGTCCCCCATAAATGGCTCCCCTATCACGTCAAGCATCTAGTTTTAGAATCATCTACCCTTGGAAAATGATGATGTCCATTCACTTTATCCATGTCCCTCATTATCTTGTAAACCACAATCAGGTCACCCCACAGCCTCCTATGATCCAAAGTAAAACATCTCAAAATATCCATCCTCTCCCTATAATTCATGTCCGCAAGCCCGGGTAACATCCCGTGAAGGTCTTCTGCACCCTTTCCAACTTAATGACATCTTTCCTGTAGCTGGGCAGCCAGAACTGCACACAGTACCCCATGTCTTCTTCTTGCTTATGGAGTGCACAGCCTAAAGTTGTGGGACAACTTGTTCTATTTGATCTTATTTGATTGTGCACGCCAGATTGATTGCATTCGTTGAAACAGGGCGGACCACGTGAAGGTTGCAATCTCCCACCCCAGTACTCCATGTGTGGTCTCACCAACGGCTTGTACACCTGTACATGATGTCCCAACTGTTGTGCTCAATATCCTACCCAACGAAGGCACAGAAACCAAACGCCTTCTTCACCACACTATTCACCTGACTCGCCACGTCAGGAAAACTGTGCACCTGTACTCCTTCTATAGATCTTCCTATTAAATTATGCAGGGTAGGTTTGGACAGACTACAAAGAACACTTGCCGAGTGCTTTATTTGTGGTTCAGTTCTTGCTCCTGAATCAGTCATGTGTGGATTTGAGCTACATTCTATTAACAATAGCACAAAAATCTACATTCACTCTCTTGCGCAACTCTGACGGAAAGACGGCACAATGGTAGATGCAGCCCTTTGGGTGATCTATTAAACCAAGGAACTGCCTTCTCTTCCAGGTCTAAATAAATGATCCAATGGATCATTAACTAGTTATGTCCTCAACTCAGCTTCCTCTGCTTGGATGGGATTGGGGTCAATCAAACTTGACACATTGTCTTGCAGAAGCTGTAATCACATCAGAGGGTTTTACACACTCTAAGCTGTGAACATAGCTATCAAATCTCTAAGGATAAGAGAGTGGGACTGATATTGATTTCCTCGATTTGTCAGTGAGAGAGAAAAAAAGAGTTAAAAAGCAAGATGGACAGAGGCAAAGAGACAGTGAGATAGATAGAGACAGACAGGGATAGACAGAGAGAGTCAGAGAGTGACAGGTGGGGAAGAGACAGACAGACAGACAGACAGACAGACAGACAGACAGACAGACAGACAGAGACAGACAGACAGACAGACAGACAAACAGACAGACAGACAGACAGACAGACAGACAGACAGACAGACAGAGACAGACAGACAGACAGACAGACAGACAAACAGACAGACAGACAGACAGACAGACAGACAGACAGACAGACAGAGACAGACAGACAGACAGACAGACAGACAAACAGACAGACAGACAGACAGACAGACAGACAGACAGACAGACAGACAGACAGACAGACAGACAGATAAACAGAGAGTGAGACAGACAGGGAGACATAGAAGGAGAGAGACAGAGAAAGACAGATAGGGAGGCAGAGAGAGATAGTTAGGGAGACTGAGAGAGAGACAGATGGGGGGGAAGAGAGGGAGAGGGAGAGGGAGAGGGAGAGGGAGAGGGAGAGGGAGAGGGAGAGGGAGAGGGAGAGGGAGAGGGAGAGGGAGAGGGAGAGGGACAGGGACAGGGAGAGGGAGAGGGAGAGGGAGAGGGAGAGAGGGAGAGAGAGAGGGAGAGAAAGAGAGAGTATTCTAATCATGATTCATCTCCAGTGGTGTGACTGCATCAAACTTCATCAGAATCTAGAAAGGAAAGTTGAAATGTCAACTAAGGAAAGACTTGCTTATTTTGCAAAACAGCCTAGTATCTCAATGATGTCCTACTAATATTTCAAGCAACAATAATGAGAATAATTTCAATATGAACATAGATTTTCCAACCAAGTTCCTACAAGTAAGCCACCCCCACACATGCACGCGCACACACACACACAAACAGAGGATCCCTTAGGTATAATTCAACCCAGACCTATTTCTGACTGTAGCAACAGCTTGAAGATTTAAGGATTTGCCTCCATTTGGCCCACAGCTTCTGCTGACCGTAGCAAGTCTATTAATTCCATTGCACACACCGTTCTCCATTCTCTCCTTGCCCTTGTCCCTGATTGGAATACAATCCTCACATGGCGTGTCCCAACTCAAAATCCTTCTTAGAAGTGCTGAATGGCAGATCTGGAGTTTATTCAGAGCCCGCGCTTGATCCCCATGCAGCTCCAGTGACGGCCTCCCTCCCTGGAGCGCGGACTCTGGCCACAGAACAGAAAGCCGGGTCAGGCTCACGCAGGGCGAGGAAAGCGAGTCTAAAAGCCGAAGGGGAGCAGCAGTTGCAGACTCTGGTCGAAATGGGAGCAGGAGCCAGCGCTGAGGAGAAACATTCCAGGGAGCTGGAAAAGAAGCTAAAAGAAGACGCTGATTTAGATGCGAGGACGGTGAAGCTTCTACTGCTGGGTGGGTAAATCAAGAGGCAAGGCCAGAAAGAAAGATGTATTTGGCTTCGCATCTAGACATTGAGTTCAACTTATTGTTAAGGATAAATGTAGATGAAACTGCTAAACCTGTGAGTTTGTGTAGCTGCCTAACCAGCCGCTGATAAGGAGTTACGTGCATAGAGGCTTTACTATGGAAGCTGATTAATGAAGGCTGAAATCTCATGCTCTCCTCTTAACTATTGTTAAAAGATTACACAAGAGAAAATTAACTTAAACGAACACCTTTGGCAGAACGGTTCTATACAAAATGTGCTCCTTTCAATTCCTAAATATTACTTAATTGCACCCCCAACTATTAAATTTGTAATTTATTATACTGAAGCTCATAATGAGCATTCAATAGTCATTATGCTTTCCGTAATCAGACAATGAAAAGGTCCCTTTTGCAATTTCAGCAAATGTTCCTGTAATATTCAATAAAACTCCTACTTAATGTGAGTGAAATCCAGAGGAAGAATTACTAGACAGTATTTGTTTAGTTTATTGTCACATGTATGTTTATTGTTGCAGTGAAAGTTTTTATTTTAGTTTTTTTTAGTTTATTTGTAGAGATACAGCATGGAAACAGGCCTTTCGGCCCAACGAGTCCACACCAACCAGCAATCCCCGCACACTACACAGACAAGGGACAATTTACAATGATACCAAGCCAATTAACCTACAAACGTGTATGTCTTTGGAGTGTGAGATAAAACCAGAGATCCCGGAGAAAACTCATGCATGTCACAGGGAGAACATATAAACTCCGTACAGACAAGCACCCGTAGTCAGGATCGAACCAGGTCCAGGTGCCTGTAAGGCAGCAAATCTACCGCTGCACCACCGTGCCGCCCACATTGTTTTAAAAGCACCTTGTGCAACAATGAGAAATGAAGATCAGCCTGTGTTCCTTGGCTGCTTCTGATGGTTCATCATTGAGTATTCTTAAACATATCATGGCCACAATGTCTTGAACAGTTATTCCTGAGCTTTCATTTGCTCCATTTATGTTCTGGAAGCTGTTTGCAGCCAATCACCATATCAGAGTAAATTGCCTTCACATAAGGACCGTGAAAGATATAGAATAAATAATGGCCATTAGAGTTTATTAATCCCATATCCATGGCATCCTGCAGTAAGTTCCATCTATTCTCTAGCTTACCTGGCAAATTATTCAACCATTTGTCATTGTTGAACACGATCCAATAAAGAAGGTAATTTTTCCGCAATGTGGGTCAGAGTTTAAAGTAAGTGACAACAATGAATTTACTTATTAACAGGGCAATCGGTTTATATCTGTTATTTTCTTTTGTCTATTATGCTTTCCCGAATGTCTTTTCAAAAGTATTTTGTAACCACTTTATTCAAGTTACTGCTTTCAATTCATTACAGTGGCCATCGATCACACAAGAGCCCTTTGTTACGTCTCACTAGATATACCTTAATCTTGATATAACTTGCCAATGCGGTTCAACTAATATTTATTCTTCAACTTTTATCACAAAGACCGATTATTATAGTCATGTGTGTGGAAGCTTTCTGTGAGGCAAAAAGAATGTGTTGTTCCCTTCATTGACTGCATTTCAAAAATTACTTTACTGGCTAAAAACTACTTTGAAGCATCCTCAGGTCTGACATGGGTTATATAAATAAAGACTTTCCTTGTGAAAGACTTTGAAGACATCTCCGAACCAATTTTTGAAAGGTTTCAGCTTCTCCAGCCTTCTGCTTAAGTGCATCTTTAATCTAATCAGTGTGTATGAACTGTGTTGTGATGCATGGAACACAATGATCCAAAGAGTGCTCGTTGATAAGAGAACTTTCTACCATACACTTCTGAGAATGTCTTACTTTTATGCAATGTTCACCCAACTTTCCGATCATCGTAGGATAGAGGAGCCATCTTATAATTATAATGACATAGAGCGTGGCCATTTGGCCCAATGAATCCATGTTGGCTCACAGGAGCACCATCCAATTAGTCCCACTGACCCTCTCCGTATTCCACCAAACCTCTGCACCTCATTCTCTCTCACACCTGCTGATTTTTGACCCTTTTTCCCCATTAACCTACATTAAGAGGCAGTTTACAGTCTTTAGAATGTGGGAGGAAACCAGAGGAAATGCAGACAATTGCAGAGAGAACATGAAAACTCCGCACAGACAGCACCAGATGTCAAGACTGAACAGGTCCCTGGAGCTGCAAGGCAGCAGCAATAACTGCCGCACCACCTATAAACACACAAATATGTTATTTCTAGGGCTCTATTTCATCTGAAGATAGACACAAAAAGCAGGCGTAACTCAGCGGGTCAGACAGCATCTCTGGAGAAAAGGAATAGGTTATGTCTCAGGTCGAGACACTTCTTCAGACCTATTTCATCTATTCAATGTTCCTATATTGTCCTTTTGGAACAAGTGAAAGAACAAATTTATTTTTTCCTTGATATGTATATCCTTAATGTTAATTCTGGTTAAAGTTATTATTCTACTTGCATTTGCTATTTTATACAATGGTAATTATTGCAGGCACACTAGCAACTTAATGTGCTTGTATCAATCTCAACAACTAGCTATTGTATATTAAAAGACTATTAATCCATCAAAAGAGAAAAGATTCATATGTGTGCCTGGCATTTACATAACACCATTGCCGGCATCAGTTCCTTTCTTTATGTCCCAGTATTGTTTCAACATGTACTAATAAATTAAAAGGGAAAACATGATTTAGATTCATATAATGCCTTTTGCAATACTGTGCCATCTGAATGTACAGAAAAGTATATGAAATACTTTGGACATGCAGTCATTATTGTAATGTAGGAATTCCAGACACCAATTTGTTCACAGCATTGAATCATTCAATCGTTTAAAGGCAGAGCATGGAAACAGGCCCTTCGGCCCGCTGAGTTCATCGATCACCCATTCCCACTAGTTCTATGTTATCCCACTTTCACATCCACTGAGAGGCAAATTACAGAGGCCAATTAACCTACAAACCCACACTTTGAGATGTGGGAGGATACCAAGCACCCGGAGAAAACCCACGCAGACACAGGGAATACGTGCAAACTCCAGGCAGACAGCACCCGAGATGAGGATTGAATCCAGATTCCGGATGCTGTGAGGTAGCTGCTCTAATCCTGTGCCACTGTGCCGCCCTGCAGCGCAGGAATAATCTATTGTTGGTTGAGAGATTAATGTTAGCTTCGACACCATGGTAAAGTCTTCAGTTTCTGTAACTGAACAAGATAACAGTAATCAGAGCAAAAGAGAATGATTCTTGGACATATTTGGTTGATGCAGACGAGTCATCTATTTATTGTATATATTCAGTGGAGCAATTCATCAGATACAGTCTTTAACTTACATGCCTTATTAATTGTTAAAGGCTATTGGTGCCAATCATTACATACCATTTACTGCAGGTGAAGTACTTAGATATTCAATGCAGCATGAACAATAGTTAGAGGTAATTCTAGATATCTACAGCTTAATGCCGCAGGAGATAAATTGATAGTGTATTCAAGATGAAGCTCATTGTTATCAGTTTAAACACTAACCTGGATTGTACACAGAATCATGAATCCTATTAGTCATAGGAGTATTCACATTTTGACCAAATATGCAGATAAAACACAAAGTACATTACAGAGAGATAGAGCGAGAGAGGGAAAGGAGAAAGAGACAGAGGGCGAGGGGGAGAGGGGAAGAGGGGGAGAGGGGGAGAGGGGGAGAGGGGGAGAGGGGGAGAGGGGGAGAGGGGGAGAGGGGGAGAAAGGGAGAGAGCTTCTGACAGGATTCAGAATGGGAGTTCAGAACAAATTGGGTAGAGTCTGAAGAAGAGTCACCAACACATGTTCTCCAAAAATGCCATCTGACCCCTTGAGTTATTCCAGCACTGTGCCGTTTATTGTAAACCGGCACAGTGCCGTTCCGCAGTTCCTTGTGTCTACAAAGCCCCGATGAGGTCACTTGGGCAAGACATTAGTATGACTGCTTTTAGAGGAGCTTTGCAAACACACAAACTTGCACACATACACACATATGCCAGCAATTTAAAAATGCTTCATGAACATCAGTCACTGCTGACCCTCACCTGCACACTGACTCTGAACAATAATGCAAAATGACTGCCACTATATTGGCCACACTTTTTACATCGCAAACAATTTTTAATTCCATGAACCAATTGGGAGAATTGCAAGATGAACAAATGCTTTATCAAACCATCATACAGAGAGACACCAAAAACATTTTATTTCTTCTCCAAAACCAGTTGTTTACTTGGTGAACTGCAATGCTCTGGCCCTGGATATCTGTTTTTAAAAGATACAGCCTGGAAACAGGCCCTTCAGCCCGCAAATCCCACACCGACCATCACATTAGTTTTCTGTTATCCAATTTTCACATCCACTTCCAACACACTAGAGGGATTTTACAAAGGCCAATTAAACTACACAGCCCATCTTTGGGATGAGGGAAGACATCAGACCATGGAGGAAACCCATGTGACCACAGGTAGAACATGCAAACTCCACTCAAGCAGCACCTGAGGTCAGGATCGAATCCGGATTTCTGGCACTGAGAGGCAGTAGCTCTACCAGCTGCACCACCCTATAATATATTATAATACCTATTATATTAAAATATAATATATTATTTTATGTTATATTCCCATTCTTTTATAATACTTTTGCTATTAAAATCCATGACTCATAATGTTGATTGTCCAAGGGGTGTAAAGCCACCAGCATTCATCACAACTACCAGCCGACTAACCATTGCTGGATAAAGACAAGGAACACATTTCACTTCCTTCAGCTACAGGCAGGAAAAAGAAACGTGGAATAGTTGACTCAAACTTTCTTAAGATAGACACAAAACGCTGAAGTAATTCAGCAGGTCAGGCAGCATCTCTGGAGAAAATGGAACAGTGAAGTTTTGGGTCGTGATCCTTCTTCAGAATGAACAATAGAGGTAATTCTCGATGAACACGGCTTAATGTTATAGGATATAAATTGATTCAGATTCAGTCTGAAGAAGTGTCCCGACCCGAAACGTCACCTATCCATTTTCTCCAGTTACTCCTGCATTTTGTGTCTGTCTTTGGTATAAACCAGCATCTATAGTTAATTTTTATTACATTATTTCATGATTCTTCATTTTTTGACGTAGCTATTCACAGGTGAACCCTCGGTGCCTCCAAATGCCACATTCTTAAGTGGCATTTCTTGAGCAACCCAGCGGTATGAATGTTGGTTCCCTAATTTCAAGTAACCCCTGCATTCCCTCTCTCCGCCCCTCCCCTATCCTAGTCATCCTGCCAGCTCCACTGTTTGCATCTATATTTTCCATTATCACCTCTTCCACAATCAGCAATGGATCATTGTGGACCCCACCTTTCCTTGGTCATCGGTGCCAGCTCTGATTTATTCTGAACCTTTTCATACCTCTAGTTTACCTCTCCCCTGACTCTCAGTCTGAAGAAAGGTTTCGACCCAAAACGTCATCTATTCCTTTTCTCCAGATATGCTCCCTGACCCACAGAGTGACTCCAGCATTTTGTGTCAATCTTCGGTGTAAACCAGCATCTGCAACTACTTCCTACACAATATGTCACAATATGCTTTGGAGTCAGCAGGAAGCAAGAACAGATTGGGAATTGCGGGTTTTAAAATGACAGCAGTCTTGCACCTGGAAGAGTAGTTTTTAAACCTTGGCATGCTGAAAGTTGAGATGCAGTTGTGTCGTAGAATAATGCTTTACACTACAATTCACAATTATGAATCTCTGCATCTTGGTATGGAACATATAACAGTACAGCATAGGTATATGCCCATCAGCCCACAATGTCCATGCCGAACATGATGCCAAAGGAAACTAATCCCTTCAGCCTGCAAATGGACCATATCCCTCCATGCCCTGCATATTAAAGGGCCTCAGCGGGTGCAGCAGCATCTATGGAGCGAAGGAAATAGGCAACGTTTCGGGCCAAAACCCTTCTTCAGACCGAAACGTTGCCTATTTCCTTTGCTCTATAGATGCTGCCGCACCCTACCTTCGATTTTCCAGCATCTGCAGTTCCTTCTTGAACATATTAAAGGGCCTGTCCCACTTGGGCGTCATTTGCACGTCACGCAGTTGGCACACAAAGTTTTTGTACATCCCAAAATCCTGGGGCGCCGCGCGCGACCCAGCGTCACTGCCTACGTCACCACGCACCATGCGCGCATCACGTTGTGCGTCGTGACGCGTAAATGATGTCGCGTAAATTACGCGCAAAGGACACCCAAGTGGGACAGGCCCTATCTGAATACCTCAAACATCACTGTCATATCTTAATCCACCTTCCCCCCTGCCAACGCGTCCCACAACTCTGAGTGAAAAATTCCTCCCACACATTTCCTTTAAACTTTCCCCCTCTCCTCTTAATACTATGCCCTCCAGGATTTCCACCCTGGGATCAAGATTCTAACTGTAACCCATCTAGGTCTCTCAGAATGTTATATTCTTCCATCAGGTCTCCCCTCAGCCTCTGATGCTGCAGAGAAAATAATCCAAATTGGTCCAACCTCTCCTGAAAGCGAATACCCTCTAATCTGGTAAACTTCTTCTGCACACTCTCCAAAGTTTCCCGAAACTTTCTATCCACATAGTGTTTCAAGAAACCCTATTGGATGCATCCCAGTCAATATCTGGAAGTTAAGTTCATCCGCTACTACAACCCTGTTGCTTTTACATCTTTCCATAATCTGTCCACATATCTGTACCTCTATCTCCAGCTGACTATTGAGAGGCCTATAGTACTCTCTCATCAGAATAATTGCACCTTTCTTATTTTCCAGCTCTACCCATGATGCCTCAGTGGATAAACCCTCCAATATGTCCTCTCTAAGTGCAGCTGTGACATTCTCCCTAGTTAGGAATGCAATTTTCACGGCACGATGGCACAGCGGTAGAGTTGCTGCCTTACAGCACCAAGACCCAGGTTCAATCCTGACTACGGGTGCTGTCTGTACAGAGTTGGTACATTCTGTGTGGGTTCTCACCGGGTGCTCCGGTTTCCTCCCACATTCTAAAGACGTACAGGTTGGTAGGTTAATTGGCTTTGGTAAAATTGTAAAATTGTCATGTGTGTAGGATAGTGCTAGTGTACGGGGATCGCTGGTCTGCGCGGACTTGGTGAGCCGAAGGGCCTGTTTCCATTCGGAACCTCTAAACAAAACTAAACCTAACTCCACCTTTTTCCCATCCCTCAAAAACATCAAACCCCTGGAACCTCAGGCTGCTAGTCCTCTCCCTCTTGCAACCAAATCTCTGCAGTGGCTACATCATTATAGTTCCATGCACTGTTCCATGCTTTACCCATAATACTCCTCAGGTTGATACAAACACTTCAGCCTATCAATCTTACCATGTTCATTTACCTGTCCCTGCATTTCCGTCCTTTCAGACTTACTTCATAAGTTATCGGAGCAGAATTAGATCATTCGACCCATCAAATCTACTCCGCCATTCAATCATGGCTGATCTATCTCTCCCTCTCAACCTCCTACTTGTCATAATCTCTAACCTTTCCATCAGTCCCTCCACTTGCTGACCTGCTGCTCTGGTTCCCACTTCCCTGTTTAAGCTTTCATTTAATATCCAAGGGAGGATATTGCTTCCCCACCAGTTCAGGTACAACCTGTCACCCTTGTACAGGGTCTCTCCTGACTGGAAGTAATCCCAATGATCCATATATCGAAAGCCTCCCGTCCTGTACCAACTCCTTAGACTCGTATTGAACTGCACTATCTTTCTATTTCTTGCCTCACTAGTATGTGGCACAGGTAGTAAACTGGAGACTGTAGCCCGGGAGGTCAAATGCCCCTAAATTATCTTTGAAGGACAATCTCCCTTCTGACTTCTGCGACAATATGGACCATGCTAGACACAAAATGGTGGAGTAACTCAGCGGGTCTGGCAGCCCGAAGTCTGAAGATGGGTGTCGACCCGAAACGTCACCCATTCCTTATATCTAGAGATGCTACCTGACCCGCTGAGTTGCTCCAGCATTCTGTGTCTATCTTTGGTGTAAAGCAGCATCTGCAATTCCTTCCTCCACAATATGGACCATGACCTCTGCTGCTCATCCTCCCCTCTCACAAAGTCCATGTCCACTCGGGCTATGATCTTCAACCAGTATATCTCCATTGGTGGATAAAAGTGGGAAATGACCAGGCTACCCACCTTTCTGTGCAAAATAGTTCAATACCGTTTTGGTTCATTGCGAGCTGTATTTCAATGATCTGTGAAATACAACATTGCTGTAAACATCTGGAAGCATGGAATTAGTCACATTTAAATGTTCCACTTCCACCTTTATTTAATTTCTCTTAGTTATAGAGGATTCTAGCTACTTAATATCCTGTGGTAGACACAAAATTCTGGAGTAACTCAGCAGGATAGGCAGCATCTCTGGAGAGAAGGAATGGGCGATGTTTTGGGTTGAGACCCTTCTTCAGGCTGATGTCAGGGGAGGGGTCGGGACAGAGATAGAATGTAGTCTGAGACAGTAAGACTGGTGGGAGAACTGGGAAGGGGGAGGGGATGGAGAGAGAGGGAAAGCAGGGCTATTTGAAGTTAGAGAAGTCAATGTTCATACCGCTGGGGTGTAAGCTGCCCAAATGAAATTTGAAGTGCTGTTCCTCCAATTTGCGCTGGGCCTCACTCTGACAATGGAGGAGGCCCAGGACAGATAGGTCAGATTTGGAATGGGAGGGGGAGTTAAAGCCTGAGCAACCCGGAGATCAGGTAGGTTAAGGCGGACTGAGCGGAGGTGTTCAACGAAACGATTGGCGGGCCTGCGCTTGGTCTTGCTGATGTAGAGAAGTTGACACCTGGAACAGCGGATGCAGTAGATGAGGTTGGAGGATACATAGATACATAGAAAATAGGTGCAGGAGTAGGCCATTCGGCCCTTCGAGCCTGCACCGCCATTCAATATGATCATGGCTGATCATCCAACTCAGTATCCTGCCTTCTCTCCATACCCCCTGATCCCTTTAGCTACAAGGGCCACATCTAACTCCCTCTTAAATATAGCCAATGAACTGGCCTCAACTATCCTTTGTGGCCGAGAGTTCCAGAGATTCACCACTCTCTGTGTGAAAAAGTTTTTTCTCATCTCGGTCTTAAAGGATTTCCCCCTTATCCTTAAGCTGTGACCCCTTGTCCTGGACTTCCCCAACATCAGGAACAATCTTCCTGCATCTAGCCTGTCCAACCCCATAAGAATTTTGTACGTTTCTATAAGATCCCCTCTCAATCTCCTAAATTCTAGCGAGTATAAGCCAAATCTATCCAGTCTTTCTTCATATGAAAGACCTGACATCCCAGGAATCAGTCTGGTGAACCTTCTCTGCACTCCCTCTATGGCTATAATGTCCTTCCTCAGATTTGGAGACCAAAACTGTACGCAATACTCCAGGTGTGGTCTCACCAAGACCCTGTACAACTGCAGTAGAACCTCCCTGCTCCTATACTCAAATCCTTTTGCTATCAAAGCTAACATACCATTCGCTTTCTTCACTGCCTGCTGCACCTGCATGCCTACTTTCAATGAATGGTGTACCATGACACCCAGGTCTCGCTGCATCTCCCCTTTTCCTAATCGGCCACTTTGGAGAGAAGGCACCTCTGGAGAGAAGGAATGGGTGATGTTTCAGGTCGAGACCCTTAAGAAGGGTAACTCAAGAGTAACTCAGTGGGTCCGACAGCATCTCTGGAGAAAGAGAATAGGTGACAGTCTGAAGAAGGGTCTCGACCCAAAACGTCACCTATTCCTTTTCTCCAGAGGTGCTGTCTGACCCGTTGAGGTACTCCAGCTTTTTGTGTCTACCTACATACAAACTACAACCGCTGACAAAAATGGGCCTGTTTGTAGGAAGTTATAATAATGTGCACAATGCATTGTTTTCACAACAGTTAATGTAACTAACATTCTGCTCTGCATGTTGAGGATTATGTCTATCCATCAGGAAGAATCATGAACTTAAATTAATGAATGGTATCAAATGATGCTTTTAATGAATTTCACCAAATTGTGAGCATGAATGTTAATCTCAAGGCCAGGCATTTGATATGATTTTTAGAATTGAAAGAATTTTAATTAAGTCTTTACTGATTCACTCTGAATGAGAATTTTTTGCGTAACAGACAACACGACACATGTTGCTTATAACTTGGAATATAAAAAGGAACATTGAAAAGTACACCATATGAACAGACCATTTGGCCCACAATGTCTGTGCTGAACATGATGCCAAGAGAAACTAATCTCCTCTGCCCGCACATGATCAACACCACTCCATCACCTGATATATTCATGTGTCTGTCTAAAAGCCTCTTGAATGCCACTTTCTCAAGATTCTTCACAGAAACAAAACTGTGACATTGAGCCACAAAAGGGAAGACCCAGGTTCGATCCTGACGATGGGTGCTGTTTGTACAGAGTTTGGACATTCTCCCTGTGACTGTGTGGATTTTCCCCGGGTGCTCCCACACTCCAAAGAGGTAGAGGTTTGTAGGTTAATTGGCTTCGGTAAAAGTTGTAAATTATCCCTAGAGTGTAAGATAGTGGTAGTGCACGGGGATCGCTGGTCGACACGGACTCGGTGGGCTGAAGGGCCTGTTTCCGCACTGTATCTCTAAAACTAAATATAATGGAAGAGTGGTAATCATTTAAGGGATTGTAGGAATTTAGTGAATGGCCAGCAATGGCAGATCAGTAAAAAGTGGAGAGATACGTCACAATGGCTGAATTAGTAATGATAGAAAGAGTTTGTACGCAATACACTGCAACATATTCTCTCACGCTTCCCCGCATGTTTGTCAGCAGTGTAATAAAGCAATATAAAATACAAAGTTGCCTGACCCGCTGAATTCCTCCAGCAATTTGTTTTTTGCTCCAGATTCCAGCAACTGCAGTATATTGTATCTCCAAAGCAATATAATCAGTTTGCCAAATATAATAATCAGCTGTAATAATCCGTGCTCCAACAGACTCATCATCAGGTATATTAAAACCCACACAAAGGAACATTGCAGATACCGATGAACTGTCTTTGAACGTTGCTCTTTCTCTCCTCGTCCACGGGGTCAAATGCAGGGCAGGCTTTGAATTAAAGTCTCCGCTTTCTGCCTGGTATGGGTACCTTTAAAGAAACTAGTATTTGGACAGGTTTAATTTACAGGAGAATGAACTCCAACAAAAAATCTCTCTCCATGATATGACACCAATTAGCACTAAATTAATGGTGCCACTCAAATAGGTCGTCAAGGGACATGGGAACATCATTCTTGACACTGTAGACACTGACCTCCACACATTGAAGCAGATATACATCATTGGGCTAACAATAACAGGGTTCTAGTCTACTCTTGACCTATATGTTAACTATATGCTAACTATATGTTCATCGTTATGCTATCGCAAGACCTTCTGACTATTTACCTATTGTTATTGAAATATTAGCGAAGATTCAGGTACCCGAGAAGCCGTAACCTTATGCCGATTTGTCAGGGGGTAATATATGCTTCCTTTAATGGTGTATATTTTTTGATGATTATGGCGTGCTGGTTATAACATAGAGGCACATCACAGTGCACATGGTAGCTGAGGTTCCAGAGAACACTTACATGTGTGGCAGCCACCATGGATTATCCCACTCCAAGGATTTGACCACAAAGTCAAGACCAAAAAAACCCCAATAGCGATCAGTTGTGATTTTCGAGATGCTGACCTTAGGGTGTGTTATTAAACTGAGACCCTACCTGGATACGAATAGTGCCAAAGCACTATTCTGAGGATGAGCAAGAATTCTCTTGGACCACTTACCAAACAGTGATTATTTTCTTATTGCGGCACAGTGGCGCAGCGGAAGGATTACTGCCTAACAGCGGCAGAGACCCAGGTTCGATCCTGACTACAGGTGCTGTCTGTACGGAGTTTGTACATTCTCCCCGTGGGTTTTCTCCGGGTGCTTCAGTTTCCTCCCACATTCTAAGGACGTGCAGGTTTGTAGGTTAATTGGATTCTGTAAATTGTCCCCAGTGTGTAGGATAGAACTAGTGTACGGTGATCGCTGGTCGGCGCGGTCTTGGTGGGCCAAAGGTCCTGCTTCCACGCTGTATCTCCAAACTAAACAAAACTAAGCTGAACATACTTCTTCTCGGAGCTTGTTATGCTCAAACACGGCAGACATATTTCCTAGTTTACTCCAGTGACTACACTTCAAAAGTAAGTTATTAATAGTGCGGAACTTTAGGACATCCTGAATCCTTGAAAGATGCTGCAGACATGTGCCAATTTTCTTGTCAGAGTGATCGATGGTGACACAAAGTGGAAAATGGAGGAAAGGTAAACAATATTCTTCATGGGATCAAGAGTGGAGAGGATATCAATGCAAATAACTCTCGGGGAGATTTTCTTCACCTTCGACAGAGTTTCACGCTACAAATGGGAAGGAATAGACTTGCCAGGAATATTCAAATGGTAGAAGCAAAGGAGGAGGAGGAAACATGAGAAGTATCTCATGTGTACTCTTTCAAAACTGGAGCTGTCCAAATTGTCAACGCCTGCCAATGATAAGAAACTGGATCCTTCCCACTATCCCTGGCTTGGGAATACTCACTGACCCAGGAGTCGGGAAACAGCTGCTCCGCTGGTTATAATTTCTGTGGGAAGAACGTGGCTTCAAGCTGTGGCACGGAAAGCAAAACACTAGGACCCACAGCAAGTTAGTTAGCATCTGCAAAGAGAAGAGGAAGCTGATGATATTTTGGGTGTATAACCCTCAGGATGTTGAAACATCTACTGCTAGAGTGTAAACTGATCAGATGGTGGGCCTAATGCCAACCTTCCAGGTCATGGAATAGAAATTTGCTCTGGTCTGTGGATAACATTTCCTTAAGCTTCATCAGTGATCTACTGATCTTCAGTGAAGAAGACTGTTGTTAATCCATAGATTACTATAGAGAGCAGAGGGATTGAATCCATACACTTGACCATGGTGCGAGAGTCCTTTGCCTCAGAATAAAAGGACGTACCTTTTGAAAGGAGATGAGGAGGAATTTCTTTAGTCAGAGGGTGGTGAATCTGTGGAATTCATTGCCACAAAAGGCTGTGGAGGCCGTCAATAGATGTTATTTAGGTAGAGAAGGATAGATTCTTGATTAGTCCGGGTGTCAGGACTTATGGGGAGAAGGCAGGAGAATGGGGTTGAGAGGGAAAGATAGATCAGCCATGATTGAATGATGGAGTAGACTTGATGGGCCGAATGGCATAATTCTGCTCCTAGAACTTAGGACCAAGATCTTATGACCAACATAAACATTGAATGTTGTCACAAAGAACTGCAGATGCTGGAACACTGCACAGAACACTAAGTCAGTGGGTCAAGCAACATCTCCAGATGACTTGGATGGGCAACGTTTCAGGTGGGGACTCTTCAGGCATTTAATGTACATTCACTAAGGAGCAAGGTAGCAGAAACGGATTGTTAAATCGCAGATCAAAGAAACTGACCCTGAGCACACCTTTGGAAGAGTTAACAAGCACCCACGAGGGGTAATAGAGAACAGGGTGAAATCCTGATGTCAACACACAAGTAGAATCAGAGAAAATGTAGGAATAACCGATTGTCTTACAAAGAACTAGCACAGCATGATGGCCCAAATAGTCTTTCACTTGACAAGTTTCATGATATTATTGATACTCAGTCTGCACCAAATTATAGCACAGACCAAAAAGCTTGACACTCATCTCGAACAAGCATGCTAAGATAACAAAGGATATCAAGAAAGGAAATTACTTTATTTCTTTAAATTAAATTACAGAAGTAGCAAGTTCAAACTAGTGCAAGGCAAATTAAAGTCAGATATCAAGATATTTTCCGCACACAGCAGAAGCAACATGTGGAATGGATTCCAGGTAGAATAGTGCAGGCAGAACAAGATAGGACGTGTTTTTTAAATAAATTTAATCATTTGCAGGATGTAGGCATCACTAATGACGCTAGCATTTATTTCCTGTCTTGGTATTCCTGAAGCAAGTGCCCTTTCAGAGGTCAGTGGGTCTGGAGTCACATAAAGGTTAAAACAGATAATGATGAAATATTCTCTTCCCTGAAGGATGTTGTTGGACTAATTCAACAGCTGGATGACCACTAATGTTGAGGGTAATTCTAATTCACACAATTAAACACGGGTGGGGAAAAGCCACTAGCTATATATTGGTAAGATTCACAATCCAGTCAATAGATTTTAGAGATACAGTGCTGAAACAGGCCCTTCGGCCCACCGAGTCCATGCCGACCAGTAATCACCCCATACACTAGCACTATCCTGCACACTAGGGACAATTTCCAATTTTTTTAACCACAGCCAATTAGCCTACAAACCTGTACGTCTTTGCAGTGTGGGAGGAAACCGGAGCACCCGGGGAAAACCCACGCAGTCACAGGGAGAACGTACAGACTCCATGCACACATAGTCAGGATTGAACCCGGTTCTCTGGCGCAATAATCTTGCCCTGGATATTAATCTCATTATTTAACTTCAATATTACCACAATTGTTCCGGTTCAAGGAACTTGGCAGGTTGAATATCGCAGAACAAAATATTACTGTCAGAGTGCAGCCAGTCCAAACATCTTCCACCATTCCATGCGATGACAGCTTTTTTCATTGTAACTTCAGTTACACGTATCTTCTGAGTCACATTATTCATAGAAATCTGTCCATCTCAGTTTTGAAATATCATTGACCAGCATCCACTACCTTTTGGGGAAATGGATTTCCATGTGAATGGAAGGTAGACAAAAATGCTGGAGAAACTCAGCGGGTGAGGCAGCACCTATGGAGCGAAGGAAATAGGCAACGTTTCGGGTCGAAACCCTTCTTCAATCTACATGTCTCCTTCAGACATGTGAATGGGCTCTTCCTGATTTCATTTACAGATGATTTGTCTTGTATCTTAAAAATGGACCACATTATTCTGGAGGCCCTCACATAAAGAATCTACTTCCACATACCTCCTCTGCTGATGGTTTTGGAAACATGTTGAAGACCTGAATTAATTCAACCTGACCTCCTGAAGCAAAGACAATGCATCTCATAACTTACCCTTGGTCATAGATTCTATCAGTAGATGTTGAACTGACGATCTTTTCTTAAACAATTTGCAGTTTTACAATTCTAATTCCCATTGGAAAATCAATGCTAGTATTGATCTGTAATTTCTTCAGTTTCTTTTAATTTCTATAAAAACATTGGGTTATTTTTACCATTACTATTTTTCAAATATTTAATTCACCGAGTTTCTTATGTTGGCATTTTCAAGTTTTTCATGTCAGTGATGATTCCTCTTTCTGGCAACCCAACATCCCTTTGGTATTGTACAATGATCAAACCCCATGTTTAGTTTAGGTTTAATATATAACAACATGGAAACAGGCCGGTCGGGGCCTACCGAGCCCACGCCAACCTTCAACCATCTGTTCTATGTTCTCCCATCTACTTCCTGCAAAATAGGCACAGAGGTCAACTAACCTACAAACCCGCACGTCTTTGGGATGTGGGAGGAAAAACGGAGCACCTGGAGGAAACCCACGTGGTCACAAACAGAATGTGCAAATTCCACACAGACAGCACCCGAGGTCAGGGTCAAACCAGGGTCTCTGGCGCTGTGAGAAATCAACTCTCCCAACTGTGCCACTGTGCCGCCCTAGCGTGTGACAGAAGGAAGTCAGCGTCTCTTCTCAAAAAGCAGGGCTCAATGTGTGATGGGGCACAGTGATTAACTACCAGTGCCTGCAGTCAGAGTACTGAATCACTGAGTCAGAGACCGTCTGCTTGAATCTCACCATAGCCATTGAGGATTTAATTCAAGTAATTAAATCAATCTGTACCTTGCTCAAAAACAGGTGTCAGTAACAGCAAGCATGAAACAATTGGGTTACTGTAAAACCCTATCTGGTTCTCTATATCCTTCAGGGAAGGAACTATGCTGTGCTTGTCTGGCCTGGCCCATGTGCGACTTCAAACCGACCAACGAGGTTGGCCCTCAACTGCTTCCACAGTGCAGAGTAATTAAGGATAAACAATAATTGTCTATGTTGCCAACGATATCTACATCCTCCGAATGGCATTTTTTAAAACTGTGTAGCGAATGGACAGAGGGCCAACTCAATTCAGCACCAATCTGTGTTCAGCAGCAAAATCTGTTACTTCTTGCAATGTAATACATTTCTAATTGGCCTTTCCTTGACACTATAGATCAGTTTAACTATCTGCTATTGTTCTCTGCATCTTCACAGTTCATCTGGCGGCACAGTGGCACAGCGGTAGAGTTGCTGCCTTTACAGCGCCAGAGAACTGGGTTCGATCCTGACTACGGGCGATGTCTGTATGGAGTTTGCACGTTCTCCCTGTGGGTCTCCAGTTTCCTCCCACATTCCAAAGACATGTAAGTTAATTGGCGTCTGTAAATTACCCCTAGAGTGTAGGATACAAAACTGGAATAACATAAACCTAGTATCGTTGGTTGGCGCGGACACGGTGGGCCAGATGGCCTGTTTCCACTCTGTATCTCTAAAACTAAACTAATCGCAGTAGCTTGTAAAAGATGTGTGAAGTGCTGGGATCTCATACGTATGATTGGACCATGACTAGGATATAACGTGAGACTTGTCAGAACTAAAACAATAAGATAGACACAAAATGCTGGAGTAACTCAGCGGGATAGACAGCATCTCTAGATAGAAGGAATGGGTGCCGCCTCAGGTCGAGACCCTTCTTCAGAGTCTCAACCCGAAACATCACCTTCTATCCAAAGATGCTGCCTGTCCCACTGACCCCAGCATTTTGTGTCTATCTTCAGTTTAAACCAGCATCTGCAGTTCCTTCCTGCAACAATAAACAATAATAATGCAGACAATATTCCATCAAGAACTGAATTGATGAGTTGTTCAAAGACAGTTTGTAATTAGAGACCATTGGAAAGAATTTTATGAGCTGGAGATTATCAGGCCTAATTTCAAAAGTGCCAAGGACGTCTTTTGTTTGACCCTGTCATTTTGTACATAATGAACAGCTAGTTAATGCAAAGGTTACCTAGCAACCATTATTCTCTTTGAAGTAGACTAATCCCAAGGATTACTTTGAGTAAGGGAGTGACTGTACTTTAAAAGATTGCTTCTATCTATGTTCAGCATGATGTATAGGTCACTGACCATAGATCCTGACCCCCTTTAGATTCGATAACTGTCTCATCATAATAAATTAGACACATCTACCTTGAATCTAAGGAAGTACAAAACTGTAGGCTTCAGTTATAGTTAGATTCTATTTGTTTCAATTTCTCTCTCTGTTTCGTTTAGTTCAGTTTTAGTTTAGAGATACAGCGTGGAAATAGGCACTTTGGCCCACCGAGTCCTCGTTGACCAGCATTCCCCGTACACAAGCACTATCCTACACACTAGGGTCAATTTACAATTTTTACTAAAGCCAATTAATCTACAAACCTGTACATCTTTGGAGTGAGGGTGGAAACCAGAGCACCCACACAGTCACGGGGAGAACGTACACACACTGTACGGACAGCACCAGTGGTCAGGATCAAATCCGGGTCTCTGATGCTGTAAGGCAGCAACGCAACCCCTGCACAATCCTTTTCTAATTAACTTGTTTCAGTGTTAACTGACAATTTAGAAACAGTTTAGTCACAAGTAACTGCAGATACTGATTGACAAAAAAAAAGACAGAAAGTGCTGAAGTGAATCAGTGGAGTAGGCAGCATCTCTGGAGGACATGGATATGTCACATTTCGGGTGGGGAAACTTAAATGTTTGTACGTTCAGTCAGAGGATCAGTTTAACATGATGCCAAGTTAAACTGATCTCATCTGCCTGTACATGGTCCATATCCTTCTATTCCCTGCACTTCCATGTGCCTATCAAAAAAGCCTCTTAAACGCCACACTCGTATTGCCTCCACCACCACGCCTGGCAATGCATTCCAGGCCCCACTACTCTCTGTGTAAATCTTTCATAACCATAGGACACCCCCTAGCATTTTAAAGCCAATTAAATATCTCAATTCCTCACCATAAAAAAATCACAATTGGAAAAGTTCACACAGAGATGTGATAAAAACGTAACAATGTGAAAATAAAAGTATTACATTTATAGGGCCTTTCTCTGCCTCAGGTCATTCCAAGAGCTTTGAGGATTATACCATTAGACTGGTTTATTCCAAAGCAGATAATCAAAATTACCTCACCTTCACTGCTTGCCTTCACAAGATGGCTCATTACCTATGACATGGGGCTCCTTACCTAAGCTTCTCAAATTGATAGATCTTTTGGCTCAGCTTTGAATTACACGGGACATCTTAGCACGAGGCACCATAAGAACCATCGCAAGTTTGGCTTTCAACTTGCTGGAGGAGCTGGCCGAGATCAACAGGCCAATGAGAAGCCTGAATGAATGGTGGCGCCACAATCCACCTACTCAACCAATGACATAGAAGGATAGAGAATGACAGAGAAGACAGTGCATTTGGCGACACATTTAGTTTAGTTTAGTTTATTGTTGGACTTGATCCTTGATTGGACTTTACAGGCTTTTCCGTGCACGAGACGTTATTCCCTTATCATGTATCTATACACTGTGAAAGGCTCGGTACACGTGACAATAAATAAACTGAACTGTCACGTGTACCAAGGTATGTTGAAACGCTTTTGTTGCGTGTTAACCAGTCAACGGAAAAACAATACTTGATAACAATTGAGCCATACACAGTGGACAGACACATGATAAAGGAAATAACGTGAACAGCGTTCAGTGCTAGATAAAGCTAGTAAAGTCTGTTCCAAGATAGTCCGAGGGTCTCCAATGAATATTTGAAAGGGAAATGAAGAAAGATTTTTTAAAAATAGACCAAGATGGTGAGTGGATGGTTAAATAAAACAAAAAAAGAAAACTATTGGCATTTAAAATATTAGAATTGTCTAGCTAGCATTTAGTACATAGGCTTAAGAGTTTGCTTGGCATGGCAGGAATATAAAAATCTATATAAAAGAATATAAATTATAAAAGTCCTCATTAGAAAGATCCTTACACTGCTTGTTAGCACCACGGCAAATGTAATGGTCCATTAACATGTACTACACGTGGTAGCTGAGAGAAAACTGCTGATTTCACCAGTCCAATGCCCTGTGGGCAATATCACCCAACAAACTGGGGGCAATTCACCAACTCCTTGGAGATTATTTTTTTTACCACAAGCTGCTGGATAATCAGCACGTTAGTAAGCACAGAGATGTTAAACTTATCACAAATTTGACAAGAAAAATCTGGGTTATTGCCTTTGTTTGCAATTGGAAGGGATGTCCAGAAGGATGAAATCTTTATTCAATAATAACAAGCCCAACATATTCATAAGTTCATAAATTCATAAGCTCTAGGAGCAGAATTAGGCCACTCAGCCCATCAAGTCTACTCCGCCATTCATACAAATTCCTTGTATGTATACATACTTGGCTAATAAAATGTATTCAAATTTCTTCAATCATGTCCAATCTATCTTTCCCTGTCGACCCCATTCTCCTGTCTTCTCCCCATAACCCCTGACACTAATCTACAAACCCCGTCTTAAAAATGTCCATTGACTTGGCCTCCACAGCCTTCTCTGGCAATGAATTCCACAGATTCACCACCATATGTTGCCCACATCTAAGCCGCGGAGTTCATAATTTCTTAAATTTTACAGGAATTACCTGAATTGAGGCAACAAAGGCACAATATCCAAACACAATTTCCTTTTTTTCCTCTCTGCCCACCTTGTCACTGAGATAAAAAATCATTTATTTCGAGCAGAGTGAACCCGTATTGTAATTTTCCTTCTCTACAGGTAGGAATCTTTAACAAAGGCCAATCATGCCATTAAAACAATAATTACCAGGCAATTATAAAGCTTGGCAGCCATCAAGAAAGTCTCAATGCAAATATTTGAAGGGGCTTATTTTCTTCTGTTAAATCACCTCATCAATATGCTCCACATTTATTCATTTTGCTGCGTACCTCCCACAGCTTTCCAAGAAAAGCACCAATTACATCAAAATGTCGCTAGTAATCTCTTCCACATGAAGTGAAGCAATAAGATATTCAGACAGCCGCTGCCTGTAACTCTTCCAGGTACTCCAGAAAGTGAAAATAACCACATACTAACTGTTGTTTGATTTTCCTTGGTTGACATACGTCAGCAGAAGGCAGGGAATTATTTGGAAATATCAAACATCAGATTTCAAGTGGTCAAATATAGTTTTAGTTTTTTTAGTTTCAGTGATACAGCGCGGAAACAGGCCCTTCGGCCCACCGATTCCACGCCGACCAGCGATCCCCACACATTAACATTAACACTAACACTAACACTAACACTAACACACACACACACACACACACACACACACACACACACACACACACACACACACACACACACACACACACACACACACACACACACACACACACACACACACACACACACACACACACACACACACACACACACATTATGCAATTTCACCGAGCCAATTAACCTACAAACCTGTACATCTTTGGAGTGTGGGAGGAAACCGGAGCACCCGGAGGAAACCCACACACGTCACAGAGAGAACGTGCAAACTTCGTACAGACAGCACCCGTAATCAGGATTGAGCCCAGGTGTCTGGCGCTGTAAGACAGCAACTCTAATACTGTGCCACTGTGCCACCCTCATGGGAGTATATAGCACATCCATTTATCCACAGTGTCAATGGTGCATGAGATAGAATATTGCAATCTAATCACACATCAATGGTTCACTGGTGCTTTATTTGTCACAGGTGCAACTGTACAGTGAAATTCTTTTTGCATATAAACATTTGCGGGCGCTGCCATGGTTTGCCACCATTTCCAAAGTCCAAAAAATGCTCTTGCCCCATAACCCCTGTACTCCCTGCATGTTTTTGCACACCTAAGTGCGCTTTAATTTTGATGAGAGATTCTAACTCTGAAAAGAACAATTCTTTCAATTCCTCTTTCATCCTGTCACTAATTACTTTAAAAATATCTCGTAGGAAGTGCAGATGCTGCAAATCTGGAATAAGATCAGACAATGCTGGAAACAGCTGGTCCGGCAGCATCTTTGGAAAGAGAAGCAGCAAATGTTTCTTTGGAACTGGGAAAGAGGTGTAAAATAAGATTGTGACGGTAGGTGAGGGATGGGCAGAACAAAGGGGATATCTCTGAGAGGCTGAGTCCATGGCTTAATGGGGGCACATCATTGCTTTTTTTGTCTGTGTTACAAATATCTTTACCCCCACGCCATTATTTATGTCTCTGATTATGATTATGGTTATGGGTCTTTCCTATTCCCTCATGATATGCTCATAAATATATATTCTCCCGTTACAGACCTTTACCGAGTCATGCAGCACAGGAACAGGTCCTTTAGCCCAACTTGCCCATGCTGACCAACATGCCCCATCTAAACTAGTCACACCTGCCCAAGTTTGGCCCATATCCCTCTAAATCTTTCCTATTCATGTACATGTCCAAATTTCTTGTAAACGTTGTTATAGTACCTGCCTCAACTGCCTCCTCGTTCCAGATGCCCATCACCCGTGTTGAATTTCTTATAGTGTGTTGTGTCTTTTTTCTACCTTTTTTTTCATTTATATGGATAATTTTCTCTGTAAAGCACTTTGGCTTCATTGATTGAAATTGATTGAAAAGTGCTATATAAATAAATTTACTTTACTTTACTTTACACCCTCTGTGAAAAAATCCCCCCCCCCACCACTTTAAACCTATATCCTTTAGTTCTTGAGTTTAGTTTAGTTTATTGTCACTAGTACCGAGGTGCAGTGAAGAGCTTTGTTGCATGTTAACCAGTCAGCGGAAAGACTATACATGATTACAATTGAGCCATCCACAGTGTGTAGATACATGATAGAGGAATATTGATTAGTGCAAGATGGTCCAGTGAACTCCAGTTAAAGATAGTCTGAGGGTCTCCAATGAGGTAGATGGTAGCTCAGGACCACTCTCTAGTTGCTGTTAGGATGGTTCACTTGCCTGGTAACAATTGGGAAGCTGATTCCCCTACTCTGGGTAAAGACTTTGTGCATTCACCCTATCTATTCCCATCGTGATTGTATAGAATAGAAAATGCTCTCTCCCAATCTAACCCGTTTCCGTATCACGATTAGAATATCTATTAAACCTCTCATCCTCGGGAAAACTAGGTCACCCCCTAGAATCCCATAATTGAAGTTCGTGAGGCCTGGTAATCTATAACCAAGGGCAGCACAATGCGGAACCAACTAGTGCAGCTATAACATGCATCCAGTGACCCAGGCTTGATCCTGACCGACAGGATCATTCTCTACAGGGTTACATTGTCTTTCTGGATGGTCTTGATTCCCACCACATCCCATAGCATTGTACTGGCTGGTTAATTGGCTACAGTAAATTATCCCTTGTGTTGGTGATAGGCAGGAGTGATGGAGAGAGAATAGGTTACAGAGAAATAAATGGGGTGGGGAATTGATGTGATTGAGGCCCAGGTTCGATCCTGACCTTGGGTGCTGTCTGTGTGGAGTTTGCACTTTTCCCCTGTGACCACATGGGTTTCCTCCAGGAGCTCCAGTTTCCTTCCACATCACAAAGATGTGCAGCTTTGTAGGTTAATTGGCTTCTGTAAATTGTCCCTCGTGAGTAGTGGATGAGAAAGTGGGACAACATAGAGCTGGTGCGACTGGATGATCAGTGGTCAGTGTGAACCTGGTGGGCCGAATGGCCTATTTCGATGTTGTATGTTTTAATCAATCACATTGAGAGCTGGCAAAGACTCAATGGGTTAAATGGCCTCCTTTGATATCTTAAGAAGATATTATACAAACACACAGCTATACTGTTGTTCCTTATTCAGCTTACCTCAATCAAGGTTCAAGTGACTTATAAACCAGTAAACATCAATAACTGGAAATCTAGAATAAAAACAGAAACTGGTGGAAACACTTAGCAGGTTAGTTGAATCTATGGTAAAAGAAACATGGCTAATGTTTCAAAGACACAAAGTGCTGGAGTGATGCTTCAGGTTGGGACCCTTTTTCAGATGGGTCCTGACCCGAAATGCCACCTATCTAGCACATTGTGCCTTTTTTAGTAAACCTGCAGTTCCTTGGGTCTAACATTTCATGTTGAAGCCCCTTTATCAGAACTGTCGACCAGAAGGTTGATAATGTGCACCACCAGACTCAGGAACAGCGTCTTCCTCTCCGTTATCAGACTTCTGTATAGACCTTCCATAAGCTCGGGTATTGTCAGATTCACCTCTACCCCTTTGTGGATATTGGACTTTGTCTATTGACTGATGCACTACAATGCTGAGAACTACATTCTGTATCTTCCCCCCTCTGCACTATCTATTTGACTTTAGTTTGACTTGACTGTATGCACATATGGTGTAACTGATCTGAAGGAATTGCATGCAAAACATAGCTTTTCACCCTGCATTGGTACACATGACAATAATAAACTTAAACCTAAACCAAAACATTAGCTCTGTTTCTCTTCCCACAGATGCGGCCTGACCTGCTAAGTATTTTCAGCATTTTCTGTTCTAGCTTCCAATCCAGACCATTTGCACAGAGCTAAGAGTCAGAAATGACCCTTTGCTTTGCCGTTTTCTGCCCATGTACCCACTGCTTGGTATGAGATAGGAAGTAGGAAAACCGAACTGAGCAGACCTGAATGATAACTGAAGTTGATGATCCCTGGTCATCTATAACCAAGGGCAGCACAATGAGGAACCAACTCCTGCAGACATGCTTAATGAGCCACTCATTACAAAGCAGGCAGAGTAACACGTCATTAACTTTCCAAACACTACAAGGGGTGAGGATTCCTTTGGTCAGAAGAAGGCCTGGTTAATGAACATTGTGCAATAAAATGTTTTCACTTGCCTGTCTTTGTAAGGCTTAGGTAGAGTGGATGTGGGAGAGTCTAGCACCAGAGGCATAGCCTCGGAATAAAAAGACGTACCTTTAGAATGGAGATGAGAAGGAATTCCTTTAGCCAGAGGGTTGTGAACCTGTGGAATTCATTGAATCTGTGTTAAGAGAAACATAGCTAACGTTTAAAACACACAAATCGCTGGAGTAACTCAGCTGGCCAGACAACATCTCTGGAGAACATAAATAGGTCACGTTTCGGGTCGGAAACCAAGACATTTGATATTTTTAAATCAGAGATTGAAAGGTTCTTGATTAGTAAGGGCATCAAAAGTTATGGGGAGAAGGCAGGAGAATGGGGTTGAGAGGGAGAAATAGATCAGCCATGATCAAATGGCTGAGCAGAATTGATGGGCCAAATGGCCTAATTCTGCTCCTATATCTTATGGTCTTTACTGCAGCCAAGAAAAGAACTTAAAGGCAGCTCCAGCAGTAAGTTGCACTGCATTGTAAATGAGATTAGCTTTATTGCAGATTTCTCAGCCCTGCCTCCACTCAGCCTGCCCCCCTGAGCTGCTGTCTATCCTTCAGATCTGCTTATAGTGTGAAGATAGTGATGTGTCACTATTACCACTAACATTAATATCACGCTCTTCCCACCCGTCCCCCTCTCACAACACCCTCAGAATTATAACGCTAGTGATTCTGTTGGCAGAAATGAGGAGGATGCATGCTGCAGGTTAGAAAAAAATGCAGTTTAGAGTTGCAGCATGGCAGACCCTTCAGATGTTTACACTAGTTCTATCTTATCAGACTCTCTACACACTAGGGGCAATTTTACAGAGGCCAAATAACCTAAAAGCCCACACAACTTTAAGATGTGGGAGGAAACCAGGGCACCCGGAGGAAGCCCACGCAGTCACAGGAAGAACGTGCAAACTCCACATTGAGAGCAACTGAAGGTAGACATAAAATGCTGGAGAAACTCAGCAGGTGAGGCAGCATCTATGGAAAAAAGGAATGAGCGACGTTTCGGGTCGAGACCTTTCTTCAGACTGATATCGGGGGCAACTGAGGTCAGGATTGAACCGGGGTCTCTGGTGCTGCAGGGCAGCTGCTCTACCGGCTGTGCCTCTGTGCTGCCCGTAAGCAACATTTTCATTAAATGCAGCTATTTTTAATAAGTTGGTGCAAGTTACAGGTGATGTGATCTTGCACCTTATGAACAGTTAGTGAAAGCAGCCGTTGTATTATTCTCTGAATGAAATACCTTTCTAATAGAATCTCCATCATACCTGAATCTAGTGCACCATCACTGACAGGTGGATCTCCGATGACAATGAATTCTCTTTCATGGAGAAATATTTTAACTGTTCTTATAATGAAATTAAAACAAGCGCGCATTGTTAATAGTTCACCTCCACCGACATCCTCATTGTTAATTAATAGCTCCGCGGGGATTACATAGGGACAAGAGAAGAGCATTCAGCCCTTTGAGCTGGTTGATCAGGTCAGTCGGTCATGACTGAGTTGTATTTTAACTCCAAATATCCAGTTAATTATGTAACACTCGCTCCCATTACCTAAGATGGATCTGATAACCTCAATGCTAAGATTTGCAATCACATTGCAGCCATTTAGTTGTGAGGGTGTAGGTTAGGAGAACACCTCTAGGGTTCTATCTGCTGCCCAAATTCTATAAACAGGGCTGCCCTGGCAAGCCCATTGTTTTAACCTGCTCTTGCCCCACCACACAGATCTCTTCCTACCTCTGTACTCTCACCCCTTCTCATTGAGGCAGAGGAACGATAGAGAGCCCCTGGTCCTAACTTTCCAACCCACCAGCCTCCACATTCAACATACCCTTCACATCTGAAATTTCCACCACCTTCAGAGATTCCACCACCGGACACAGCTTCCCCCCTCCTCTTTTCCTACCAACTTCTCCTGCTGCCTAGTCTCATCCCACTTGTATCAATAACACATCAGATAGACACAAAGCGTTGGAGTAACTCAACGGGTCAGACAGCATCTGTGGAGAAAAAGGATGGGTGATGTTTCGGATCGGAAGTCTTCTTCAAACTCTGACACTTCCACCACTTGCAGTTCCTTCCTACGCATTCTATAACACCTTAGTCCCCCACTGCCACTTTGTCCATTTCCAATCCTTTGGTCCCAAAGGAGTCATCTTCACCATGGAAGTACATTGTCTTTACATCGCCATCCCATTCCCAGGTGGTCTGAGGGCCCTCTAGTGCTTCCCAGCGCAAAGGCCCGACCAGTTCACCTCCACTGACATCCTCATTCACCTGACTGAACTTGTTCTCACTTAGAGTAACCTCTCCTTCAACTCCTTTCATTTTTCCAACATCTAAGATGTCTGCATGGGCACCTGCATTGGCCCATGTTTTGCTTACCTTTGGTGCGGGACATTTGAAACAGTCCTTATTTAAGTTCTATCCGGGCCTTGACTCTTTTATGTCACATCAATAAAATGCAAGAAATGCCGCACGTTGCAGCCTCAATATTGAACCTTACAACTTCAAGTAGGGCGGCACAGTTGTGCAGCGGCAGAGTTGCTGCCTTACATCGCCAGAAACCCAGGTTCTATCCTGACTACGGGTGCTGTCTGGATGGAGTTTGTACATTCTCCCTGTAACCGCTTAGGTTTTCTCTGGGTGCTCCGGTTTCCTCCAACACTCCAAAGACATAGCGGTTTGTAAGCTAACTGGCTTCTGTAAATTGTAAGTTGCTGCCAGTATGCAGGATAGTGTTGGTGTACGGTGATAGCGATCACTGGTTGGTGTGGACTCGGTGGGCCGAAGGGCCCGTTTCCGCGCTGTATCTCTAAAGTCTAATGTAACCGGATTTCACAATCTGTATCAGTCACTCTTCTGTGACGTTGGCTCAGCGTGTTTGTATTTCTTTCTCCTTTTTTGAGCATGTGCCCAGCCTGAACTACCGGCAGCTCTGCATGTTCTGCAGTTTGTAACCCCCGACCTGAAGAACAGTTCCAACCCAAAACCTCACCTATTTCTTTTCCTTGGAGTTGCTGCCTGACCCGCTGAATTACTCCAGCGCTTTGTGTCTGTCTTCAGCATGAAATGTTCATTCTGTTTCTTGCCCCACAGATGCAGCCTGACCTGCTGAGTATTTCTCCCATTTTCTTTCACCTAGGTGAGGGATAAGGAGTGGGATATGAGAACAGGCTCCTAGGTGATAGTTTACCCTCCGAATTAAATATCGAATCAGATCAAGAGCAGCACGGTGGCACAGTAGTAGATTTGCTGCCCCACAGCATCAGAGACCCGGGTTCGATCCTGACTACGGGTGCTGTCTGTATGGACCGCGTGGGTTTTCTCTGGTTGTTCTGGTTTCCCCCCACACTCCGAAGGCTTGCAGGTTTGTAAGTTAACTGGCTTCTGTATATTGTCCTTAGTGTCTAGGATAGAACTAGTGTAGGGGTGATCGCTGGTCGGCACCCACTCGGGTGGGCCGAGGGGCCTGTTTCCACTCTGTATCTCTAACACTAAAACTAATTATCTGCTCATTATTACGTTGTTTGTGGTATTGACCACATTCTGAAGTATTAGTTGACCATAAGACACATTGGAACATCTTGAAAGGGCCAGGAAAGCCTTCTTATCAATACAAAACATTCATTCATATTCACCTGATCAGCTTTATTAATGTTATCGACTGTCAAAAGATTCAGTGAGCATGTGAGGAAGATTTGTTTGAATGCAGTGTGGTTATGCATTGGGACTAACTGCATTTAAGGATGTCAATGCATTGGAACCACCAGCATTTAATAGTCAGTCAGAGTTCACAATTGAAAATGCAATGGACAATTGTGGAAGAATAATTAGGAGAACCATGAGACGCTATCAGGCTGCTCTATCAGGAGCTGAATGGGCCGAATGGCTTCTTTCTGCATTGGAACAATTCTATGAAGCCGGAGGTTGAAGCAAGACCTGGTAGATATATTTATAAAATCATGAGGCATAGATAGAGTAGATAGCCAGGGAGGAACTGTCAGGGATTAGAGGGCATAGCTTTAAGATAAGAGGGACAAAGTTTAAAGGAGATATGCAGGGCCAGTTGTTCACAAGGTGGGTGGTGGATGCCTGGAATGCACTACCAGGGATGGTGGTGGAGGTAGACATGATAGCCAATTATGAGGCATTTAGTAGGCACATGGATCTGTAGGGAATGGGGGTGATATGGATCATGTGCTGGCTGATGAGATTAGTTTATCTGAAGACCTTTTTTTTCCCATCTGAAGAAGGCACCCAACCCAAAACCTATCCATGTTCCCCAGCGATGCCGCCTGACCTGCTGAGCACTTTGTGTCCTGTCGTGTAAACTAGCATCTGCAGTTCCTTGTTTTGGCATCATGTTTGACATGGACATTGGGGGCTGATGGGCCTATTCCTCTTCTAAACTCTTCAATTTCTATCTCCCATGTTCTAATTCTATTGTGTACCGACCAACTAGTTCAACTCTTATTTTTACCATCTCCAGGAACTACGGAACTGAAATCTGTCCTCAGAATTTGTAACCCTTTTAACGCCTCGGTCAATTTGGCAGATCTATTTTGCACTTCCTCCAAGATCAGTCCATGCAACAAGACAGGAGACATTTTGTTTCTACTGCATATTTCCAACGTGCTCCAAAGTGCAGAGGAAAGACGGGAGAGTGTTGGGACATTTGGCTGTAAGGTGGCAAGGTGAAGGAGTGGGGGAACCAACACAGACTATAGTGAAGTTATTGTCCGAGACACAAAGCATCAGTATGCTCACTGCCAAGCTGTGACAGAAATAACCAGTGGTATCTGGTTATCAACGTATCAAATGCGACAGATAGCCACAATATTTGATTACAGATCTAATCACTAGCTCACCTCAAACACTGTTTAAACATTGTTCACAGCCTGTTGGGATAGTGACTTCATCAAGAGTGGTTGGAGGTTGAAAAATAGGTGAAGTAACGCTGAAGGCCATTGTCACGTGTGGTGAGAAGGATGGTGCTATTATGGAGTGTATTTCAACATGACTGTAGACTTTAGAGATACAGAGCGTAAACAGACCCTTCGGCCCACCAAGTCCGTGCCAACCCATGATCACCCCGTACACTAGCACTATCCTATGTACCAGGGACAATTTACAATCTTACCGAAGCTAATTAGCCTGCAAATTTGTACATCTTGGGAGTGTGGGAGGAAACCGAAGGAACTGGAAAAACCCACGCGGTCATGGGGAGAGCGTACAAGCACAGTATGGACAGCACCCGTAGTCAGGATCCAGCCCTGGTCTCTGGCGCTGTAAGTGAGCAGCTTTACTGGAGAACATGGAGAGGTGAAGTTTAGGGTCGGGATCCTTCTATAGAATCAAGAGCGTTTAATTGTCGTACATATTGACAATGGCGGGGAGGTCAGTACCCGTGATGGACTGGGCAGCGTCTGCCATTCTCTGTAATCTTCTTTGTTCCTGGGCGGTCAAGTTGCCGGACCAGGTTGCAATGCAATAAGTCAATATGCTCTCTACTGTACACCTGTAGAGTATTTATCGACATCTCAAATCTCCTCTGGGGAAGTAGAAGCGTTGATGGGCTTTCTTTGTGATCGTACCAATGTGCTGGGCCCAGGAGAAGTTTATCTTCTCATCCAGACGATGATAAAATCACCAGTGCAGTGTTCCCTCAGTTCTGAGGTAGCTGCCCAGACTATATGTCTACTGTAACTCCCTGGACACTCAGACCCAGAGGTGTAAGACCAAATAACTAACTCCAGCCTGCACTTGATGATAATAGTTATGATTAAACACATTTTCAACTAATTGTCAGAGCCCAGGCCTTTCATTTTATTGGCAGAACACTCTCAGGATAGCTCCACAGTCTGGGTATTATTGCAGAGTGTGTTCCACAGTAATTGCTGCTCTAACTCATTATTGGCAATAAATGGTCCACCGCCTCTCCCCCGGGGTTGGACAGTTCCAGCGTGTTGTGGAAAGTCAGGGGTAGGAACTCATCCTTGTGACCGCATCGTACCCCACTTCCAAACCTCACCTTTGCAAAGTTCCCTGGTGCAAATTCGGGGGCAGAGTGCAGCCACCTCAAGGTTGAGCGAAGCACAAAGTGCTGGAGGAACTCAGCGGGTCAGGCAGCATCTGCGGAGGGAATGGAGAGACGACGTTCCGGGTCGGCACACCTTCTTCGGACTGATTATGGTAGGCAACAGAAATGCGGGAAAAGAGAGGTCGGAGCGGCACCAAGCCTGGCGAGTGATGGGTGGATGCGGGTGAGGTAGGGTTTGATTAGATGGAGTAAGTGACAAAGGCTAGAGTTGAAAAAGAGAAAAAAGGATGTCAGATTTGGAGAGTGAGGAGTGAAATGTAAAGCCAGAGAGAGGTCACAAGGTCATAAATGATAGGAGCAGAATTAGGCCATTTGGCAAATCAAGTCTACTCCACCAATCAATCATGGCTGATCTATCTTTCCCTCTCAACCCCATTCTCCTGCCTTCTCCCCATAACCCCGGACACCCGTACTAATCAAGAATATGTCTATCTCTGCCTTAAAAAATATCCACTAACTTAGCCTCCACAGCCTCCTGAGGCAAAGAATTCCATAGGAGGGTTATACATGGAGATGGCACCCGAGCAAGGCGACTCTCTGCGTGTCGGTCCCAGAAGTGGATCTGCAATCACTCATTACAATCGCTCCACTCTTTTAAACCTCTATCTGCACACTGTGGACGGCGCGATTGTAATCATGTATAGTCTTCCACTGGCTTGATAGCATGCCACAAAAAGCTTTTCACTGTACCTCGGTACACGTGACAATAAACTAAACTAAACTAACAGGGAAAGAGGGGGAATAGCCAACCTGAGTTTAGTGCAGTGACTGAGGATGATTTGTGCCCTGCAGTGTGTTGAAGCACAGAGGGAATATTTGCCCATTGTATCTATAGCAGAGCTTTGGGAAAGCCAGCAGATTAAATATTCAGGAAAAATGTTCCCGATGTTGGGGGGAGTCAGAACTAGGGGTCACAGTTTAACAATAAGGGTAGGCCATTTAGGATTGAGATGAGAAAAGCTTTTTCACCCAGGCAGTGGAGGGCCAATTCACTGGATGTTTTCAAGAGGTTAGATTTATCTCATCGGGTTAAAGGAATCAAGGGATATGTGAAAAACAGGAACAGGGTACTGATATTTGAAGATCAGCCACGATCATATTGAATGGCCAAATGGCCTACTCCTGCACCTAATTTTCTATGTTTCTATTAGTTTCATTCCACACCGTAAGACTGATAAGCAAATTATATAGAGATAACAAACTTGTTTTATATTGCCTTGCATTAGGTTAGCGGGAAATTTCAACCATTCAAGTAGAACTATTGTTATAAAATTGTCGAAACAGGCAAATTGTTCAATATATATCAGAGCTTGATAAATTGAAGGACCGCGTCTCATATTTCGCTTGGGCAGCTTTCAGCCTAGTGGTATGAGTATTGATGTCTCTACCTTCAAGTATCCTGCATTCCTCTCTCCATCCCTCCCCACCAAGTCGCACCAGCTTCTCGTTTTCACTCAACAAACAGCTAACAACGGCCTGTTTCCTTTATCATCATCACTTTTTTGCATATCTCTCATCATTTGTTCTATATCTCTCGACATCATCGTCCATATCTCTCGTTTCCCTTTCCCGTGACTTTCAGTCTGAAGAACGGTCCTCGGCCGGAAATGGCACCCATTACTTCTCTCCAGAGAGGCTGCTTGTCCCGCTGAGTTACTCCAGCCTTTTGTGTCTATCTTGATAGATTAGTGAAAGGCAAAGGTATTAAGGTGGTGGAGCACAAGTCATACATCAAAAGCGATCACATCTGAAGAAGGGTCCTCGACCCGAAACGTCACCATTCCTTCTCTCAAGAGATGCTGCCTGTCCCGCTGAGTTACTCAGCTTTTTGTGTCTATCTTCAGTTTTAACAGCAGCTGCAGTTCCTTCCTGCATATAAATGTATGGAACAGGCTGGAGGTACAAAATAAGTATGGAACAGGCTGGAGGCACCTACTGTTCCTTAGTTTAGATCCTTAGCCAAATCTAAACTACCAGTGGATCTCTGTGGACCATCCCTACAAGTAATGCATTTATAAATAAAGCTGATTATAGGGTAAACACCAACACATTCATTTATCAGAGTCTTTTTTAAGAGAAAGGCAGTGTTTAAAATGAGTGCTACATTTAATATCAGGCACCACACATGGACCTTTAAGCTATGAAGTATGTATGGTGCCCCTACTTAAAGCAAATCTCTTTCTTCAATTGTTTGTAATTGTGTCTCTCTATTTCATACACATCTGGAAATAGTCTGAGAGCAGAATGATATCCACAACCGCTATTATTTAGCAGCAAGCCTGAACAAAGAGGTTGATTTTCGACGCACGGTGCAACTAATTGTGTGAAATTCAAACCAGGTCGAAGTGCTGTCTTAAACGTCCCATTGTGTGTGTGTGTGTGTGTGTGTGTGTGTGTGTGTGTGTGTGTGTGTGTGTGTGTGTGTGTGTGTGTGTGTGTGTGTGTGTGTGTGTGTGTGTGTGTGTGTGTGTGTGGTGTGTGTGTGTGTGTGTGTGTCTGCGCATGTGTGTGTGTCCGAATCTCTGTGTATGTGTGTGTGTGTGTGTCTGTGTGTCTGCGCATGTGTGTGTGTCCGAATCTCTGTGTATGTGTGTGTGTGTGTGTGTCTGTGTGTGTGTGTGTGTGTGTGTGTCCGAATCTCTGTGTATGTGTGTGTGTGTGTGTGTGGTGTGTGTGTGTGTGTGTGTGTGTGTGTGTGTGTGTGTGTGTGTGTGTGCGTGCGTGCGTGCGTGCGTGCGTGCGTGTGTGTGTGTGTCGAGAGTATACGGTGCTCTTTCACAGATATCAACGTAAATCTCCCCAACTTCCAAATCACATCAATCAATCTGTGGCACAAAACCTAATTCTCAAAACATAATTAGATTTAGTTTTAATAAAAGCTAAATTGTTTTTGGTTTGTTCCAATGAAAAGGGGCCACTGCATAGGAAATGTTCAGTTCAATGTTCATTATTTTCAGAATAAAGGACTGACTCAGACTACAGGTCATAAAATAACCAGTGTTTTGCCCAGGCTGCTTATTCCCTATTTCTTTGTCTGCCTCCTTTGAAATATTCACTACTATTTGGAGTGCATTGTCAGGGAAATCAGCACAAGCAGTATCTTGCCATTAGAACACAGAACAGCACAGCACAGGAATAGAGCCTTTGGCCCACCATTTCCAATGGCAATCAAAAGGCCACTCCAAACAATCCCACCTGCCCACACATGGCGCGGCCCACACCCCTCAATCCTGCTCATTCATATATCTCTCAAAAAGCCTCTTAAATGTGGTCATTAATTAACTGATTAAAAGATACAGCATGAAACAGGCCCGTCGGCTGACGAACATCGATCATCCCTTTCACACTAGTTCTACGCTATCCCATTTCAACATCCAATCCCTCTCACACAGCATGGAAACAGGCCATTCAGCCCGCTGCGTTCATGCTGATCATTGATCATCCCATTCACACTAGTTCTACATTATCTCACTTTCGCGTCCACTCCCTACACACTCGGGGCAATTTACGTGGCCCATTAACCTACAAACCCGCTAGCTTTGGGATGTGGGAGGAAACCAGGATCACCCAGAGGCAATCCATGTCTGCACGGGGAGAATGTACAAACTCTGTACAGGTAGCACCCGTAGTCATGGATCGAGCCTAGGTCTCTGGTGTTGCAAGGCAGTATCTCTACCACTGCACCACTGTGCAACCCTGAACTTCCAAGGTTGAACAGTAATTACAATTGCAATGTAAGACACAGGGCAGGCCCTACTTGCACCAAACAATGTCTCGGCATCAGCATGCAAATGTTAGGCTTTCTCCATTGCCAGAGTGAGACCACATTCAAACTGGATGAACAGCACCTCATATTCTGCTCAGATGCTTTACAGCCCAATGGTATGAACATTGAATTCTCCAATTTTAGGTAACCACCCCTCTTTTCGTTGCCCTCTTCCCTGTGCCCCATCTGTCTGCATACCCATCTCTTCCAATATCCCCCCCCCCCCCATCCCCCTCCCCCGCCCACCTCTTCCACCTATATCCTTCCTCTGGCTTCACCTTTCACCCTCTTCTCTCCTTATCTTACTCCCTTTTGTCTCCTTTTCATCTCTGCCTTTGTCCATCCATCTGCCAAGCAAACCACTCCTCACCTGCATCCATCTATCACATGTCGGGCTTTGTCCTACCCTCACCTGTTTTCCAGCTTTCTCCATCTACTACAATCAGCCTGACTCAAAATGTCACCTATCCATTTCCTCCAGAGATGCAGCCTGATCCTGCATTTTTATGTCCATTTTTCTATCAATCTGGTAACCCTCCTCTGCATCCTTTCCAAAGCCTCCACATTCTTCTACTATCTAAATGGCGTCAAGTTGGGAAAAGGGGAAGTACAACAGATCTGGGGGTCCTTGTACATCAGTCTATGAAAGTAAGCATGCAGGTACAGCAGGCAGTGAAGAAAGCGAATGGCATGTTGGCCTTTATAACAAGAGGAATCGAATATAGGAGCAAAGAGGTCCTTCTGCAGTTGTACAGAGCCCGAGTGAGACCACACCTGGAGTATTGTGTACAGTTTTGGTCCCCTAATTTCAGGAAGGACATTCTTGCTATTGAGGGAGTGCAGCGTAGGTTTACAAGGTTAAATCCCGGGATGGCGGGACTGTCATATGCTGAGAATGGAGCAGCTGGGCTTGTACACTCTGGAGTTTAGAAGGATGAGAGGGAATCTCATTGAAACATATAAGATTGTTAAGGGTTTGGACACGCTAGAGGCAGGAAACATGTTCCCGATGTTGGGGGAGTCCAGAACCAGGGGCCACAGTTTAAGAATAAGGGGTAAGCCATTTAGAACGGAGACGAGGAAACACTTTTTCTCACAGAGAGTTGTGAGTCTGTGTAATTCTCTGCCTCAGAGGGCGGTGGAGGCCGGTTCACTGGATGCTTTCAAGAGAGAGCTAGATAGGCTCTTAAAAATAGCGGAGTCAGGGGATATGGGAGAAGGCAGGAACGGGGTACTGATTGGGGATGATCAGCCATGATCACATTGAATGGCGGTGCTGGCTCGAAGGGCAAAAGGGCCTACTCCTGCATCTATTGTCTATTGTCTATTATCTATTGGGGTGATCACAACTGTTGCCCATCTAAAGTCCCTGTAAAACCACACCGTGACTTCCTGAAGGTGACTGGTTGTGATAAAGACCCACAATGCCGCCTATTCATTTCCTCCAGAGATGCTGCCTGACCTGCTGCCTTACTCCAGCACCTTGTGATTTTTTTTTGTTGTAAAACCAGCATCTGCAGGTCCTTGCATCTCCAAGATAATAGTGTTGGATATGGATTTGGCTCGATCAACATTCGGCTTTCTTGCTTCCAGAAAGAAGAAACCTAGAAGATCTCTCTTCCAGTTTTCTACCCCCACCTCTACAGTGAGTCTAAAGAAGGGTCCCGACCCGAAACTTCACCTATCCATGTTCTCCAAGAGATTCTGCTGAGCTACTCCAGCACTTTGTGCATTTTTTGTTGTTGTAAACCAGCATCTGCAGTTCCTTGTTTAAGAAGGAACTGCAGGTGCTGGAAAAAAATCGAAGGTAGACAAAAATGCTGGAGAAACTCAGTGGGTGAGGCAGCATCTATGGAGCGAAGGAAATAGGCAACGTTTCGTCCCGAAACGTTGCCTATTCCTTCGCCCCATAGATGCTGCCTCACCCACTGAGTTTCTGCAATTCCTTATTTCCCAAATTTCTTCAAAACTGTGGTTTGGATTCTCCAGTGGTCCAGGAATCCCATGGTGATCCAATGAACCTCCGGTCTAGCTTTTTCTTCAATCATTTGGCACCCGATTCACATACATATTCCTCTGACTTCAACAGAGTCCCACGACAGATAGTGGTTTTCAGCCAGAGGTCCTTTACCATCACTTGTCAGGAAGCTCACATTGACATCTCAGCCATGAATTCAGTGAAGAAACCTAATGCCTCCAGCCTCCAACCCATCCCAGAGATCTGCTCCCGCCTGGCTGCAGGAAGGTTTATCAGAAGGTGTGCCAAGTAAGCAAATAACCCCTTGGAAAATAATATTTCCGGGAGAAGAGGGGGTTTTTTTTCCCTGTGATTTCTATTGGAATTCATCCCACTGTGAGGGACTCTGGCTGTGGATTATGGGGGAAATCAGGCACTAGTTATTCCAACTTCAGTGGGTTAGAGCCACTTACCACTACCTACTCCCACTTCAAATGTGATCACTTTTACATGGATACCTCACTCACCCAATGGGCAACTCATCAGCCCTCCCTTGACACTTGACAGTAAGCATGGCAAGATCAGGCTCAATTCTGAATCAATAATTCTTCCTTGAATGGGCGAAAGAGGCAGAGGGAGATGAGAGAGATGGAGAGAGAGGGGCAGACAGAGGGGCAGACAGAGGGGCAGACAGAGGGGCAGACAGAGGGGCAGACAGAGGGGGCAGACAGAGGGGCAGACAGAGAGGCAGAGAGAGGGGCAGACAGAGAGGCAGACAGAGGGGCAGACAGAGGGGCAGACAGAGGGTCAGACAGAGAGGCAGACAGAGGGGCAGACAGAGGGGCAGACAGAGGGTCAGACAGAGAGGCAGACAGAGGGGCAGACAGAGGGGCAGACAGAGGGCAGACAGAGGGGCAGAGAGAGGGGCAGACAGAGAGGCAGACAGAGGGGCAGACAGAGGCAGACAGAGGGGCAGAGAGAGGGGCAGACAGAGAGGCAGACAGAGGGGCAGACAGAGAGGCAGACAGAGAGGCAGACAGAGAGGCAGACAGAGAGGCAGACAGAGGGGCAGACAGAGAGGCAGACAGAGAGGCAGACAGAGCGGCAGAGACAAAGAAAAAGTGAGAGAGAGAAATGGAGAGAAAGAGACAGGGAGGCAGACGGAGAGACACAGAGAGAAAGAGAAAGTCACACAAACACACGCAGAGGCAGAGGCAAAGACAGGCAGAAAGAGAGAGATAGAGAGAGAGTGTGTGTGAGAGAGAGAGAGAGAGTGCGAGTGCGAGTGCTGTGAGGAGAGAGAGAGAGAGAGAGTGAGAGAGAGAGAGAGAGAGAGAGAGAGAGAGAGAGAGAGAGAGAGAGAGAGAGAGAGAGAGAGAGAGAGAGATGGAGAGAGGGACAGAGAGGGAGAGAGAGGGAGAGAGAGAGAGAGAGAGAGAGAGAGAGAGAGAGAGAGAGAGAGAGAGAGAGAGAGATGGAGAGAGGGGACAGAGAGGGAGAGAGAGGAGAGAGAGAGAGGGAGAGAGAGAGAGAGAGAGACGGAGAGAGAGAGGGAGGGAGAGGGAGAGAGGGAGGAGAGAGAGAGAGGAGAGAAAGGGAGAGAGGGGGAGCAAGAGGGGGAGAGAGAGGGGAAGAGAGGGGGAGAGAGAGGGGGAGCAAGAGGTGGAGCGAGAGGGGGAGAGAGAGAGGGGGGGAGAGAGAGGGGGAGAGAGAGAGACAGAGAGAGAGAGAGTGGGCAGGGGACGATGAAGGAGAGGCAACTAGAGAGAGAAAGGGAGGGCAAGAGGGGGAGAGGTGAGGCAAAAGAGATGGAGAATGAAATGGGCAAAGACAGAATGAGGTACAGAGAGTCAAAGAGACAGAGAGAGGAGTGAGAAAGAAGGGTGTAAGGTGGAGGGGGCGACAGACAGAGAGAGGAACAAAGAGAAAGAAGCAGGAAAAGGTAGACATGGTTCAAGAGAGACAAAGATACAAAACAAGAGGGAACAAGTTGAGACGGGGGGGGGGGGGGGGGGGAAGCAAGAGACAAAGGATGAAAGGAGGGAGACAGAAAGCAGCGAGATGACTTACAAGGAAGGGGACAAATAGGGAAAAAGGCAATATATCAGCATGGTTTGATTTAAATGCATGTCCCAGAAGCAAAAGACAACTTGTCACCTTAATGTTCCACCCTTTGCTCAGTTACAGTACAAACTGCTGCAGCTAACATGTGGGACGTCGCTTGTATGGAACAAGCCAGCCGTAAGGCTCAATGACAAGAGTTCCCGGGTCATTTCTTACAATGAGAAGCCTCGGTACACATTGATACCACGGCAAGCAGTCACTATTTTACTGACTAGTTACATACATGGATAAGTGGAATGGGCTCTAGTAAATGAAATGAGAACCCTGCACCTTTGAGTGTTTTGCTTCCTTAGAATAGCAACAGCAGTCTGCTCAAAGTAATGATGGAAAATCAGATTAACTGATTAAACCCTACTTAGGATTGTGTGTGTCCTAATTTGCATGGTGATTAAGGCCAAGCACAGATGGTGAGATGTGGAGGTTGAAGAAGGGTCTGTGGACATTGAAGTCAAATTGATTAGCTTACATATATACATACGTAGGATTGGGCTGGAATTAGTAAATGGGATTAAAGGCGCTCCGTTCAGAGGTCACTCTGTCTTTGGCAATGTCAACATTCTGCCAGGTAATCACCGGAATGATAGACAACAGCAACTGCCTCAGTATGGCTTCAGGCATGAGACATGTGGACAAGGTCAAGGACCGGTACATTCTACCGTTATAGCTTCATCTCTTACCTTCCACCTGCCATCACTTCTGCAGCGGCACTATGGCACAGCGGCAGAGGCAGAGTGGGGCGGCACTATGGCACAGCGGCAGAGGCAGAGTGGGGCGGCACTATGGCACAGCGGCAGAGGCAGAGTGGGGCGGCACTATGGCACAGCGGCAGAGGCAGAGTGGGGCGGCACTATGGCACAGCGGCAGAGGCAGAGTGGAGCGGCACTATGGCACAGCGGCAGAGGCAGAGTGGGGCGGCACTATGGCACAGCGGCAGAGGCAGAGTGCCATACAGCGCCAGGGACCTGTGTTCCATTCTGACTATGGGTGCTGTGGTCTGTACGGAGTTTGTATCTTGCTCCCCGTAAACTGCCTATGGTTTCTCCGGTTTCCTCCCACACTCCAAAGACGTCCAGGTTTGCAGGTTAATTGGCTTGGTAAAATTGTAATATGTCCCTAGTGTGCGTGGGATAGTGTTAGTGCTAGTGCGCGGGGATCGCAGGTTGGCGAGGACTCGGTGGCTGGAGAGCCTGATTCTGCGATATGTCTCTGAACTAAATTAGTAATCCATGTGAATTCCCCTCTCGTTGAGGCAAAAGAGAGGCTGAGAACAAAGGTAATATCAGCTCTCCTTAAAATAGAGCCTCATCCATAGTCTAACACAGTGGGTGTGAGCACATCACAGAGGTGTCAGGCTGCAGGATATAACAAAGGCAATTATAATGAGCCAGACAAAGCACGGTAAAAATTAAATTATCTCTTCATTGTTCAGAATGAGAGCTAAAGCAATCACTAACATCACACGGCAGCGATTAACACTGAAGGATATGAACAAAATTGAAATTATAATTACTTGTTCAGGTAGAATTGAAGCAAAATGATTGAATATAACTAACTGTGGCAGCCCCTCTTTAAGGATTAGCAGAAATTCCCTGGTGGCTCCAAAGTTATTAATAAAGCCTTTTACTGATATAACGAGAGCACATCAGGCATCCTCGTCGAACGAGAGTTTTTTTTAATGAAGTACAGGGAAATAAATTGCTGAGAAACGAAAAGTAATTGAACAAGGCAATTACTAACCCAACTTCACGTGATCGATCTCCCTTGGTCGAGGGGAGTTATTTGCAGATCTATTCACTACTACTGTCATCGGGATAGAGGTAAATCTGAAAATAACTGGAATCCATCTGATTACAGTACTTCAATGCCTAAAAGGTTACAATTCCCAAAGAGCCTGTGCAGTGAAGGTTCATCTCTCAATGTCCAAAACGATCAGGTGATAAACGAGATCCCGACTGTTCTAAAATCAGTTTTTTTTGTATTTCTGCACGCAGCCTTTACAAAGGATATTTGCCACACAAAACTGAGCGGCAATGGAATGGGAAGTTGGTGGAAATGTAAAACCTGCATTAAAACTGCTGCTAAATAGATCTGCCATTCCGACGAGCTTCCTACTGCATTGTATCTGGGGTTCTTTGTTAGATATTCGTGAAAACTGCCTTCGTCCCACGGTCATTGACCCACTTTGTATCCTACAGCTCTGGGGGCAATTACAGAAGCAATTAGACCTACAAACTGCACTCTTTGATTGTGAGAAACCGAGTTTCGAGGAGATTCCTCGGAGGCGGTGCGGAGGAGAATCGCTGCCTCACAGCGCCCAGAGACTC